>CM077102.1:1129445-1147138 GCA_039619505.1 Cimex hemipterus
GAAATTACTCTGAAATGGTTGAGAATCGGACCATGGACAATATGAACTTTTTTGTTCATTTTAGGGTGAAGAATCTACTGGAGAAGTTTGTAGCACGAGTAGCAATTCACCCTGTATATTGGAAAAATTGTCTTTTTTGGATGTTAAATTTACAAAAATATTAAAAAAGTGAACAGTCAAATTCCCCATAAGCAGACATCACTCTGGAAAGTTCACATTTAAAAAATTAACAAGTACGTTTTCAGATTCAGAATGAGTGTTTTACGGCCTTCGCTTTTTGTAAATGATGGTTCTACTCACAGATTTGTTTTTTTATAACGATAAGTATTTCAAGCATTAAAAGTTCATCATGTTGAAGGCGTATATATCAACATGAATTGTAATAGAGAACCCGCCAAGGAGACATTCCACTGAGAAGCTGGTTTTTAATGCTGCTCAATTTTGAATGTACTAAAGATGTGAATTACAACAAACTAAGTATTATCGTAATAAATACCGTTAGGATAATTGGTTGATACATTGTGTATTTATTTGAATGGACAGTATAAAATGTTATTGAATTATATATACAGCAATCTTTAATTTACATTAAATGATTATTTATATAGATTGAACTGTATGTGAAATGAACTAAATGAAAAATTAACATGAAAATGTTAATATAGCACAATTACACATGAAAAACGACATTGGTTCACTGGACATCCTTTTGACTTGAAGGCGGGATCCCCCTTCCACTCACCCACCAATTTTTATCCTCCTCTCAAAAAAGGGCTGCCAACATGCCCTCCACCTTGAAAAATCATTCTTCAATAATGTCTTATGGTGGAATTGGTAGTAAACACAATTTTGTTATGGGTCTCTTGCCAATTCCTCCAGTTGTCTCACTGTCACCACCCGAACTTTGTCGTCTCCTCCTGGATGGGTGTTGATGACTCAAGCCATTTTCCAGTGTAAAGGAGGTAGGTGTACATTTCCTCTCTGCTGTAGATCGTTGAGGTAGTCTCTTACCCAATGGGACCAAAAACGAAGTACATGCTGAATTTGCTGCCACTGGTTACGTTTGTTTACCGGGAGATGGCTCAGGATTGTTTGTTATCTATAAGATAGCTAATTATCTATAAGAAGAAAATATGATGGCGTGAGGGAACGTAGATCTCTAGGTTCATTGGAAAGTGGATTTAAAGGATGTGAGTTATTTGAGCTAATAAGGTAATAAATTGAACGTAACTAAGATTAGTATTGCCCATAACTCTTCTGAGGTGCGTCTTCAAGAGTTTGACTGATGTCTCACATAAGCTGTTAAAATGTGTTCCCCTTGGTGGCTGAAAATGTCATGTGATTTCATCCTGCAAACAGGTGATGATTTCCCAAATTCTTGCCACTCCCTATCTACATGCTCCAACAAAGTTGGCACCTTTGTCTGAATAAATGTTCTTGAGTTTACCATGTCTTGAGATGAATCTATGTAATGCAGCAATGAATGACCCTGCACTCAAGTCCTCTACTACCTTCAGAAGCACTGCTTTTATGTTGAAGCACACAAACAGACTTATGTAGCATTTTGTTGGAGTTGCTCCTCGCCTCTTGTTTGTCTTAACATAAAAAGGACCACAGTAATCAACCCCTGTGTTGTAGAATGGCTGTGGTGGTTTTATGATTCTGGATTGAGGTAACTGTCCCATCATTTGTGTTTAAATGGGTGGCCTTGTCTTAAAGCAAACGACGCACTGTCAAAAATCTTGCGAACTAAATTTGCCATCAAATGGCCAATACCTCTGATATATCAATAAGTCCTAGTTGAGGTCTGGCAAGCATGGTTTTAATGTGAAAGTGTCTTGCTATCATCAATATTGTGAGTCCCTTAGGTAGCACAACAGGATGTATTTGATCAGGAGTCAAATCTGACTGATGCAGACTTCTACCAACTCTGATGATTTGATTCTCGTCTATGATAGGACTCAAAGTGATATGTTTGCTATCCTTTTGTAGTGGATTTCCTGATTCAAGAGCAGTAAACTCTCTAGAGAAAGATTCTTTCCATAGAATTAATTGCTCTCTGCATCTCTTCAATGTCTGCAGTGAGAACGTGTGTGTTCTAAATTGTATATTGATTCCCAATAAGGGAAATGTCATTTAGTGATAAGCCTGAAGTAGACTTTAAAGAGGCATCAAAGACAACCCTTAATTTTGGTTGTGTAGTCTTGCTTCAATATGCAATGATGTGGAATATAATAGCTCTTAGACGATTCAGCTTCTGCTCTGCAAAGGTGTGATTTGCTTCTTATGACCTAGTTATTTGTATTCTCTTAGAAACTGTGTGTTGTGAGCGTACCCTCAGGTTTATTGGACAAGCGTCTTTCGATCAACCGTGTCCTTGGATTCACCTAACTGAGCAACATCACCTTTAAGGGGATTTGTACACATTATCTTCCTGTAGTATCTGATTGTTGTCTGATTAAATAAGTCTTCATACACACTTTATTGTTTCCAGTAAACTGTTTATTACCAGCATGCTCTTCCAATTCCCAAAATCATTGAATGGTTTGATTAATGTTCTCCATTGTGGATAAATGACAGGCGATAGCTACATTTGAGTTCACTTCCACTTTGCCAGAGATGATCCAACCAAATACAGAATTTTGTAGTGTTGGTGTTGAATCAGAAGACTTAAACTTCAGTCAACAATTCAAAAAATAATTCAGCCCCATTAGCATGTCTGTATTATTTGGCACATCAAAATGGGAGTCAGCTAATTGACAAACCATAATTTATTAAATGAAACAGAGGGCAGTTGTTGAATGATAATTTTCATGACAATATAGTCATTGGTTGATGAGAACGAATTAAGTCTGGATTTAATGATTCACTGAACAGTATTAATATAATTCCACTCACCTCTACAGTTACTCTTGACATTGGTAAACACAATCTCTTGACTAGCTTTTCTATAATGAAATTTGATTGCGATCCTAAATCTAATAAAGCTCAGCATAAAAATGGGTTTCCTCGATTATCTAGTAATTGATGTAAACAGCAAGACAGAATTATCGATTCCTGGATTAGGTACAGTTGATGTGAATGCTACATGTTAGTTGTAATATCTTGGATCGACGCATAGGTTCGAGAAACAGGATCTCTTGAGTAATGTAATAAAGAGTTACGTCGTTTCCGACAATTCTGCCACAAGCCAGCACCACTGTCCTTAAATGTATGATCTGTAGAAGAGAGACAGGTAAAACACAAACCTATTCTTTTTACTTGATCTTGTTTTTCTGAAATGGAGAGAGCTTTAAACTTGTTACACAAGTAGCACTTTTTCTGTGCTGTTGTCTAGGTAGTCAGTGTTCGTATGAACGAACGATCAATGTCCCACTTATCAGTGGGTTGACTTAGTGACTTTAAGACACGTAAATATTTTCGGTGTTTCATCTATCAAGTACCTTAAACGAGAACAAGATTCTTTATCTGATTTTTCTAATTTAAATAATGCTGTGACATGTTTATCAAGTCTTTTATTTTGGAAGCATTCCACTAATAAATCCCAACCAATTTTGTAATTTTCTAAAGAACCTTCTAATGACTGTAAAATGTGGTCTGTATTGTCTTTTAGAGATAACTTGATATAGTGAAATTATTGACAATTGAAGAGGTTTGGATCAAAGTTTTGAAGCTGTTGTGAAACAATGGCCATTCCTCATTTTCACCCAAGAAGTAAGGCAGTGTAATGGTTGGCAATTTTACAGTTTTGGCATTGTTAGGCTGAACCTTCGATTGGCTTCTGATAGTAAATTAAAATAAGTATCTTCAAAGTTTTTCCATTCGTCAACAATGGTTTCATCGCCATTTGAAATATCAATCCATGTCTGTACTTCCTCAAATTGGGGCAATAATTTTTCAAACTTTACCAACCTGATTTGTAATTTGTTGAAGTCAGTACATTATTTGAGAAAGTTACCAAACCTTGTTGTCTGCACCTTAATTATGCCCCTCTTTTTTCTTAATTCACTTAATTGTTCTAATGAGGATTGTTTCTCATCAAGCATCTTGAATATAATTGATTATCAAATGAAGAAAATACAAAATAAACTATTAACTATGTTGAATAAACAAAATGTAAAATATGAAAATTATTGGTTCGATTAGCATGTATAACTCACAAATGAAATATGACACAATGAAAGAATAATTTGGAAAAGGACAATCAAATGAAAAAAGTTTAGGAATTACAGGATTTAAAAATAGGAAGTCAACATAACTTATCTTCGTCCTTTCAGCTGATGTCAAGTCGAAGCTGGATAACTTGTTTCTCTCTCAGATGTTGCCGCCGGCAATCCCTTGCTGTTGGTAGAAAGAAGCCAATTGTAGTGGAGTGAAAATCGCGCCAAAGTCACTGGGGGCTATGCACTAATGCATAATATTACTTCTGATCGTTTTTATGAAACAGTTAATTTATTCTGCTGAATCCACAGTTCAATGGATAGACCAAACAATGGTTGATAGATACATTGTATATTTATTTGAGTGGACTGTATGCAATGTTATTTTGTTATATATAAATGACAATCTTTATTTTGCATTAACTGATTATTTATATAGACTGAATTATGAGTGAAATGAACTAAATGAAAAATGAACATGAAAATAATGAATGAATATGAAAATGTTAATATAGCACAATTACACAAATGAAAAATGAAACTGGATCACTGACATGCTTTTGATTTGAAGGCTGGACGAATTTTACCCTCCGGCCCCTTCCACTCATTCCCCAATTTTCCTCCTCTCAAAAAAGGGCCTGACAACCCCCTTTAAAAAACTGGGCAATTTTGAGTCAGTTGGCACTATTTCATTGTTCAGGATCCTAATCTGGTTACACTTTGTACCTTAGTAGGTAGTATATACCAACAAAAAATAATATCCTCTATAATCTATATAAGTAAAAAAATCTGATAGATCGAACTAGTTGGGCGAAACCCATTATGGATAGCTTGGGGCATACTGAAGTTGGATGATGAGCATGTAGAAAGTTTCCTACAATGTTGATCCTCTCTAATTTTCAAAGAAAACCAGGAAAAAATATATCTGTGAGTCACCGCTACTGTAGAACCCAAGCTGAGTGTCACCATGTAAATACTCATGAAAGGTCTCTTGATTCCTAAATTGCAGTCAAGTATCTCTGTGCAAGTAGGCCCTAATCTTTTCTTCTCAAAGGGTTGTACGACTTTGATCTTTTCTTTGTCAGAGATAGTCTTTTTGCTTTATCACTCAAATCTCACATCTTATTTTGATGCAATCACAATCTGAGAACTGGTTAGTGCTAAATGCGTTTGAGATGGTTGAGGCTGTGTAAAGTACTGAAGCAAAAAAAAAAAACTGTTTGCAAGTAATTTAAAATAGTCAACTGCTGCATGTGAGATCTGGCTATTTGAAGTAACTTTTCTTAGTAAAATAAATGGGATAATTATTGAAAAAGTTCGACTGCACTAGTAGAACAGTCATATATGTGTAATATAATTTTTATTTGTAGGATGACAACTCTCTACAGATTGACGAAACTGGATCAGCTTATTCTTTGGCAGGACCGTCTGTACAACTGGACAGTTCCCCTGGTAAGAACTTTAAGCCGTACCGGTTTTTGATTTATTTTATTTAGATATAAATATCTTGTGTATTAAATTTGTCATTTCATTTTTTATAACATGTATAAGTTTTATTTAAACACATTTAATTTCAAATGAAGTTTTTTTTCACCTCTTACATGTGTATTAATGGGTATTCTTCTGTTAGCATTCTATTATGTCTAGCAGTAAAAATACACAAAGAGAGGGGATCACTATATTTAGATAATAGTATTTATCTCTTGTTTTTTTTTTCTTTTTTTTTACTTATTGTCAATTTATTTGCCCCACATTGTTGGTACTGCCTTCTGTTCACCAAATGAATTGGTTCCTTTCTTTCTAAATGCCCGTGAAACAATCACATATTTCTTTTTAGAATAATTTGCACTTAATGCAATTGTTGCAGATGGTTAAGGATAGTTATCGTTTCGGCTGCATTTAAAATGGCTAAAGGCCAAATCACATCTGACAGACCGAAAAAAAATTCAATATGTTGTATTTATCCCAAATTTTACTTGCTACGTAGCTTCACAGAGAAATGATTACTAAAAAATAATTTTGGGGTATTTGGTGGCTGAGTGGTTAGGGCGTCTGACTTCTTTTATTTTTATGTTTTATTGTAGTTTTTTTTTTTTTTTAATCTTCCATACTATTTCATCCACACCAACAGCAGCCCAAACATGTATTTAGGTGCTGTCAAGAAATTAGAGATAATAGCATTGAACATTTTGGTACAACATTGAATATTTTCATTTGTTAATTATGATTTCATAGCCTCTCTAGGATCAACTGTTCAGACAGTCCAAAAGTTAGAATACCCAATTTGAGATTATTGAAAGCAGAAATTTTAACAGTGCATTAGTAGGAGGGGAGAAAGAGTGATAGAACCAATTATTTTTTGTGATTATTTTTTTTGTTGCAACTTGGGTAATATGCTGGTTGGAAAGGATTAGTTCTACTATCAAACTGAAGAGTGGGTAGAACTGGCCTTTCTAACCAGTGATTTGATATACTCACTCAACCTCAATTATTACTATCTTCGTAATATACCAAATTTTTAACTTGGCCAAAGGAGAAAAAAAGAAGCTGACACTGATTTTGATCAATTTAAATTGGCATTACTTTAATAGCGATTTTTTGTTGTATTTTTGTGATGGTTCCTATATTTTAGAATAAGATTTATTTATTTACTAAAATCTTCACTCAATTTTATTTTCTATTTGGTCTTCAATCTAGGCACTGAGGCCAGGAATGTTTCAGGACAAGGTATTTTTCTTTTCCATTTTTGTTAGTAATATTCTTTAATGCTATTACTTAAATGTTTTTTGGAAAAGGCTGTTACTAATTTTTTTCTAATAAGAATTATTTGTTTCGTTGGTTGCATGCTATATGTTTATAAGTACATTATTTATTTAATCTTAATATGGGTATATAAGTGGTTGCTTTAATCCGTGGTTTAGGAGGTAAAATGATGCTCAATCATGTTTGGCTTTAAATGCTTTGTTCTGTAGAAACTCACACATTGCCAAAATCTTTAAAATATTTTTATTAAAGTTACATGTTTTTCATGTTGTTTGTGTGTATATATTACAATGTTTGAAGATATCTATGTATAAAAAAAAAACTTGTCTAGAGTGTGATTAAAATTTTACATTTATTATTTATTTTTAAATTTGAAGCATCATTATTCATTTTTTCATTTTTAAATTACATTATGCTTTAGAATGACTATTGCTAAGGACCAAGGGATTGGTGCTTCAGCTACAATTTTTAATTTTATGGTCATGAACAAATGGTTAAGGTGTTGATGTAAATAAATATCTTTAAAGGCATAATGTTATTCCAATCAACATTGCTAATTCATTTTCCATTTATATTCGAAGGTTTTTCAATAAACATTGTATAAAAAGGTCTCATTCTTATTTTTGTTTATTCAGATTTTATGTTTATTAAATGTATCCTTAAAAAAGTAGTGTGTACAAAATATGCATGATTTAATAAACCTAAAACAATATTTAATTTTCATAAAATTTTATTGTCAAATGATGATGTTTATTAAATTTGTTGACAGAAGGAAATCATTGGAACTTGAATAATGGCTACCCGAATGTGATTTTAACGGAATCTAGTTCGTCTAATTACGGCACCCCATCACCAAACAATGAGACACCCGGCAAAATTCAGAGGATACGCAGATCTGATGCTGAACTTCTTAGTGCAGCAGATTCAATTTGCAAAGGTATGACCTTCCAGAAAGCATCGCAGACCTTCAACATCCCCATGTCAACGATCAGGTTTTATATGGCTCGTAAAGGAATGCTACCAAGCAGGCGTAGAGGGAGAAGGATTTCTCAGGGTATGGAACAAAACATGCAATCACACCAATCGACACCTCCACAGATGCAACCACAACCTCAACAACAACCACAGCAACAACCACCTCCACAACAAATAGCTCCACCTTCATTATCTTACCAACAAATCCCAAACCTTCAAATGCAAAATCCTTACTTCAAACCTGAGCCAAGTGGATATTAAAACAAACTCAAAAGTATTATTCCCAATTACCGTTTCTATTTAAAAATTAAATTCACAACTATAATTTTTCTTTCTGTTCAACTTAGTGTTTATTAAATTTATTTTGTATGTTTTGTCGTTACAAAATTGTTTAATTCTAGACTTGCAGAAATATTTATATATTCATATTTTTCCCTGATCTCTTTGTAATTCTTGGACCTTGGTCACATAACAGTTTTGCTATTAGTTGCACATTGCCCTATTCAAGACTTCTCAGGAAATACTACTTATATGTAGCTTAGCCTTTTTTACTATGAACATACAAATTGAAATTTATCATTATTCCTTGAATGGATAATAATTATGTTTTTACATATTGAAATCTTGTATAAAAAGATTAAAAGTATTATAATCTTGAAGAGTCTTGGTCGTTTGTGAAGTTTTCATGTTTTAATGCATGTTAGACTTAATTTTCTTTGGAGCACTTGTAAAAACAAGTCAATTGTGGTCATAGTACCCTTTCTTTATAAAAAGTACATATAGTGAATTATTTTTATAAAATTATAAAATAAAGTTGCAGTTATTATTATAAAAATAGTGATGGAATCAAACCCCACCAGGGCAGATTAAGGAAAAATAAAATGGCTAAGAAATGAAGTGAAAGATTATTCACTTTTGTCTTAAGATATAGTATTCTATATATAATCATAACAAGTAGGACATTGTATATATAGCGAACCGTAGCCTGTTTTAGTCATAGAAAACAAAGTTATCAAATATGTTATATGTATGTATAAAACAAATAATATGCCTTGAAATTATGATGCCCTTATCTGTTGTTCGTAATATTGTACTAAAAAAAGAAAAACATCTTTTTTGCTAGTGGATTGTTTCTATTGTCGTTTATAAATACGAGAATTAATTTTGTATATTACATATTATGTGTGTGTCTTTTAATGCCTTAAATTTACATTGCTGATATTATACCATAAAAGAAAAAGGTCAGGCTTAATGACAAAAATCTCCTACTATAAAACACCAAATAAAGTATATAATTTGTAATAGTATAATGATGAAAACAAAGATCTGTTAGCATTAATAAAAGAGTTATTCTATAGTGTTAATATATTTTTTCCATTGGGCCATTAACAAAGAAATGTATTGTTCACACAAATATCTATAATTGCCTTTTTGTGATATTGAAATGTAGGAATCTCTATCGAGGTCATTCTGTCTTGTATGTATATATTTAAAAAAAATTGATTATAAACTTTTTTTTGTGTTTATGGCATAAAGAAAAATATTCTCTTAAATATTTAACTTTTTTATTATTATTTTTTTTTATTAATTCAATACTAGCAATGTGCAAAGTTCCTGGCTAAATGTAGATAAAGTTAGTATCTAGTATTTATATGTGTGCAAAGTGTGTAGTTGTAGAAAATGCTAATAGTATTCACAAAGAAATGAAATATAAATGAATATATAATACACAAAACATAGCATTATAGTGCTTATAAAAGTGTTGAGGTAATCTAGAGGTATTATTGCTATTTTATTTAACATAGATATATAAATATATATATTAGAGTTAAGATAATTGCAATAAGATATAAGCTTTTTGTAATAAAACACAACTTTTTATACTAAAAGGCCATTGTGTTAATATTTTTATTTTCATCAAATTTATTACATATAACAAAAGTTTATGTAATGGTTATTAATATGAAATTAATAATTGTACTTAACATTTACAAACAATACTAACATAAATTTTAATAACATAGAGAGGTGGCTAGAAAATTTGACCATTATTTATCTCAATGGCCACTAATATTATGTTGGTTCCATTTACATCACATTATAATTTTTGTAAGTAATTTTGTGTTTTAAATGGATAAACAATTTTTATTCATACACAAAGTGCAAAATTGTAAACATCAAAAACCAGTATTGATGATTTCTGTTATATTATAGAATAAATTGGAGGGCAAATCAAGCATTTAACCCTTTAATTCCACAGAGAGTGAGTTACTGATATAGGTTCTGAAAATTAGCTAAACCTTTATGGACTTTATATTTAATAAAATCTATATATTAACAGTATTATTGTTTTAAACAGATTAGTTGATTAAATATTATGTGTCAATTTAATGAAAACAATGAATTGTTTGTATAATTTGAAACCTGGATGCCTAAACATTTTTATACAAGCGATATTAGTAAATAAAGCATTGATTTTAATTTATCACAATTGTACATATTATCATTTTTAATTTATTGCAACCTTTGATTGTATGTAACAACTCGTGTATAATTATTTTGATCTAATGGTATGAATTAAAATACTTTGATTTGTATTGTATTATTTGGCCATTTGAGACCATACATTTGGATTTTTTATTTTTAGCACATGATAGCTAAAACTTTTGACTTTATCATATGAGCTTTTTTTTTTTATTAAATTACAACACAAAATTTTGAGTTTTCAGTTTTAGAACATTCACACTACTGGTCATTTTATGTTTGATTTTTTTGGATGACACATTATATGTAATCTAAAACATCTAGCTATATTGAACATATACATTTTACTTAGTAAACACTTCAACATTTGTATTATAATAAAGTAAAACAATTTAAAAATAAAATATTAAATGCATATTTTACAGGAATAACGATATATATGCAATTATTGAAAATATCATCAATGTTGGATGAAATGTTCAAAGTGTGCCAAATATCAATGAGTTTCATTATTTTTATTTACTTATTTTATTTTTGAAATAAAATTGGTCAATATTTTACCTGTGGTACTACAAACTGGAATTGACTAAAATCAAAAATTTAAAGTAACAAATGGTTAACAAGAACAAAACATACTCAATTGGTCACTAATTAATTTTGAGTTACATTGTGGATCAGGTTGTGAAGTACTTAACACAGTCATAACAATTCAATCAACGTAAATGCATTAAAAATGTATTTTGTATAGTACTGTTATTCAAAATCAAAAATGGCAATTAGTAAGGAAAAATATTATTACTTCAAATACTAAAGTAGTATTTTAATTTAAATTTTCATTTACATTAAAAGATTACTTACTTCGTTTGGTATAACTGATATTGAATATACCCATGGACTATTGTGGTCAATTGAAATAACAAATTTGCCAAATTGATATGCATTGTTTAGTGGGACTGGGATTTAACAAATACTAACTGTAAATCTACAAAATAGATGTTCTTAAATAACTACCAACTCAAAATTCAGGGTTTTTGAAATATTTGGAAGAAAATAAAAAAAGCTTTGTTAAATTGATTAAAAGATTTATGTCATAACTTAGCACAATAATATATCATAAACTATGTTTTGATTTTTTTACCGACTACTTTATAAAAATGTAACCTGCTTGTTATTTCCATATTTACTAAAGTGATCTTAAAGGTCATGTGTATTACTACTTTGTTTGAAACTAATTAATAAAAGTATCGAAACATGTCTTTTTGTTTTTCTAAAAGGATTGTTCTCCTGGTGGCTGGATTTGATGTGCAAGGCCTTAACCAGACAGAGTATAAGAAATGTGGGTAACACAAAATAAAACAGTTCTAGTTAGTATGATGGGATGATGTGGCAAAATGTAATATTTTTTATTACAAGCCAAAAATATAACATTTCCCACGACCAATCTGCAAGAAAATGATGAAAGTTGCATAATACAAATTACATATAAGAGTTCAATTCAGCTCCCAATCAGCTCTGCAGTGGGACCAAGGGTGTGCAAATGCATAGTATACTCTTATCCAAAATGCATAAATATACTCTTATTTAGTAATTAGTTTGACAATTTTATGACATTATTTCAACTATGAGGTTACATGACACTCGAGGTGTTGATGTTTTTGGGGAAAAAAATGATATTCAGAGTTGAATGTAGGATCTCTGGATTTGAACCCAGGACCTTCCCCTTACGGCTTACAGTAATAGCTTTGTGTGTATGCCTTACACGTTGTAGCCACCACTGCCATTCTTTCCCATCCTTAAATTATAGTTTATTAATGTTTACAAAATGATAAACAATTTGTATAAAGAAGGTCAATTTACAAAGCACAAAAAAAAAGCTATTTACTTTTTAATTACCATTTAACTGACCAGATTTGCTATTAAGTTAACCCACAAATTCTTATTACAATAAATTAAAAGCTTTGAATTCATACTGATATTTGTGAATTTCTAAATGTATGGGTCAACCAAAAAATTATTTTTGGTGGGTTCAAAAATAATTTCTCGGTTGACCCATACTTCTTAGAAATTCATGAATACCTCTAGGAGATCAAAGAACTTAACAAACATATGGTATTCATTTGGATTCCTGTCATGTTGGCATTTCTGGAAATAAAAAAGTTGATCAACATGCAAGGAATGCTGCAAACCATCCACAAAGACCAGACTTATTTCCTCTCGCAGATGATCATGTATGTTAAAAACATCAAATGAAAGTGGGTGATGACATGAAATGTCTGTAGAAGTAGCATGAAAGAAATCAAGCCAGTTGGACATAAATGGACGACGGAGGAACTTGAGAGAAAAGAATTTGTGATACTCTATAGATTGTGAATAGGCCACATTAGGTTAATCCATTACAGGCTTTTAATAGGCAACAACCTTTCAACTTGTCCTCATTGTATGCGAAGTGGAGAATGTATTCTGACTGTAAAACATATTTTGGTTGACTGTTGCAGTTTGTAACCCTTTTGGCAAAGGCTCAACTTTTCGAGTGATTTAAAAGAGTTACTGGGTCCCCAGTATATTTATTTTGAAGAGCACTTTTCAGCTTTTTCAAATTTATTGGAATTTATAATGAAATTTAGGCCTTTTCCAAAATTGTTTACCATTGTTTGAATGAGAGTTGTGTGTGTAAGATCTTTTTTCTTTCTAAGAATTTTTGAGGCTGCTGGAGCAGAAAACGAATAGAACAAAATACAAATTGTGGGGTAATAAAATGCATTGCCCAAAATCACAATTAAATAAGAAAAATAGCTCCGTCCAAAAAAAAATTTCAAAAAATTAATGAAACCAAGAAGACTATCATCAAAACCAAGTCCCTCCAGCTTTGGAACACAAATATCATAACTGAAGTGTCATGTTCATGCAAAATAATTTCCATTTTTTCAGCTATTCAGTTTTACAGGAGATTTTTAGATTGCCTATATTTTGTTTCATATCTGTAAATAATATACAGCTCGTTTGATTTCTCCATGGTATCTGAGGGATGATGAACGTGAAATTTGGATGTTACCGACACATCTGTCAAGGCTTAATTGAAGTCAAAAATAAGTATAAACATTATTAATTTAATTTATAATTGGTATAAAAAATTAAAATTACAATTGTTAATTGATAGAATTAGGCTATTTCCTACATTTATTTTATTTATTTTCAATTTTCAAAAATATGTTATATTTTTTTATCAACTAATATCAAAGTTTTACTCTTTTTAATAAACTTTTGTTGTAAAATGTTGTAGTACAACTATAAAAAATTGCACAATATACATATATTTTTGTTACTTTACTCCTTATCCTTTATATATAATAATAATTATTGTATTAATAATTGTGTAAATTGGACGTTAATATTTTCTTTTTGAATTAATCTGTTTTGCGCCTGGCAGCAGCAGCAGAACTGCGATCTTCATTGAAAAATCTCAACTTCATATACTTATTCGTTTGTCTTCAATTGATAAGATATCAGTTGAAGTAGACTTTTGTTCATACTTAAGAGTTAAGTTAACATGAGTGATTATCAAAACATTGGAGGTGAGCATGTCATTAAATATCCGCTCGATGTTTGATAATATTTCTAATAAATGCTTTATTTACATGTTGATTGTATAATCCACAATATATTAGGTACAATTACGTTGTTTTCTGTTGCATAACAATTGCCTCCTGAGAAAAACGGCAAAAATGGACAAGTTAATTATGTTCTGTATTTTCTTTGCCCAAAGCTAGTTAACAGTAAGGAGAAGGAGAAGAAAAACTCCTGTGTTTGTACTTATGATTATGCTTTATATTTTCTGCAAGAAAGTATGGTATTATGCTTTAGATTCCGATCTGGCGGCAGATTAGTTGTAGAACTCACATTAGGGGCATTTCATCGTTTGTTGCTCTGTATCTTTCCAATGTACTTTGAAAAGATTCTGTCCAACTGTCAGTAATATATACTGATGTTGTGTAGATGATTCTCAGATGCCAGTGACCGGTTAGGAGTCCTACTGCTCTGAGTTTGACCCTCTCCACTTACAGCAATGATTTTGCCAGCTTTGGTGAGGGTTGTTTCATCATAAGTTTACTTTGTCTAGTGTTTGAGTGAGTAACTATTGCTTCAAAAGGCATATTGCCAAATACTCCTTCAATCCAAGAAGGTTCCAAATGCTATTTCTTGGTTGTTCAGTGAATTGATGTGCTGATTCACATGATTTTCCTTTGTGATAAACATGTTGATATTTTTGAAGAGGTTTGACTCTTATGTTATCACCCTGAGATATTTAATGAAAATGTAATTCTCATCTTCTTGGACAAAAGGCAAAAGACTACAGTCGACATTTGCTCCTTCTTCTTAGCCGACAAGCCTGGTTTCATTTCAAACCATTAAGTCAATTAAGAACTGAGTATCGATACAGGCTGGACAGATTGTAGTTAGTGGGTTAAGAAAGTAGGGTGCAATATCATCAGTCATAATAATTATATGGCTGAGATAAACCAGAATGGTAGTATGCCCCATGTTTTGGAAAAGACTGAGTGTAAGAAGGTACAGAATTTTCTACAATGGAGGAAGGAGTAAACTAATTTTGTGAAAGTGAAGAGTTATGTTCCAGCCTGCTGATGTTTAATTAAAATTTGAGTTAGTGAACAGTTTTTCTTATAGAAAAAAAAAGTGAGTAACTACAGGTCTGACCCCCTGAGGTCTTCTCACAATTTACCAAAACAATCTAACTAAATCTTTTTTATTATTGTTATTAATAAAGGCAAACAACCACTAAGAGTCATAATCTGCCACACCCACCGACAGCCCCAGCCACCATTCATGCCTCATCTTCTAAATTTTAGAGAGCAGACGCAAAAAATTGAAAAAATTTTTCACTCTGGGTTCGTCATCTGACAAAATCTGTACCAAACTACCCAAAACACCACATGCACTCATTTCCAGAGCAAAGCAAATACTGTAAGAATATGTTTTACTGCTCTTGCCATCCTTGATATACTTTCACCATGAGAAAATTATGCGTGAGTCTGCAATTAACTTTTCTGAGGTAATAGACTATTGTTACATCTTCCTTAATTTCTCTTAGCTTGTAAAGGGCTATTTCACGCCATTTATTATGCCACTTTGCCCAAATTGTTTTCTTGATATGGATAAGAAAGTCTCCAGATACTTGTGATCCCTTTTGGCCGCATCAGCAAGAACATTGCTGCAATTACCAGGAATCCACATGAATAGGACACTGACATTTTTCAAATGAAATTCCCTCAGGGCTACAAGAATTTCTGGAATTACGGGATTAAGTATTGATCAGATTGATTCTGTATAGCAACCAGCACAGCTAGAGAATCCATGCACAGGACCATTCTTTGTATGATAAAGCAAACAATATTCAAAGTTTTATTGAATGTAATGAGCTCTGCAGTGAAGTCACTACTTATTGCAGGAAGAGGTGCAAGGCATCTGGTGTCGCCTGCAAAAGTAGCTCCCACACCAATTGAATTCTTGGAGCCTCTGTTTAAATAAACGATGTCATCTTTGTGCACTAATTGTTATTGTAATTAAATCTTTGAAACAGTTCTTCTCCATCAGCTATCATCAGACCCTAAAATTTTGTAGCTCACTTTGGTTCATTATTTATCAATTCATCCTATTTTGATGAAATTCTCAACGCTTTTAAAAAGAAGGCAGTCTGGCTAGAACTGTTTGTGTGGAGATGATAGGAGAAATCCTTCAAGCCATTTTATATAATTTATAAAATTTATATTTTATATTATATTTATTTATATAGTTTTATAAAATAAAACCATTGTTCTTTAGTACTCTAATTTCTCTCGCTAAAAAAAGTGGTGAAGATTGATTATATTGTCAGTTCCAACATTATGTTTTGGTGTCTAATTAAAAAGTCAGCGAATGAAAAAAATGGATTTATACAAATTTCAGGACTTCTATATTGATGTAAATTTAATTCAAGTCTCTTCCTTGTCCAGGATTGCGCCACAAGTACAATGAAAGCCACTCAGCTTTTACAGAAAGTCATTTGGTTAGCAATGACCCAATAAAACAATTTGATCATTGGTTCCAAGAAGCTAAGAATTGTTCTAAAATCCTTGAACCAAATGCTATGTGTCTTGCAACATGCAATAAGTATATGTTTATACATTATTATACTTGTACATATATTAATTTTATTATGTCATATCAAGGCTAGGTAGACCGTCTTGCCGGTTTGTCCTTTTAAAGGGTTATGGAGAAGAAGGTTTTACATTTTATACGAATGGCGAAAGTAGAAAGGGGCAAGACATGGTTATTACTTCCGTTGCATTGCAATTTTAATAATAGCTAAGTTTATTTATTTTTATTCATGTTTAGGAAGGAAACTCTTATGTATCTGTAGCGTTTTATTGGGAACATTTAAGCAGGCAGATCCGGATCGAAGGTCAAGTTTCAAAATTGCCTGAAGAAGAATCGCTTAAGTATTTCAAGTCGAGGCCAATATCAAGTCAGATCAGTGCTGCAGCAAGTCAACAGAGTTCTGTTATAGAATCCCGTGAAGTCCTTGTTGCAAAAGCAACAGAATTACAAGAAAAGTATATTTTTCCATTGTTTTTTCTTTCTTGAAATATTTTTTATGTCTATGTTTAATTGAACAGATTTGGTGATAATATTGAAAAACCAAAACATTGGCGAGGATATCTTATCAACCCGGACAAAATTGAATTTTGGCAGGGACAAAGCAATCGACTTCATGATAGAATTATTTTTGAAAGGAAAGAAGGATCTGCCTGGGTGCGGTACAGGCTTGCTCCATAAAAAATGTAAAAAATTATTCAGAAATCGTGAGATGTAGGTTTCAGAAAAACATTTTTTTTATCATGCCAAAATTCTTTTGTTAAAACCAACATCACACCAGACTGCCTCTCACAATTTCTGAATAATTCTCGATTAACAGTCACTAATCCCTATATATAAAAAGTTATAATAATTTGTTAATCATTATAGAATATTTAGAAAACAATAATTACAGAATGCAAATTATTAAGTACAGAAAAAATTACACAGTGATATTGTTTGTACAAAAGTGTTATTTGTTAGATTTAATTAATGTCTAAATAATTATTGTCATTTTTCACATTTATGACAATAAATTTTTGTCATAAAAAATTTTTAAATCATGCGTTTGAACTTGGCTTTCAGAGTTTTGTTTTTACATGAACGTTTTACATGGCTTCTTTTGATTTTCACCCTTCCATATGTAAATGATTTAGAAAGTATATATATATATATATATAT
>CM077102.1:1147538-1184993 GCA_039619505.1 Cimex hemipterus
TATATATATATATATATATATAATAGTTTGTGACCTTTTTCTTTTCCCAAAATTTTTTTTACCAATATTTCAACTACGAAGTCTTGTGATCTATTTGGGCTGTCAAGTTTTTGAAAGAAAACCAGGTCTCATTGTAAAATTATATAATGTAATTTTTTGTATATTAGTAGGGATTTGACTAAATTATAAAATATATTCAAATAAGAACATAAAAGGTACCTCTAATAAAGTTATGTATGTATAACATCCTATATTTAAACTGGATTTTTGAATTTACCTTGAGTATTTTTTTTTTGGGGGGGGGGATTGATTACTAATTAGATTTACAAATAAATTAAAGAATAGTGACTGTTAACAATTAACAGTCAATAAAATCTATCCTTAGGTTTTTCGACAAATCAAAAGCCACATAGATAATGTGGCCGAATGGTTTTCCAGAAAAATGATTGTGTTACAATTTAGCAAAAGTTTAAGAGAGGCCAAATTGCAGAAGAAGGAGAAAAGTGTGGTTCGATTGTTACAGCCCAAAATTGCCGATAAAAGTATGCCCCAGTGCTCCATGGAGCAAGAGTGAAAAAAATAAAATGACAAAAACAGAGGAAGGAAGCAAAAATGGGTAATTACAATAAATTAATGAATACATAAAACTACCCATTATAAGAGAAGAGAGGAAAACAAAAAGTAAATAATTTAAACTTACTCTGAAATTCCTGGCTACCACATGGAAGGTTTGTGTTCAATAAAATAAATTAGAAAATTTATACAACAAAAATTAACACCTTGTTTAAAAAACAGTTGAGCAAAATTAGCAAATCCTCTTAACAGCTAATTATTTAAATAAAACACACTGCTGCAATATTTCAAAAACTATATAAAAATAAGAATTTGCTCTCTGGAAAAATTACTGGTCATAGGCAATACATTATCAGAGATAAAAAAAAGATGTTAAATCTTGGAAAAGCTCCATACAAGAATGCTAAAAAGAAAAATCAGTACTCACTTGATTTCACATTGGCCACACTAGATTGACCAATCAATGGACATTTAATATGTAATAGGCCTCCTCCAAGTGCCAAAAATGCAAAGCAATATTAACAATCAAACACATTATCTGCGAATGAGATTATTATCAACACAAAGGACCACACTTGGTACAAATTACACCTACAGACATTAAAATTGCTTTTGAAGACAATGCTGACTCCATTTCAAAAATCATACAGTTCTTGAAAACTACAAAGAAATGTAAAAACAAACCAAACTATATGTCATCACTGGAAGGGGGCTTGTTACCAGGGGTTCGGCAGGCAAAATGTCCGATTCCCAAGGGATGTGAACCTTTTCGTAGGTGACACTGGAAATGGTTTTTATCCACATCTCTGATAGGGCTCTATGTCTCATATGTATTAAAGGTAAACGGAATGACAAGGGAAGCTAAGTATCGGGCCTGTTTGGTGGCCTCCCACCTTTTACTCAAAATTGTAACACGTCTTAAGTAAAAACCATTAGGGCTAATAAAGATGTCACACAGGACAAAAGGTTGAGAACTGACTCTACTTCGTGAGCTATATGGTTTTAATTTTATCAAAACACATAAAAAAATGTAAAAACTTTTATTCATTATTAACATTGGCTCACAGATGGTTGTACAAATAAAATATTTGGATGTTAGGGCGTGAAATGACCTTAGTCGTTAAAATGCCCTTAAAAATTAATAATAATAACAGTGAATAATGGAAATTGAATTATTAAAACAACAACAATTCATTATTAGGTTCAAGGAGATGAATCACTGTAATGTGCAAGATTATTTTTTGTTATAGTTAAAATACTTACAATTTTATTAATAATTATGAAAAATTAAAACTCGTTCTTTTAAGATCCACACATAAGGCATTCATCCTTGTTATCCAATGAACACACCATTGCCGCCATGTTATATGCGATTTCGTCATCCGTTTTCTCAGTGGCAGTATGCTGCGAGTTGACCTTTAATTTTGTCTTGTCAACAGTAAACTGTATGGCTTTGGCAGCAGGCTTCGTTCTCAGATAATACATTCCAGTTTTTAATCCCTAATCAAGCGAATAACAATCATATTTAAATTTGATTATTTAACAACATTCACACATACCAGCTTCCATGCATGGAAATGCATCGATGTCAACTTTCCATAATTTGGCTCAGCAATATGAATGTTCAAAGACTGCGATTGGTCAATGAATGCTCCTCTGTCTGCTGCCATTTGTAAAATAGTTTTCTGTGGGATCTCCCATACTGTTTTGTAAATCGCTTTCAGTTCTGATGGTATCTCTTTGAAGTTCTTAACATTTTATTTGATTATTAATTTTAATGGTTTAAATAAATAAATTCATATTTCATTCCATCTACTTATCACAATCCTATCAAGCTTTACAACTTTAATATTAAATAGCGGATTATTAACTCTACAGTTATAAGGGATAATAAAATAAAGGAGCTACTATCCTTATTCTAGCGAGCCCAAATGGCAGAATATTGCCTTTATCTACTTGTGAGAGTTGTGGGGCACCAAAATGGGAGATCAATAAAAATAAAGCCATTAACCCTTTCAGGATGGTCTTGATTACTCCAGTGAGGGTAAGAGCCAGCCATCATGCTCACCCTTTTAGATTTTAGTTCACAGGAGCAATGTATTGCTGAAAACTATGACAATTGTGTTATTTTCTAAATTTCCCACTCTCACTGGTGCTAAAAATAATAACTAATAACAGCACACAGCTTCTATGAAATTGAATATAAAGAGAGTAGAGCATGACGGCACAGTCTGAATTCCACTTGGGGGTTAGGAAGAGTGTTGAAGTAAGTAAGTACTGGTTTAAGTAAGTAATAGAGGACTATAACATGTGGTAATAACATTTATTTTGAAGGTCTTAAGAAATTTTTGGTCGCTGTAACATGCCAACTGTGTTAGAACTTAATCCTAGTGACCTTTTCAAGGATATAAAATACAGTGGAGTCCCAATAGACTTAACTAAATCAGCCTGAGATCTGTGGATTAGCAGAATAACTACAATAATGCAGAAGAATCAAGCAGTAAAATAGATCTGGTTTATTAAGAAAGGGATGTATAGATGCGTAAGTTGAAGTGTTACTGTGTGTGCAGGACAATGGTTAAAGTTTAGTTTGACTGTTATTGTTAATCTTTGTTGTTATTATTACTCTTAATCTTTGTCTTTTCATCTTCAACATTTTGGCTTCTTGCATCTTCAGTTTTTATGAACAATCTTGTTTAAAACACTACACCGAAAATTACAAGTGCCAAAATGCACCTATGAAAGGTATACCAAATTGTTTGAAAACAATCAAGCAGGCCAAATGTCAAGAGGAAAACATACAATTTATTTATTTTTTATATATAGTTTTAAATTAAGTAAATTTTGGATTAACAGGATTCCACTGTACTGATGATTTGTGTTAAACCATCAAAACTGGGCAATACCGAACTGTAAAAATAAAAATTTACTCTTAAATTTTGGTTGTCTAATTGACCAAATATGTATTTCAATTAATTATCCTTTTTATTAAGATATTGGCTAAAATGTAAAAGTTTGTGTCACAAACGGGATTCGAACCCTCGACCTTTGGGTTGGCTCGAATCGCTCATGACACTTAACTTTTTCATTTCAACACATACCTTACATAAAAAGTACAATTAATTCAAATATACTATTATATGAAATTAATATGAAATAAAGTTATAGTATACTGTACTGTATAGTCAAGAGTATGACACCTGTAAGAAGTTATGAAACTGAACCTACATCTTGTCATACGATTATTAAAAAAATGAAAAACCAATTTGTACAAAAAAATTATGAAACAAGAGAATACATTGGAGTTTGGAACTTGCGTTTATAAACACATTATTTTGCTCTAAAGCTTTTATGGGAGAAATTTTTCTATTTTCTTGAACCTAAGATGACAATGAAACACCAACATAATGCATGAGCACAAAACCTTGATATAACTTTCACTAAAAATTAATTAGTAATAAATAAAAGAGAATAACAATTAAAGTTAATTAAGGAGTGTTTGTAGAGCTATTCTGACTTTGGACTTTTTTAAATGTATAGTTATTTATTTATTATAATTTATAGTTTGTAGTTATAGTTAATTTACTCATTATTTAATACACAAAAAATACATTACTAACCTGGATCGAACCACCATTCTCAATTAAACTATTTTTCATCTCCTCATTCCATAACTGTAGATTGACCAAGTCTTTCAGTAAGTGATGATTTACAACCTTAAAATCAATACATTAATGTACAATATAATACAATACATTAATTCCAACCAATAAAAATCATTAAACAAATAACTATTTTCATTAGTTGTAACATTCTTAATTAAAGATATACCTGAAATTCCCCAGATAGCACTCTTCTTGTGTAAATGTTAGTGGTGTACGGTTCAAACGATTCATTATTGCCGAGAATCTGAGCGGTAGATGCTGTAGGCATCGGAGCGATCAAAAGCGAATTCCTAACGCCATGCTTTGCTATTTTCTCTTTGAGAGCATTCCAGTCCCATAGATCAGATGGAGTCACTCCCCACATATCGTATTGCAAAATCTGAAAGGTAAAGTTTCATAAATTGGTGGTAAAGTCATACATTTTATTTATTTATTTATTTTATTTTTTTAATTTGATTCTAATAGTTTGTATTAAATTGAATTGTGTATGTGGACGTATTTACAGGCACAAAGTCCTTGATTAACACATGGTTAGGAACCTGGAAACAGTGACATTAAGTAAGGATAACTTGAATATACATATATGCATTTG
This sequence comes from Cimex hemipterus, assembly GCA_039619505.1. Lineage (NCBI taxonomy): Eukaryota > Metazoa > Arthropoda > Insecta > Hemiptera > Cimicidae > Cimex > Cimex hemipterus. Next base: position 1,152,369 of record CM077102.1, read on the forward strand.
AAAAGGGGGAAGAAAAAAAAGACAAATTGTGACAGTACTTTCTGATGTAATTATAAAAATAAAATGAAAATTTGCAGAAGAGGTTTTTGAGAATCGTATTAATAAGAAACACAGTAAGTCAAACATGATTGTGAATGTAATTGTAAATTACAATGAATTATATTTACTAAACTACTATTTGTAAATTATAATTACGAGAGTGACTCATTGATAGTAACCAAGCAGCATGAGTTCTGACTTATATTCCCTATGAGCCAGCAGGTATCAAGGACTCTCATTTGAGAGCCAGGTCACTTTACAGACAGACTATTTTCAATCAGCTATCATTTTCCTACAACTTTATGGATTCCCACTTTAAAGAAGTTTGTAGATTGTGTGTGAAACAGATTTCAGCATCGTGATTTGTTCCTGAATTTGTCAACTGAGAAAATGGGCTTTATCATTTTCTCTCTTTTTTTTGCTTTATAAAGGTAAAATTTTTAGGGGTGTTAGTGGCTACGTTTGAGACATTGATACGATGCATATCACTATAAAGAAAAGGCCTGGTTTCAAAAACTTTTTTCAAAAACACTGGCATCCCCTAGTTTCATACAAGCCCGGAGGTGAAATACCCTTATAAAAAAAGGGTAAAATCTGATTATTTTCTCTTTATGTTAAATACAGAAGTGATAGATAGTTTATTAAAAGCTAAGATATTATAGTAAAAGAGTTGAAAGGTATAATAAAAAAGGACACATGCTTCTATTGCCTAGGTGAGTAGCACTGGGGACAGAAAAATGAATTGTTCCCACAGCTTCAAAAAATTTAATATTTGAAATTTTTTCGAATTTTTTTTTTGTATGATTGGTAATAATTAAATCATTTTTATGTAAATAGTAAATAATGCATATTAATAAGTTTATAAATAATTTGTATTAATTAGTTACTAAATAGTAAGAAATTATTAGTTTGTATTTATAAAATGAAAATAATAACTTTTATTTAAAAAATCATAATAATTTTAAAAACTTCAAAGATTTGTTTGGGTTTGAATAAACATGTTTTTCCAACTGTTTTACTACTTTTAAATTATTTTTATTGTATACAGGACTCTTTATACAAAAATGTCTTTTTATACAGACTTCCTTCCCCACCCCTTCGAAATCCAACATATATATAAACTTAAAACAGCAATATCACACTGGTACTCTGGTACTATCAACACAACACGCAAGAATGACACATTTATGCAGAAAACAGACTTTGAGTGAGTAGGAATACTTTACTTTGAATATAAAAAAATTTTTTTTTTGCATTGTGTGAATTCACTTTTTTCCACATCCTACATGTATGTGTTAAATTTAAACAATGTTTGTAAATCCCAGGCCCTGAGGATGATCTCAATAAAGATCAAAAAATTGGCACGATAAAGGAAAATATTTTTCTGAAACACATCACAAAGACACCAGACCACATCTCACAATTTCTGAATATTTATTGTATATGCATTTGACTTGTGTCGTAGGTCAAGATTCATTCAAAAATAATGTATGGAAGAGGAGTATGAACCTTGAAATGGATATGCAATAAAAATAATATATTTTAAGAAAATCATAAAACACAGTTGAAAAAGCGTAATAAATTTATTCAAACCCAAACATATTTGAAATACATCCAGCAACTAAAAGAATAAAAATCAGGAAATTGCCAAAAGAGATGCATTACAAAAGAAAATTATATAAGCAAAATAACGATTAGTAATTACAATCAACATTACAATAGCAATTAGTAAACAAAACGAATTTTACAAAAATTGGAAACTAGGTGCTTTGTGTGTTGCGTAACTTGGATGTTATCACATTTAAGACCCAGGAAGCTAATTGAGATGGAGATAGTGCTTTTTTAAAAATTAAATAAAAAATTTAACTCTGTTTTATAACTATTATTAAGGTCATTTATAAAATAAATAAAAAATTTGCTACTCCAGAAAGTTGACAGCGTTCAGGCTCCTACATTCCACATGATAAAACATTATTTTGTACTATTTTGACAATTTGAAACTTACTCCTTTGCTAACAGGTGAACCATCATATGTCTCGTATGGTCCAAGTTTCTCAGCAAGATCACAACTTGCTTCAAGCGCTCCATAGTAAATTGTTTCAAATATCTGTTTGTTTAATGTCTGGGCCTGAATGCTCTCGAATGGGTACCTCATCAGTATGAAAGTGTCAGCTAAACCTTGAACGCCAATTCCAATAGGACGATGCCTCATGTTTGATCTCCTAGCCTGATAAAAATTTAATGCCAGCACATTGAACATTTATGATATAAGAAAAGAGAAAAACACCAAACTTACTTCGACAACAGGATAATAATTTACATCGATGATTTTGTTGAGATTCTTTGTTACAATTTTGGCTACTTCTTTTAACTTCTTGAAATCATAAGTACGATCTTGTTTGACATATTTGTTTAAAGCAATTGAAGCCAAATTACATACTGCTATCTACAAAACCAAGATAGTTATGAAAATTAATATCAATCCAAACTTGTAAGTTTTTTCATGTCTTGTAATTATGTATATGTAGGAATAATCTTTGTTAGTGATTAAAAGTTATATATTGCAACAGACTTGACACAACATTTAAAATTTTACATTATTTCAATTGGTACTGACAAATTTGTGAAACATACCTCATCTGCAGATGTATATTCTACTATTTCTGTACAAAGATTGCTACATTTAATGGTGCCTAAATTCTGTTGGTTAGATTTTCTGTTGCACGCATCTTTGTACAGCATGTAAGGAACACCAGTTTCCACCTGAGACTCAATTATAGCATTCCACAAGTTTCTTGCATCAATTTGTCGTATATAACGACCTTCGTTTTCATATTTTACATACAGATCCTCAAAGTTTTTACCCCAGACATCATGAAGACCAGGACATTTATGTGGGCACATAAGGCTCCATTTCTTATTAGATTCAACCCTTTCCATGAACAAATCAGGAATCCAAAGGGCATAAAAAAGATCACGGGCTCGTACCTCTTCCTTTCCAGTATTTTTTTTCAAATCGAGAAACTCAAAAATGTCAGCATGCCAAGGCTCAAGGTAAATTGCAAAAGCACCTGGTCTCTAAAAAATTAATACGTGAAATCAATTGTTATTTATATTTATAACAAAAAATATACAATATTTACAGCTGTCTCTCTCTTTTTTTTCTTTCTTTTTTTTTTACTTTACCTTATTGCCACCCTGATCCACATATCGAGCAGTATTATTAAAAACTCTTAACATGGGCACAAGTCCATTAGAGATGCCATTTGTCCCAGCAATTAAACTGCCTTTTGCCCGGATACAATGTACATGAATTCCAATACCACCAGCAGTTTTTGAAATCAACGCAGACTGTTTTAAAGTATCGAAGATACCTTCGATGCTGTCATCTTTTAACGCAAGTAAAAAACAACTGCAACCAAGTGAGTACAATAAATAAATAAAAATTAAATGATCAAATAAATCAAAGGAATAGGTTTCAAAGAGATAAACTTTTTTTAAAATTTGTTTCATACCTTGACAGCTGAGGTTTTGGTGTTGCAGCGTTAAAAAGTGTGGGGGAGGCATGTGTGAAATATCCTTCAGAAAGTAGGTTGTAAGTTTCAATTGCAGCATCAATGTCTTCCCCGTGAATTCCAATCGCGACTCTCATCAACATATGCTGAGGTCTCTCGACAATCTTGTTTCTGATGCGAAGAAGATATGACCTTTCTAGCGTCTAAATTAGGGACAAAACATACACATTAAAAGAAAGAAATAACCAAGATTATTGATGATAATGATTGTGTAGAAAAACAGTGAGGTAATTGATCTATTTTTATCTTGGAATAATATTATAAAACTGAATGTTATCTATAATAATGTTTTTTAAACCTTTACAAAAAGAAAGTTAAGATTGCACACCTTAAACCCAAAATAATTATAGTTGAAATCTCTGTCATAAATAATAGTTGAATTTAATTTTTCTGCATTTTCCATGATGATTTTATGGTGTGTGTCTGAAATTAATGCCATTGGTTCTCCGGTGAATTCCCTAGTGGCCGTATACAAATCATGAATGGTTTCTGGAAAAATGTGTGATATGATATCCTCGATAAGACAATTCATATTAGTATTTAAAGACATAAAATAAAATAAACAAGCAGTTATGTACCACTAAAACTTTTTTTAGTCTGTTTGTGCAAATTAGAAACAGCAATTCGAGCAGCCAAAATCGCATAATCGGGATGTTTAGTCGTCATCGTTGCAGCAGTTTCCGCTGCCAAGTTGTCTAATTCAACGGTAGAAACTCCTGAATATAATCCAGAAATAACCTTCATGGTAATCTCCACCTAGAAATTGCAAATAAAATCATACTGTTAAAATATGTACATATGTAAAGATTGACTTTCTTTTCTTTCTTTTTTGGCCATAGTGGGGTACAAAAATAAATTTCTATTTTTTCTTTACATACTTTATGTGCTCAGTTGTAACAATTTATAGTAATAATAAAATATATTTCCACAATACTAATTTTTAAAATATAGTGTAAGCTGGTCTCCTTCTTAACATAAATTAGAATAGGTAAGGTAAACTAAATTAGGAATAGTTGTTATATAAGAAAATCAAAATATTTGTACGTATTTTTTATGGGACTGTAAACTGCAGCTTGCCAGTCCAGGAGGGCTGGAAAAAATGTTTACAAAAAACCTAAGGGTGTAGAAATGTGACACCCAGCCCTTCAATAAATAAAAACAAAAATTAATTTTAAGAAAACAAAATATTAACATGTATCGTTCTCTCTGGGTCTCTGAGATTTTAGTAATTTTATTGTTATGCCGGCAAACCCAAGGGGTGAAACCAGATATGAGACACAAACTCAAAGAAATTAGTATAGCTTCCATAGCTAAAGTTTGAAGATGCCAGGTATCATCTGTATCAGGTAGGTACCAATTTTGTAAAGAGTAACCAGGCCTCTCAGACCCAGACTGAATTTGCAGTATATTTTCTTGGGTCTCTCAGACAGAGAGGAAGGAAGATAACTTACTCCCCCCCCCCCCAATTTTGGGTAAGCTTTTTTGCTTTCTTCTAAACTTGAAACTGAGTTTCCCAGGGCTCAAAAATCACTTGCACAACTGTTTCCCAAAATTTGTCTCATGTTGCGGATACCTAGCCAGAAAGTGAAACTTTTGGCATGAGGATGTTTCAAAAGCTGTCAGCTTTTTAGTGCGATTCAAAGTGTTTCATATTGTTATGTCAATCTGTGTAACCACACTTGTCTCGAATGAACCAAGAGGACTATATTTGACTTCTCCAAATGTAGCATAGCAACTGTAGGATACTAAAGATACAGTTCAACATAACAAGAACAAGAGAGAGGAGGCCTGGAAGGAATTGAGCATCAAGATGAGTCAAAGACAAAAAGTATACAAATTCTGATGCAGCAATTGGTGTAGTTAGTTATAATGGCCATGCTTGTCTCGCATATACTGACGGATCACCTTGTTTCACCTGTGTTATGAAATGCTTCACCTCATGGAAACGGCTGACCCAAGACGGCATTTCGCGAATTATTCTCATGTTTAGTTGCGAGTGATTTTTTCACACAATGGAAACCCAGCATAAGTTGAGACTGATTTGTATTCTTTGTTATTACATCTGATCTGTAGTAGAGACAAGACCTTCTGCTTGAATTCGATAAACCAGTACGTTGATGTATAAATTTACATATTTAAACAATTAAATAATGCCATTACCGAATCGACGTACTCCGTATTCAAGCCATAGCACAGTTTTTGAATTCTAGATGTGATTTTATCGAAGTGGACCGGTTCTTTGAATCCCTCTGGAAAAAAATAACGTACATAGGTTATGAACAATTCAAATAAATAAACAATAAATGTACAGATATTAATTTACTTCTTTTAACGACATAGAGACGGCTTTTGAAGTCCTCTGTCTTCCTTTTTGAAAAATCGTCCATGCCCATCTTGAAGTATTACTACTTAGTATTTTCTGATTTTAAATAGGGAAAACTGAATTTGTAACGATAGTTTAGCCAAATCGTACAAAAGTAATTAATTAACTAAGACTGAACAAGTGGTTAAAAGTAAAAAACGAAATTCTTAAAAATAAAAATAACGTGAACCGTAAGAAACGAGCAAACGTTCACTCGATTCGCCTCACACTCATTATCATCTTGGGGCGCGGGAAACAACTTTATTGCGCCAAAAAAAAAATTTAAATAATTTCCCTAATTTATATATTAAAAAAGATTGTAAAAGTAAAAAAAGTATTGAAATAATTTCCGTCGAAAGTTTTTTGTACTATAAAATTCAAATTTCTTTAACGAACTGTTTGCAAAAATTGTAACGGTGTTAAGGAATGACCGTTAAAAAAATAAATACAATTTTAAACAGGGTTAACAATAAAATATCATAAACCCTTTTTCCTTCACCAACTATGATGTTTTTATAACAGTAACAAACTTTCTCTCTTTAATTTAACTACCTACTGCTAGTCACTCTGTTTCTCAGGGCCTCGTGAGTAAAATAGCAGAAATACCAAACAAAATCACACAAAAACATGGACGTCTGATTAGAATTCACTCAACCCAGGATACTCGATATTCCTTGAATTATTAGGGGATAGCCTATCTATCCATGTTAATAGAATACATTCACACTAGTCATGAGTACTCGGTATTCCTCGGAGTAATTGGTATAAACTGCCCCATTCATGCTAATAAATTACATTCACACTACTTTAGAATACTCAATATTCCTCGGAGGAATTGGGGATAAATCCTGCGATTACGCTAAAAATTTACATTCTTAAAACCAGTCTGTTCAATTCCACATTACCCCAAGAGTACTCGATATTCTGCCCTTCATAGTAATAAGTTACATTCGCACTATCCAAGTATACTTTATACTTCCTCGGGGAAACAAGGAATAAACCCTGGATTCACGATAATAAATTGAATTCACGCATCAGACATTATTCACACTGCCCTAGAGTTCATATTCCTTGAGTAATTAGGGATAAACCTACCATTCTCTCTAATAAATTACATTCACACTACCCAAAAGTACTCGATATACCTTGGAGTAAATGGGGATAAACCTGCCATTCTCGCTTATAAATTACATTCATACTACCCTAGAATATTCGATATTTTTCGGGGCAATTAGGGATAAACCCTGCCATTCTCGCTAATAAATACATTAGTTAAAATAAGATTATATATATATATCTCATACATAAGATAATGATATAAAGATCTATATCTATATAGAATTATTGCGTCAACACCTATCCATGGCCTATCCATAATCGGGTGAGGATGACTCTTCTACGAGTCATATCCTCCGAGGACCACCCATTGATAATATTTCTTCATACAGTAAAGCTTCCCTGCCGACACCGGGATAAAAATGAATGTACTTACTTCATATTTGAGTGTTTGTTTGAAATAAATAGGTCTTTTTTATTTATTTTTTTTAATATTTGGAGAGTTAAATTGACGAATTTTCATTTTTTACTGTTATTTAGAATAGTAAATTTATTTAAAAGTCCTTTGAACTTTTTGTTTAAAGGAAACGGTTGAAAAGATGATCTTGTTTGGTTTTTCCATATTCAAAGGATCCCTCCAAAAAATGCGTTAGACTTTAATAAATAAATCCAATGGTTCATGTCGTCGGTAGGATGCCTAAATCTAAACGTAATTTAATTTCAAAAAACTACAATTGAGAAAAAAACAATCCGTATATTTTATAGAGAGTTGGAATTTGAAGAAATACGATTTTACGCCTTTGAAAATATTTAAGTTGAAGACGCCCTCCCGTAGACGCCACACAGCGGCCTTTTGTTTTTCACCGGGATTCAGGGGGCAGGCGTACGTTTGCGTTTATCGACTCAAATATCTCAGAGGTAAGTGGTAGTCAATAAATGTTTTCGCATTTAAAAATAGATACTATTCGATAGTTGTTGTTTGTGAAAATTGTGCCGACGTTTGTAGTTTCACCCTTTTCTCGATATTATTTGATTTGAAATTTTATCGGAAAGATTTTCTTAAAAAAAATAACCTCTCTATTCATTTCTAGATGTCACGTTTCAGAGATTCAAATCCCGACTGTAAAATCTATATCGGCGATTTAGGTGAGTGATTTTACTAAATAATATTTCAAATTATTTTTCACAAAGTTTTATTTATAACTATAAGTTTTATATATAGCTGTATGTACAAAGCTCTCAAAGCGTGGTTTAGGTTTGGACCGGATAAAATCCCTATGGAGGAGATACAATTTGTGTTTTTGTGCCTTCATAAAACTGTGCATAAGTCGAATTCCCCCTTTTATTCTATATTATTTATTTATTTTCGACTGACAATGCAAGTTTTAGAGTTTCTTTTTGTATTGGTAATTTAGTAACTCGTGTATAGTCAAAACAACCCTTAAACCTCTCGATCTTTCTTAAATCTAGGGTTAATTTATTATCCTTACACTAAACGTAAGGTTAAGCTTATAACGCCGTTTAAGCACATAAAGGTTAAATTTTATTTGAAAAAATGTTGAAATTCTTAAAAGTGTCCTTTTAACTATTATTTGTTCTAATCATACATGCCATTTATTGATGTGTGGTTCAGATTTTCGGAAAAAAGGTAAACTCAAAATATAAATGTGTTTCATTTTTAAACGATAACATAATTTTCTTTTTCAATTATTTATTATTTTTATCTTTGATCTAGGTTGAGATGAAAAAAAAGTTAAGTTGACGATTTGAACCTCACGACCTTCAGCTTAATACACTGCTGCTCTAACATTTGAGCTATCTTGAACTTCTCATGACATTAACTTTTTATCTTGACTATGACTTTAGATAAAAGAATAAATAATTAATACAGTTAATTATAACCACTAAACATATATGGATTAATATAATAATGTTCAATGTTTTCTATAAATGACAAAATTCGGCTAATCTCAGGAAATAAATGTTATAAAAAACAAATAGACAACAAAAAGTTCTAGATTACAAAATATTTTCAAATCTTAGAGCTAAAAGTAAGGAACAAATGAAAAAGGAATATAAAAAATATGTATATGTTGAGACTAATGTTGAAAATCCGAAACATGTTTTGGAAATTTATTAACCTAAGCATGCGATGCTATCTCCATGCATTACATTACAAAAATTAAACTTATGAAGATGGCTTTTCAATATATGATACATTGTAGATGTGGGTGGTGAATTCTCGCTAACAAAAACTTGACTATCAACAACAATCCATCTGTGATAATAAACTGTGATAAGGGAGTTGATAAATTAGAAAAATTAATTTCAAATTGTCATGCTGGTCCGGTTGTGATGAAATAGTGTGCCACTGAGATAAGGACACCCTTAACACTATTGTTTAATAAGTCAGTGATATGAAGATACCGGATAGAAAAAGTCGTTTTTGCTACTTCTAAAATCAGGCTTCTAATTTTATTTTGATAGTTCTAATAGTATTTGAGAGTATAATCAGTCATATGTTAACACCGAAATTAAATTCAGTTGTAGTAAATGATCAACATGGTTTTATTGCTACCACTACGAATCTCTATTACTTTTCAACAAGACGTTTTGTCAGCCTTTAATAAAAATGAATAGGTGGATACGAACGATCTCCACCTTTCAAAAGCCTTTGACAAGGTGGATCACTCTAGATTGATGAACAAGCTATGAGCCTTAGACTTACACATTGTTCAGTGGATTGTCATGGACGCACGCAAATATTAAAATGTGTTAATTGTATGTTAAAGGAGATAAATGCAACTTCAGAGTACGACAAGGTGGACATCTGTCTCCTCTACTGTTCAAAATATTTAGTAATGATATGCATGGATGTGTAAAGTATAGTAACTTGAAAATGTTTGCTGCTGATGTCAAAATTTATAAAACCATAGACACAACCATCTTACAGAGGGACCTAAACTCTTTAGAGCAATGGTGTGCAAATAATAAAATGTATTTAAATTGTGAGAAATGTAAGACTTACCTTCAGTAGAAAAATGATTAAGAATGCAATTATGTGACCAATGACTGTGTTCTAGAAAGATTTGAAAGTTTTGGCATGATAAGAAATTAACATTTAATATAGAAAGAAATTTTTGTATAAGTCGTCTGCTTGGGACCATGAAATTTTTGGCAAAAGGATGTTTCAGTGTAAGCTGACAAATTTTTTTTTAGTTTGCATTAAAGTGGTTCGCGTTGTCTGTCTCTTTCCATGTAAATGCTCATGTTCTGAGCATTTAGGATCAGATTGATCCTAAATCTAGCATCTAGCAGATCTGTTTTTGATGTATCCAACGGTAAAATGGGTTTTTGTGTAATGCTAAAGATAAAACACGTTAAGAAGAAGAGGATGTTGTAAGGAAATGTGGTGTTTTCTTTGCTTTATTTTTATTCTTAGCATACAGTATTGCCTTGATAGCAAACGCCTTGTAGGTGTAGGTATGAATGGCTTTCTTGTCTCGTACAAGTTGATGGCTCATCTCATTTCCCATTTATGTCTTACATGTCTTACAATGATGTTTCATTGATTTTTTTTTTTTTTTTGCATACAAATTAACAAACACATTAACCAGAACAATCTGCTTGATAAGTGTGAAATGCTGCACACTGTCTGAGGAGAGAGAGGAGACTCCGGAGCCCACCTTGAAAAGAAATGGCGGTTGCAAGGGCTTAAAAAAAGTCTAATCAAGGTTTTAATTTTGAATGTTTAATGTATAGAGGTAAAAATGTTGGCAAACAGTGTAGGAAAATTTGAGATATTAAGGTTGAGTCATTAAGAGTCGATTGTATAAAGAATAATTTACAGAACTATTCAGCTTGTAGGGTGACCATAAGTTTGTTATCATTCATACAGATAAAAATTTATAACTAAAACAAAAAATCTAAATTGTTAGCTAAAAAATACTCTAAACATTTATTTCCAATTGTTTTGTGAAATTTTCTGTTCTGTTGTTTCCCATGCTGGCTACCAAGTCACTCGAGATACATTTTCACATGCTTTGGAAAATTTGTTGCACCGTGTTATAAAATGGTAGAAATATGTCCTGCAGGCAAGACAATTACTCAATTTTTATATAATTAAAAAAAATGAAGTTGTTATTTTTAAAAAGTCATTTAGTTGTGCTTTTGCTCAATTGGTTGATGTATGAAAAAGAAACATCCAATATTTAATCGTGTTTACAGTGCTTCATTAGTATAATAATTATAATGTTATAGACATTATAACAATATGTGCATAATGTTTCTCAGAATAAATCATTACCATTGCATGTTTAATGTTTATATTTTTTCAATTGAATGTTTATTTTTTAAAGGGAGTTCTGCTAATAAACAAGACTTGGAGGATGCATTTTCCTATTATGGCCCGATTAGGAGTGTTTGGATTGCTAGAAATCCACCTGGATTTGCTTTTGTTGAGTTTGATGATGCTCGAGATGCTGAAGATGCAGTTAGAGGGTTAGACGGAAGGTAAATATTCATTTAAAAAAAAAATTGAAATATTTGTTTTTAACAATTGCTATGCCCGTCCAGAAATGTTTGTGGAAGGCGTGTTCGTGTTGAAATGTCAAACGGTGCAAAGAGGCGAGGGAGTGTCAGAAGGGGAAGACCTTTCCATCCAGAAGATAAATGCTATGAATGTGGTGAGCGTGGTCACTATGCGAGAGACTGTTCAAAGTATAATAAAAGAAGCAAGCGCAGGTAATGTTATAAACTTCTGTTTTAGACAAAACTTGTAACGTTTAATTGTGTACTGCTTTCTAATTGTTATTACATCACTTTATAAACTTGTGGTGGAGGTTAAAAATATCAATAGAGTGAAACAATTTATAAGAGAAACAAAAATATTTTTAACTTAATAGTAGAAACACCAAAAAAGGACTTTATTAAAAATATTAAATATGGTTTATAGGAATAGCGGCTGAGCATCTCTCGTGTGTTTGCATAAGTCCTCAGCGTAGAAATTGATTGGTTTCTTCCTCCTTCTCTTCCCCAGTGTGTGGTTTGATCACGCTTCTCTCCCAGTTTGTCGGCCCATAACTCGAAAGAAAAAAACATGAAAACGAACCCTGCCTTCAGCCAACTTCTACTTCATCCCATTTGGCGGCATTCCACTCCTCAGCCTTTCCAAATGCTAAAATTTTACAGTCTTTTAAATTTAAAACAAACAAAATGGAAATGGCTCTGGCCTGGAAGAGTGAAGTGAGAGATTTCGATGAAAGAAAAGAGCAAGACTCCGTTGAGAAGGTGACTGTTAAAAATGCTTCACACCTTCAGAGCTCTTCATAAATCTACCTTCTTCTCTTCTACATTCTCGCGACGAATTTAAGACACACGAGTTCTCTCTCAGTATCACACGACTTGTCATAAATAAGTGAGTTTTGTCAATATGCATATGTGACATACTGTGTGTCTCATATTTTTATGTCATATATATAATCTGTCTATTAAAAATTTATAGTAACAAATTTTCAATTTTTTTGAAAACAAAAAAGTTGAAAATTTTCCCAGAAATAAATTTGTTTACTAACCTATTGTATTTTTCTTGATATAGATGGTGAGTATTTGCATGTAAACTAATTTATGACAATCAGTTATTACATCAAAACCTCCTTTTATGAAGTGATTAAATATAATATAGCAGTTTCCAATTTTCCAGTCACTGTGTGAAAGATTTCATGCAGGTTTAGATTTTTAATCTTATGTTTAGGGTTGGAATAAAAACATTGAATTTTATATTAAATAATTTTTAACAATAACGACAACTATGAATGAAAGATAACTTATTTTTATTTATTGCTAATAAAGAAGTTAATAAATTAAGAATACATTTTACAAAATAATCTTTACATCACTATAGCCTTTAAATTAATGTTCATTTAATACTCTTTCCTTGCCTATTTTTGTATTCAATTAAAACCCTGAGGGTTTTTCTTCTTTTTCCCCTCTTTTCTTTCTCCCCCGAAACTACCTTCTGTTTTAAAAGTTGTTGGTATTCAGTCAAATATTTGGGTAATGAATTTCTTGACTGATCACATTTGCCCCACATCCAAATAGTATATAATTTTTGTTTTAACTTTAATATAAACTTTGAATTTGACTAAATGTAATCCTAACTATGGATGGCTGTATTTAAAAGTATATAATTGTGTAAATGGGTGAGAGGTATTTTTATTTATTAAGTTCCACCAGCAGTTGATTCATTCTCAACTTCCTGTTTTAGAACCTACTCGCGAAGCAGATCACGCTCAAGATCTAGAGATAGGAGATCAAGGTCGCATAGCCGTGGTGGAGGCACAGAACGAGACCATTCCCGCTCCCGCTCAAGGAATAGAAGCAGGAGTCGTTCTCTCTCACGCTCCCGGAGCAGGTCAATATATTAAATTAATAACTGTATGTATTCTGCGAGCTATATTGCAAATTTATTTTTATATAGACATAGATATCACATAGCCTTTATTATAACTTCAGTAAACGTAGTCTTTTTATCTGCAAAGTTGTACCCACATAATATAAATTGAATTTCTGTGAATTATTACAATTTAATTATTGTGTGATTTTAATAAGTTAGCTAACTTTAAATATAAATAGGTAAGTAGTTGCAATATACCTTAGTAGTAAAACTAACTTAATTTTTACTCTATTTCGTGTGTATAAATTATTAATTTTTCTCTTTTTCAGAGACTCGAGAGAGAAGAATGGAACCAATTAAGAAGCAAAAAGACAAAATTGTCATAATTTATTCATTATTATTTTATAAATAATGACAAGCAATTGAGTTTTGTTATTAAGTTCTCTTTTCCTCTTTATTTTAATTATATAATAGCACAATTTTTTGACAATAGATTCAATTTGACTAAGATTATTTAGCCTAACTTTTTTCTTGTTATTTATTGCAAATTTGTGTATATCAGTAGTGTGTTTATTTGACCTTTTTGTCTTTATATTTAAAGTGCTTTTGGTACCATGTTACGATATATGGATAATGGAAGATTTTATATAGTGTTTTATGTAACAACAAAAATGAGGTTTTTTTTGTCAATCATGTAAAATATACACTCACAAATACAACTTTTTGTACTCACATTGTGCAATGAATATGTTTGCAAAATAAAAAATTTATGATTTTTGTAGAAACAATAGATAACATATTTGCTATATATATCAAAAAGTTTTCATTTACATGTTGTTTTTTCCCTCCAAAAACCATGTTAACTTCTGTATTACATGTGCATGAGAAAACCTTTTTTAATGGCCTTATGAATTACATATATTTGCCAAGATGATATACAGGGTGAATTGCTACTCGTGCTACAAACTTCTCCAGTAGATTCTTCACCCTAAAATGAACAAAAAAAGTTCATATTGTCCATGGTCCGATTCTCAACCATTTCAGAGTAATTTCGCTTTTTATCGATTTTGAAAGATATCACGTCCTGGGGTCGGAAAATCGTGATATCTTTTAATCTAAACATTTCTCTGAAAATCTAATAGCACCGTTGAAATTCCCGTTAATTTTTCAATAAGAAGATGACGGTGGCAAAATGTTTGGGCTAATTTTTTGTGTTTTATTTCAGCCAGAACTACAAAAAGAGTGGAAAATTGTGTAAATCAGAAAGTGTATAAAGTAATCCAGAGTTTCTAATTTTAGTCTCAGAAGGCAGCAAATTTGAGGAAAACTACCTGATTTAATAACGCTTCCAACGCACTCGTCATTTTCTTATTTAGTGGTTGTGAGACCAAGATGTTGATGACAAAAAGAGAAAAAATGGTGGTTCAAGGATTGCTAATGTTTGAGAGTTCAACTTTTTAGATTGGAAAAAACATATACATAATAACTCCCGCCCAAACGTTGACTGAAAAACGTCTTTGGGAATGTTGCTGACGACTTGCATGTGGGTTTTGATGGGAGTATTGGTGCAGATTATGGGTGTTAAATACTCCGTCTCGGGTGAAATTTGATTCATCTGACCATAAAATTCGATGAAAGAAGTGATGTTCCTCAGTGTCAGATTGTACAAGCCAGCAACAAAATTCCTTCCTACGATAATTGTCACCAGTATGCAATACTTGAATCTTTTGAACGTGGTAGGGATATAGTTTTTCCTTTTTCAAAATTTCACACACCTTGAACTGGGAGATCCCGAATGCTCTCGCGAGGTCTCGTGTGCTGATATCTGGTTGAGCCATTACCCGATCGATCACCGTTTGTTCCAAACCAACATCAGTTTGCTGATTACCTAATTCGCGTAAATTTGTGGGGAATCTACCTGTTCTACGGAGACATTCGTGGAGCCTAATGAAAACACCGATACTAGGTAAACGTCGGTGAGGATACCTAACTCCATATTCTTGACGCGCTGGTATCGCGCTACAACCGCAGAAACCATAAACAAGATGCATATCTGCATACTCTTCATACGAAAATGTAGACATTATCACAAATTTTGTTAACTGCACGAGTACACTTTAGACAATGAACAAAATTCAAATCTTTTCATTCGTTGTGAGTAAACACCATTATCTTATTAGGTATTAATCCTAATTCCAATTGTGTAAATAAAAGACTTATTGGGTCTTTCTTCCTTGACCTTCTAGCTGTTTGTAAACTTCTTAAGCATTACATACTAAATGGGCATTAAATAAAATTAAAAAAATTCAATGGAATTATGATTTTGAGAGAAAAACAAAGTGAAAAAACTTTTTGTGGTTTTTACAGTTTTTCTCTTTTTGTCATCGACATCTTGGTCTCAAAACCACCAAATAAAAAAATGACGAGTGCGTTAGAAGCGTTATTAAATCAGGTAGTTTTCCTCAAATTTGCTGCCTTCTGAGACTAAAATTAGAAACTCTGGATTACTTTATGCACTTTCCGATTTACACAATTTTCCACTTATTTTGTAGTTCTGGCTGAAATAAAACACCAAAAATTAGCCCAAACGTTTTGCCACCTTCATCTTCTTATTGAAAAATTAACGGGGATTTCAACGGTGCTTATAGATTTTAAGAGAAATGTTTAGATTAAAAGATATCACGATTTTCCGACGCCAGGACGTGATATCTTTCAAAATCGATAAAAAGCGAAATTACTCTGAAATGGTTGAGAATCGGACCATGGTCAATATGAACTTTTTTGTTCATTTTAGGGTCAAGAATCTACTGGTGAAGTTTGTAGCACGAGTAGCAAGTCACCCTGTATTATGCATGTGCCTTATGGGGGGGGGGGGTCTTGATAAAGTGCCTGAACCAACAGCCATCAAAGAACTGAGAGTAATTGTGTCCCAATCACACTAACCACTCAGCTATGCAGTCTCCAAGTTCTGAATAAGAAATTTTCAAAAGACTGACACGAAAATTTTAAACTTAGGTAACCAGGTCAAAAGCATAGGCAGCTTTACTTCACACATACCCAATAGTACTCTGCTTTCCTGTATGAGAATTTTTTTTTTCATTTGGGATAATTTGCCTCCTCACGGTTAAAGCGTCTTGCTCAACAAATTATTGATAAATTTAAAACATGCTCATCCGTACCAAGAACCAATGTGCTTATTTCAATCATTTTCTATAACTACCAATTTCCATGCATGAATGCATGCAGTTTATGGAACCATCACAATAATTAAATGTGTACGTGATTTTTATTTTTAGACCAACATCAATAATACTGTTTTCTAAAACACCAGTGACAATTTTTTTTTAACTTGAGGTACCACTGAAGCCTATTTGATATAAACTTTTTTGTCACTCGATGTAGGGATTGTGTCATTAATATGAACGAGCACTGAAGATGTAAGAATATAGTAATTGGCTAGTCCCCCCCCCCCCCGAGCACTGCAGCTCTAACATGGTTTGTTATCAGCGTATCTCTCTTTTTGGGAGTTAGAACATGTGAATTGAGCTCCAGATGTGGTATTCCTCTACCGAAGAAACTCATTTTCATAACGGGTTGGGACTAAATTCCGGGTCACTGAGATCTGATCCCTCCTCCCTCCTCAGACCTTCCATTGATGAGTGCTATGCCAATATTCATTGTGGCCACTGCCCCACTGGTCCCTACTCCCTTTATTAAACAATTGAGAATTATATTTTAATTAAGAAATGTCTGTTTGGACATAGGAATCTCTTCTGAAAAAAATATTAAATGCAAAATGACGAAGCCAGAGGAGAGAAGCTGCTGGGTGCTACCAAAAGTTACCGGTTGACACAAATGGATCACTTACGTTCAGAGAGTGACTGGCCAGTGCACAATGATGAAGTTAGAAGTTGGATTTTAAATGACAGTTGGTTGCAAAAATGGAGATGCTAGATCTTTCCAATATTTTTATGGAGTGAGCAAGCTTTTGAGAGGGAGTCAGGCTTCAGATTAGATCCTTCATGGATTTTAAACAAATAATGCATATTTTTTTGAAACGTAAAAACCTGGAATACTTTTTTATCACCCCCTATCCAGATTCAGGAGAAAAGCTATTAAATGGTTGACTCCATTTTTCTTCTGAGATATGATCTCTGCCCCTGTCATACATATAACAATATTACATAAGTTCCAAATTATGGTCAAATTTTAATAATTTAGCTTTATACCTATCAGTCACGAGGATTTTTTACAAGGGTATTTCAACTACCAAGATTATATGAAGTTATGAACCCTCCAGGTGCCGGTTTTTGAGTAAAAAAAATTCAAGTATGCGGTGTTTGATTGTAAGGTTAGCTTCCAACCTGGGACTTCACCCGAACTGCTGCGGCCACTTACACCTCTAAATGGATTTTTTAGAAACCATTTTATAAACAAAAATGTGCAGCATAACATTTCAAGTCAAGCGAGAAATTTAAAATTTGAAACAAAAGCTACACAAGATAATGCCTCAAGTCAGCGCTTCTTTAAATAAATTCAATACAATCAAAATTACCCAGGAGATAGGGTTGATTGGTTCATTTAAAAATAGGTTGAATGTGTATAAATGTTGAAGGTGAGTGTATGATGGAACTTTCAGCAACAGTATTATTATTAATTTTTAAGTACGTTTTAACGTCCAAGGTCATTTCACACCCTAACATCCAAACCTTGTATCTTAGATTAGCTTTATCTTTTCTAACAGTGTTTTATTAAAACAGGTTCACATTTATCCAAGCATGTTACTTGTTTTTATTTATTTTTAAATACTGAGAGAGCTTTTCGTTGTAAGTTGAACTATTAAGTACCCCGGTGCCCTATCTCTTTAGCTTTGTGACACTAATTTTTCATTTCAATCTAATTTTACTTAAATAATTAACAGTATACTAGGATTAATTAAGATGGCCAAAAATCTCTAATAAGGATAGGAACAGTTTTTACTATGTATTATATTTTCGAACATCAGCAGATTATTTTGATTTAATGTTCTGTATATTTTAGTATCAATGTTGATGGTGTCTTTAGTTTATTAAAAAGTATTAAAAATGAACATGTTAGAACATTAATAGACATCTTGGGCAAATTTACTTACAGTCATGAAAGAAACTTACTCTTAAAATGTACAATTTATAATAAGGAAAAAATTCCTTTTAAAATTCAATGATTGTAACAACCAGTAAGTATACATTAAAAATTAAAACATAACTACAACTTAAAATAATACACAATTTCTTTACATACACGGTTCATTAAAAAAATAGGTTTCAATATACATATTATCACAAGTTTAAAAATAAATAGAACAATCTACTGTCAGCGTGTAGTACAAATGGAAATTTGTACAATGGCTTATCACAAGATTGACACCTAACTTGCTTAAAATAAGCAATTCAACTATAGTCAACGGTACAATCTTGCAAAGTCTCGAAGAACTGTAGTCATTTCTTTATTCGTTTCAGCCCTAAATAAATGAAATAGTTATTTAATACATTTATAATTCCAATAACAAATTTTTAATCAAAATTGTAATTTTATCAATTTACCTTAATAATGCTTTGTGAAATTCCTGAAGTTGTTCAGGAGTTGCAGATAAATTTCCTCCACTATTTTGTGTTGGCATTACTTTAATTGCTTGCTCTAACCAAGTACAGACAGCCTGTTAGAAAAATTGGTTAAATTAATGCGCTATTTAAATCTACTTTAGTCTTTTAGTTTTAATTACCGCACGGTCTAGCTTCATTAACTCAACAATAACGTCAATGACATCATCAAGCATATAAGTGTGTAAATAGAATACAGATGCATGTAATAAATTTGTTATTAAATCTTGACCCTTTTCGTTTATCACAGTGCTAACAAGTCTTTTTCTCAGAGCCATATCCTCTGAAGTCTGTAACAAATAGTATTATAGAACTCAAAAATTGCTATAGAGAATATAGTGATGTTACATCTTGATTTCTTCCTGCATGAACTAGATCATAAAAAAACTTCATTACAGATGCATTAGCGTCTCTATGATCAAGAGCGATTCCCAGGAGAGCACATTGCAATATAGAATTTAGAGAAGGCGATGTCAGAAAATGTACAGGGGCTCTTTGTAAAAACCTGCACAATAAAAATTTATAATAAAAATTATATATATAAAAAATCAAATTTGTGTAAGGGAGGGGGTATTTTGCAAAAAAAGTAAGCATCTCTGTACAGGAGCAATTGAACTGAAAGAAAGAACATAATTAAATATTAAAAGCATTTATTTCTATATTTTCTCTCCATACAACACAACAGTAAAAAAAAAAATTAAGAATACAGCGCTCTCCCCCTAATAACTTCGGTACTCGATTCCAAGAAAGAATTGAAGGAAACCAGCTGTGAAGATTCCATGTTGGGAATCTTAAACAGAGCTTTATAGAAATTAAGTATATTGTAGATGTAAGATTATACATAAGAAAAATGTTAGCTAATTATTGGGAAAGCGGACTGTGTCCGGAGGTGGCCTGGAATCGTGTGAGTCGACCCAGTTTTTCTCAAGAACTCCAGACGCAGCTAAACAAAGCTGGCGAAATAATAACAGCTGGATGTTTTCGATTGAGAAATGTGGGTCGATTCTGGGGCAACCGCTATAGAAAAATCAACTGTCGTGCTGACGAGTGGTCTTGGAGAGAGGAGAGGGAGAGGGGGAGAGAGAGACACCTGGAGGAACGTCAAGAGATGCACAGAGTAACGTCCAGACAGATGGGGGAACGGTTCTCCGGGAGGAACGTCGAGGCAACTTAATTTATAGAATTCGTGCCAACTATCTGTAAGTACAAATTGGTCAATTTGTGTGGGAGATTTGGAGAACAGTTGGGCCATTTCGGTTACTTTGGTACGACGTTCCCAATAATTAAGGATTTATAAATAGTAATAAGAGCACTAGTAATAAGTCTAGAAATAGTTGTCCAATAATAGGACTATGAATTGTTAGCTAATCAGCTGTACATATTGAGAATTGTTTAATCACCACAATAAAAGGGGCTTGATTGTGTTCTTGTGTCTTTTCCCCAAACCTCCTTGGCCAGAACTAACAGTAGGTAAGAAAAGGGTGTTCACCCGTCGAACCCCCGCCAACCTAACACATCTTACCCCAAAAAGGGCTTGATGGGCTTAGAGTGGAATAGTCTGCTACCCTCTCCGAACACCCTAGCGAGTGATGGTATTTGCACAAGCCGCGGGCACGAAAAAGGGAAACCGCCGCACGCCCGACCACTCGTCACACAAGCGAAACCTTTTTTACTCTTCTTTTTCGATTGTCGACTTTCTTGGATTTCTTTTCAGGAACTAGGAAGTGAAATTAATTTTTCACCAACAACAGCCTCTCTTCATTTCCTTTTTGGACATTTTTCAAGATAGAAAATGAGACTGTTGAGGCTGATGCCCCTGAAATTGATGTCAATAAAAAGAATGAGTTATGGGGAAGGAGGAAGTAGAGAGAACAAAAGAAAAAAAGGAGAGGGAGAGGGGGAGAGCGCTCTCCCTAATAACTTCGGTACTCGAGAGAGGGTCATTCAAACATTCAAAAGATCAAGATCAGCTTGATAACTTATGAAAACATGAATTTTTACACACACATGCATGCATGCACACACAAAACTAAATATTTGAAGGGACTCAACAGTTTGCTAATTTGTAATATATAGATTTAAAAAAAGAACCAAAAAAGAAATGCACCTCCCACAAAGTCTAAACAAGTCGTCAACTGTGTCAGGGTGATTTTTGAGTCCGTTTACTTCCTGCAGAAGAGTGAAAGTTGGAATAATGAAAGCCTGCAACATGTCGAGCAGACCTTGGACATAGCCAGGTTCACTGGCATATTCATCAACTAAGATAGAACCGAGGTAGAGAAAGCTGCTATGCTGGTATTGAGAGTACAAGTTGACTATCTAAAATTTCAAAACAATAAACATTTTATTTTTTGGCCAATATTGTACTTCTTTTTTTTTTTTTTTAATTTAAATAACCTGTTTGACTAGTGGCTCAAGAATGTTGGCGGACTGGCGGCCAACACAGCGTAAAATATAACGTAGGCATCGACAACTCTTTTCAATGATATGTGTATCTCTTGCATACTTTGTGCAAACAGATGATAAAACCGGCCATATCTGAAAAATTACAGTTCAAAATGAGACTAAAGAAAAACAAAAGTTTGATATTTTAAATAAAGTCCTGATTTCAATAATTTTAGTTTATCAAACTTATTTAAAAATTACCTCTGTGATAACTGGCTGGCAAGGATGGAGCTGACCATTTTGAAGTTTGGGATTAATATGCTTAAATATAGCAGCGAGTCTGTCCATCCAGACTGCGGGGTCACTTTTAGTCCCTGTCTCAGGTTTTACATCATTCTGCATTCCAAAAAATTAATAAATAATTTGATTATATACAAGATAATGTTTTATAATTTATGAAAATTACCTCTATTAGATGGCAAAGTGGTTTAATTTGAATCAAACAAATTTCCTTTACAGCATGCCTCATCTGATCTAGGGGTATTTTTTCAATGACTGTTGCTGCACCTTTCAAAATACAAATCATACATACAAAAATCAATTTATGGAACAAAGTGATGCTTTAATAACTAGAATTAAGTATCTATTAACCCTTTTAGGATAGTCAGTGCTATTCGTTACCCAAGTGAAGTTCTGAGTATTATTTCATGTTCTATTTTCTTCCCCTTTAGATTTAAACACTTACAAGCTAAGATATTGTTTTTAGTGTTAGTGACCATGGGAAATTTAGAAAATATAACACCATTGTTTAAGCAATGCTTCTTTGAACTCCAGTCTGAATGTGAAGAGACTAGAGCTCAATATCATGCTCAAAGTAACTAAGTAGAGGTAGGAATATGTGGCGCGTCCTCAGTACCTCATTGGGGGAAGCAATTGTCCTGAAAGGGGTTAAGCTTGATAAAATTAAACCTTTACCTTTCAATAAACCAACCACTGCTTCATTAGAAATTGCAAATTTATCCAATGATTGTAATATTTGTAATAAACCAGTAAAACGAGTGGCCATATGTTCACGACAAGATGAACATATACTCTGAAGGCAGTTGGCTGCAACACTCGCAAGCTCAGGTTGTTGGAGAGATATCAACGCCATATTTAATACAGGTTCTAAAAGTTTAAAAATTATTTTATATTTAATAAGTTCAATTGAAAAAAACATTTATTATGATAATAAATTACAATTACCCAAGGATTGAGGGTGTTTTTCAATCCACTCACATAGTTCTCCTAACAACAAAAGTGAGGTATATCTAACAGCAATATGAGTGTTTGGAGGTAAATTTAAAATAGCTTCAACAACTTTTGGCACTACATCATTTTCCATTCTAAAATGTAAAAGAACCATTTTTGAAAGTCTTTATTATTGAAATTAATAACAGGACTTACGGTAAAATATTCTTTGCGAAAGCTTGCATTATAAAAAGGGCTGCCTCTGTTGTGTCCCACGTACTTGTCGGTGACTGAAGGCTGATGAACATTTGTCGAAAACAATTGGACGAACCTACGATAAAAACGACATCCCGTATCAGTTCAGAAACTTTCAATCGAAAATCGGAAAAATCGTCTAACTCTTCCACAAGCCCTTCCTGAAACAAAAAGTACATTAGAAAAGTTTTGGTTTCTTTAAGTGAATTTTATCATATTACTTACATGGTCTGTATCTATTTGACAGTGCCTACATAATGCTTCAATAAGCCTTTCTATATAAGGTTTAAAAAGAATTGAGAGGTCATCGTTATTCTTCTTGTATAAAATTTCTGACAGTCTGTACCACAAATTAAATGTTATTGCTACAACCTAAAATTGAAAAGTATAACAGTTGGTGTAATTTATTATCAAATATAAAAGTAAACAAAATAAGTTGGATAATATGGATAAATTTAAATAGTTTTTTTTTTAAATTACAACTTGGTCTTTTTAGAGTATAATTAAAACAATGAATGACAACATTTAGACACAAAAGCTGCTTACATAACATAAATAAATAAATGCTTATTTATTGATTGTGTGCATAAGTGAATAACATTTTTCAAGTTTTTTCATCATGTTCTTCTCCTTATAAAGCTGATCCATTATTACTTGCTAGCCCGTGTAGTACTTGCTTCCTCCATCTACGGTGGGAAAAGCCCTATTGTAAGAGACTGTTAAGAAAGATTGATTCCAAAAGACAGTCTAAAATAAATTGTGACACGTTCAACATGAATATAAATAAAATTCATTTGAGGTATTCTATGCTATGTATCTCTGAGAGGTGGATACGTGTTGAAATTGATGATGATAACAAAGTAACTGAATATGAGTCTAGTGGTTCTCACTTTTCTTAATTCGAGAGAGAGGGAGAGAGAGAAATCAAAAAACACCTCACTGAGGAAGACAGACCTAAGAGCCTAAAAACTTACGAGTGATATTGGGGGATGATCTCAAATTATATTATTCTTAAATCTTCTAGTAGAAGAAAATATATTATTTTGCAGATCCTTACTGCACAGTAGAAATAATAGAAATAAAATAAAATCAATTAAAAAAATTATATTCCTTTTTAATAAATAAAACGAACAAATTCAATCAATTCTTCTAAATAAAATAGAAAAATCTCACCTAAAATAATCATACAGAAAGAAACAAACTATTTTTTGCCAACCTGTTTAAATTGTAGATGCTATGACTGCTATCGTTATGGCATCCAACTATTTGTTTGGCAAATGCACTATTTACATTTTTATATAATAAAAACCAAAATAACAAAATTTTGTTGGACAAATATAAACAAATAATAAAAATTTTTCTAAATAACTTATAGTTTGTTGGAAAATATTGAAAAAAATATTTGCTTCATTGTTAATAATTTAACTTGAAAATCATTAAAAAAAAAACAAAAAAAAAAACAGAAAGCCAATTAAAAATTGTCGTAATTTTCATGACAACCTAAATTGGAATAAATCAGAAGGCTTTATTTCCTGTTTGATCATGGGGGATGTGAAGTGGGCCTTTTACAAAAATGTTAAATGGTGAAGGAAAAAATGAAGGGTGCTGACGTCAAGAACACAATTGCACTGTTGTAAGGTCCCAATGTCAGTTTAGTGGGACTGAGGAAATATTTTTGGTTGTTGTTAAATCATATCCTTACAGCAGAGGTCTACAGCGTTGAAGGAAAAACATTTAGCCCTGGATAATCACACCATTTTTCACCATGACGTCAGTCCTCACACAGCTACTACTCAGAACAAAATTTCTGAGGCTGGAAACAAATGCCCCACTTTCCATCCGCTCCAGACCTTTGCCTCTTCTGATTTTTACTTGATCTGCCACCAAGACAGCCATTTAAAAGGTAGGGAATTTTTGAACAAAAACATTTGGAAAATTGGATTTACAGATTTCTTCTCATCTCAAACATCAGATTTTTACACAAATTGAGGATTTCCGTTACCACAATGTAGTCAGGCAGTTTGTTATAGAAACCAAAGGAAATTATGCTTTAAATTAAAAATGAAATAAATTTATGTTTTGAAAGTGGGACATTTATTTCTGGAAACCAAAAAAAGAACAGATTAATGGGAAAACTTTTGATATAGTATTTACAAAAGTAACAACTTTCAAAGCAAATCATTGTCATAGTCAAATTATGAAGAGAATAAATGAACCTAAAGATTGGTTGTAAATATAATAATGAAATACTTATTAATTACCGAGATTTGACAAAAAGATTGAATGAAAAAAATTCCAAGTTTAATAAATGTAGAAATAATATGATTATTGGCTTTACCCCAATCGTTTAATATAGTGGTACATTGAGATACGATTGGTCCACCTTGCAAAGTTTTAAAGATACAAACTCAATCGTTTTGAAATATGAGCATTTTTACCTATTATATCACCATAGAATAAATTACACTTGTATCTCCAGGTACCAAAATATTATTACAATTGATGGCTAGTCAAAAATTACATCACAGAGATAGTATAATCATAAACAGAAATTACCTCATAATCGTAGTGGCCTACGCAAGTTAAAACAAGATCAAATATTTTAATAGCATAATGTGGCGAAGAAGGCGAACTGCAACGGACAATCTTTTCTAAAAATGATTCCGCTAATTCCGTAAAGACACGACAATAATTTAAACAGCTAGAAAAAAAAATTATTAGTAACTTCAAACATTAGAAGTGAATTAGTAGTTTTAAATATAAAAAATTTTTTTTTTTAAATTACTTTTCATGATTTTCATGTGCAACTGACATATGAAATGGTTGTTCCAAAGCCATCACACTGTTAAACAACTGTACTTCAAACGTCTGTTGATTGTTATTCTCTTCTAAATACTGAAGTAAGGCACAGATGCAATCTGTGGCTGCTTCAAGAACACCAGGAGAAGACTGGAAATAATGAGAAAAAAAGAAGCTTAAATTATTGAAGGAAAGTATGGACTTAAAAATATATGTAAAAATGACAGACCATATTATTTCCAAGAATGTGAAATGCAGTTGCGACTACAACATTATCTAACATCAATGGCATTGCAGTAATCCATGAAGTATAGCATTTCAAAGTTTTTGTTTGAATCAAGATATTGTCACCCGATGTTGCTAAACATGATTTCTGAAAATATATATACAAAAAATACTTATGTGAGTGAATAATATGTACACTATAGTTTATTATTTCTAATTCTTCTTAAGAAATTTCACTATAAAATAATAATACACATTAACAGCATTTTTTTATTTAGGATATTTTTACCAATAATGTTAATAATTTAATGTTAGAAAATACAAAAATTTAAATTAAAATTTTACAAGAAACTCGTAGACTTTTAGTGTGCAGGACGCAAAATCAGCATGAATTTCCTCCCTCCGGTTAGCACCAAGTCTTAAAGCCCTGGAGCCAACTTCTTCTGGAAGAACTGTTAAAATTTCCAGCAAAGGTCCAGGATGTGTGCTTGAAAATTTGTCAATGAGGTCCAACACTGGTGACTGCCAGGAGTTCATCTGAAGGGCCAAGTCTGCCAGTGCCAGACATAGCTGAAAATTTACAAATATATTTTTAAATATCAATTGTTCAATTTTAATGTTTAATTCTGTAATGGTTAAATACCTGAGTCACAATGGCAGAATTCGTTGAATCATTCACTTTCTCAATATGTTCAATTAATGAGTTTCGAAGAGAGGCATGCGATTGTGGTGGGAGTTCATGGAAGCACAACTGGATCTTAGTCCTCATTGTTTGGGCAGCAACGTAGCATAGCTCTAATTCATTGTTCCTATGCAGAATTTCATCTGATATTTTCCATGCGTAGACCTACGAAAAAAATAATCAGTACACAAGTTTCTATAAGAAGAAAACATGAAATCCTAACCTAGCAATATATTTTAGTTTATTAGATCAAGAGTAAAAGACAATAAATAACTTGTTTGTAGTGTGGTCATTTCCAAACATTTTGGTCTATCTGACACCTTCTTCAATTATAGGTTTAAAGCTGAAACTCATCTGATAGGCCAAAAACAGTACAGACAGTTGACCAAAATGAACGGACAAACTAAGCAACATATTCATAATTCTAACACTGACAATAACTATATTGAAAGAAGAAAAAAAATGGCTTAGTCCATTCTATATCTAGGTCATTCAATTGTACAAAATTGTTGATTTTGTAATATTGGAAACAACAATTAAAAAATATTTTTTTAAACCAGCAATATTCAATACCAATTGAGGTTATTTTCCAATATAAAAACTTGTATGGAATTTGTCTACACCCAATGATATATATTATTAAATATAAAATTTCATAATTAAAAAAAAAAAAAATTCTCCAAGTGTAAAAGCAAAATGTCTGAGTTGGGTAGTCAGTTACTACCCATATGAGGAGATAAATCTAATTGATGAACACAGTGCAAAAAGATTTTGAGTACATTTAAAACAAATCTTTAGACTTTTAACTATCTCTTAACACTATACAAAGTTAATAATTAATAGTGGCATCGGTGGCACCCTGAGGGTTTATTTGACCTCTGTGTTGCGAACCCTCATAAAAACTTTATTTTTAAAAACTATTATATTTAGTGGTCTACTGACCAAATTACTTCTTTCAGTTAATTAATCTTTTTATAAAAGGTTTTGTTCGAAATGAAAAAGTCAGTGCCACGAGAAGGAATCAAACCCATGAGTTTTGGCTAAATATGCTGCTGCTCAACCACTTAATAATTAATATAGAAGAAATGGATTTGTTTCAGATTGAAACTATCAGCAATCCTGATTAGATTTAATGTTCTTAATATTTATTTTAAAGTTTGCACCTCTCTGCAATGGAACCTCATTATATATTATTCTTTAGGTAAATTCAAAAAGCTTTTAGTTCCAGCAGATTTTCTTTATTTATGAAAGACGCCTTTCACTCACCTCGTGAACATTCAAGAAATGGTGAATGATGGAGTGAGTGTGATGTTCAATCCTTTTTTAAAAAAGATTGTTCTTACTCACAGTAAGTACTTACGCAGACTGTTTGCTTTTACACTTGAAGGATTTTTTTTAAATTATGAAATTTTATATTTAATAACATATCATTATGTATAGACAAATGATACCTCCATACATGTTTTTATATTGGAAAATAACCTCAATTAACAATATTTAGTATTGAATCTTGCCGGTTTAAAAACTCTTTTGCAATGGTAGTTTTCAATATTACAAAATTAACAATTTGACCTAGATATGGAATGGACAAAGCTTTTTTTTCTTCTTTCAATATACTTATTGTCAGTTTCAGAATTATGGATTTTCGGAATTATGAATCTGTTGCTTGGTTTGTCCAATAATTTTGGTCAAAAGGAATTTCAATGTTGACAGTATGAAAAGAACAGTTCATTTTTGTGTTATTTCTATTTTTGTTTTGTTTTTTAATGAAGGCTGACGATACGCATAATGTGAGTGAAAGAATTCTTCCACAGATAAAGAAAATGTGCTGGAACATGGTAAATTTGTTCTATTGAATTTAGAATGGCATAATATTTAGAATAATAAAAATAATATTTAAGTGTATTTAGTATTTTTATGTCTTTGGGGGGGGGGAGGAGAGGAATAGGATGACTTGCAATGGTTGGAACATCGTTATTAAACCATCCCAAACCTAGAGAAAATCATTGGTACCTACTACTTTAAGTTTTGAAATTAAAATTTTATTGTCAACTCTGACAAATGCCTTTGCGAAATCTATGCAGATGATATCATTTCATTTTACTTTTTCAGTTTCTTCGGATATTATTTCCATCAATATTACCTCAAATGGCCCAGATTGATATTCTCCTTTTTTTACTACTTGATGATAATGTGACAAATAGTTTGAAAACCAAGATAAGAGAAGGCCATTGACACCTATTACTTTAAGTTTTTAAATGAACATTTCATGGTCAACTCTGTTGAATGCTTTTGATAGACGATATTTGAATAATTAGCTTTTGATAAATTTGTGTAGATCATTAGGGATGATAGAGATAATGGTTTTAACTTAAAATTACAAATTATTAGTTTACTTTATGAATGTAAAGATGAGAATATTTTCATGGGCCTAAGATGTAATAACATTATGTCGAATAATTAGTAAAATTACAAGCAAGGCCGTCGAATGTCGGGGAAAGTTTACAGAAATAAACTATCAAATATTAAAACGAAAATAAATATATTTATATAAGAAATAAAATGTAATTCTCACAGATTTTTGCAGTTCTCCAAGCCATTGGGATGCCTTCTCTTTTTCCGTTGAGTTGGGATTGTTGTGAAGAGTATAAACGGCTTGGTAGACCGTCTCCAGGCTGGGCGGGTTGTCCATTTTTCAAGGATCTCTCGATGGATGTTCGCCCGGAGGATGAGACAAATACGACAGCATAAATCGGACCAAAAAAGAATTTTCAAAACCGGTGCGCGTCCTGCAAAACTGACGAGCTATGACATCTTCTCGGATAGCCTATAATGTAGCAGATTTAATTCAATGCCTTCCCCATAAACCGGACTTTCTTCGAAGATTTAAAAGGCGTCCGATCCTTGAGTCAGACTATTTTTCCTTTTCAGTTCCAGCCCGTTTATGGACGTACAATTATTTACTTAACGAACGCGTACATCGTGCACAAGTTCGAGACGACAAATGGATCATTGCAATAGCCAGCTGCCAGCCTAATAGTGCGATGTGCCTACCAATCCAAGCGCCGATAGATGTCAGCGGTGTTAATTGATGTTTGTAGTGTAGAAGTTGATTTTTATGCAACCCGTACAAACAAAAATCAATGGCAAATTATTTCTTGCTTCTTTATTTAAGAAAAAACCTGTTTCTGATTGATGATTGGTTGAAAGGTATGATTGATCATTGGCTTGTACACTTTGTTGTACGTTAAATAAAATCCAAAATAGTTTCCTTTAATTTTTTTTCCATTTCTTGAGTTAAAATGAAAGATCTTGTAATAAATACTATTATTAATAGATTTGGATATTTTTAAAAAATGCCTATTTTCTGAGTTATTACTTGCTGAATCTTCCGGATATTTCCACCATTCAGGAATGAGCAATACCAACTTTAATGACTTATGGATATAAAAATCCTCCATTTATTAAAAATTGATAAAATATAAAATAAAATTTAAATAATAATAACAATTAGATATTATTAAAAAAATTCTTATTTGGTCAGAACGGTACAATTAATTATTGGCATGTAACCTTTGTGTTGTTTGCCAGTTGTTTCTGTTTTTCAATATTACATTTTCTTTTAAAAAATCTTTTTCTTGAGTTAAAATGAAAGATCTTTTAATAAATGTATTTATTAATCAATTTGTACATTTTTTAAAAATAACCACATTTTCTGTGCCATTTCTTACTTAATCTTGTACATTTCAGGGTCCGTTTTGAGATTAAACTTGTCATACTTTTTAAGCATGAACAATATATACTTGAATAACTGGTATGATTCTGAGACTCCTTATTTATTAAGCATTTATAATAATTAAAATAAAAATTAATAATAATTTTCCCTGCATTAGAACTTTCAATATGTTATATGTACATAATATAACTTATTTTATTTGAAAAATTATTCACTTAAATGAAATTTAAAATTATTTATTAAAGTTTTTCATTTGTTTTCAAATTTGGACAGTTTCATTATACTAAATTTTTTATGGTTTGTTTGTAGTTAATAAAACTATTGTACCTATAGCACACCGATGAGTTCCAATTCATTAGGACCTGGTTTTCATATACATCCTAAAGCTCTTCCTCCTGCAGATGAATGCCGATTGACATAGTAGCTGTCTCACATGGTATACAATTTTATCACTTTTTTTAAGATCAAGTGTAAAAGGTCACCCAGTTTAAACAAAAGGATAATTCTACAAAATCAATTTTATTAAATATAATTTACATGGATTTATTTACACCGATTCATCATCAATACACACTTTAAATGTTTTCAATTTAATCTAAAACTAAACAATTCGACATTTAACTATTGTTTTCATAACATAGTTGTCTATAAATATAACATGTTTTTTTAAATGTACTGAAAAAACCTATGTATATTTTATCTTGATTAAAGAAATTATTATTCTCCCTACTAAATAATTAATTGACTACACAAATTAAGCAAATGTGAAGATAAACAAGGAATTTCATTGTGGACATGTGATGAGACAATTTAAAAAACTGAATAAATAATTTCAAAATTGTTAAAGAAAATTGTTTGCAAATCAATACAAATAAAGCTTCTAAAATTCATTGTACCTGTCTACACCTAGTATGTCTTATAACCATTATTCAAAATTAAAATAAATAATTTTAACAAAATTGACAGATATCAGGTACTGTCAAATACGTATAAGCAAATTTGCAAACACTTTATTAATACTCATGAACTGACTTCACATCACAAGTGAAGTAAATTTTTAAAAAGAAATAATATTATTATGCTGTAATCCTGAAATAATACCAATTGTTTCAATTTTTACAAATACCATTATGCCTATCTACTTAGACATATCACTGAAGGTACAATGTAAAATTACACATTAATGAGTAATATAAGTTTCTGCTTTGTTTTTAAAAATGCCTTTTAATTGCAAAATAATTTATGGCACATATCAACCTACATGTAAACCTTACAGAGTAAAATTGAAATTTAATTATTTTTAAGTTTTCACATTTACATTGAAGAATAAAAAATTCTTTCATCAAGAATAATCTGTTTATTTTATTTTTTTTGTAGTTATTTGTATTAAAAAAAAAAAAAAAAAAAAAAAAAAAAAAAAAAAAAAAAAAAAACTTAAATATTTCTAGTTTCTTTATGAAAAGAAATTAAAAGTCAAACTTCGACTTCCTTTAGTTTTATGTTTCCACTGAAGAATTAACCAGTTAAACAGTACCGATTTAAAATACCTTATAATATTTTTTTTAACGATTAGTGCAATTATATTTGATTATAACTATTTATTACAATGTACTTTATAATTGTTTTATTTTAAAATAAAAATGAAAATGTTTTGATGATATTAATAAAAACACACGTTTTTCTTGGTTAAAGAGATTCAACAAGTGAATTAAAGAAATCTTATCAAAGCCGTCTTCTATAGTAATTGTACCTAGAACAAAGCCCATAAAATTATTTATGGTGTTACGGTACCTTGAAAAAAACCTACCTATCATACCTGTCGCTGTCGAGCCAATCTTGGTATTTGTACCACCATTGCTCCCACTTGATGTAGTCCTGTAGAGTCAAATCCCTGAGGTAGCCGTGCTCTTTATAATAGGTGTAACGCACTCTTACATCATCCCATGATCCGAGATCAGTAAGCGAAGATAAACTTCTGCAAAAGTTGGTCTTATTATGTATAACCAAAGACAGGATTTTCATGCATTCAAACCCTTCAAAATGTTTAATAAAATCCTTTAAACGTGCAATAAGTGTAATAAAGGTAAAATTCCATTTAAAGTAGTTTGAATTGTATTTACCCAATAAAATTAATTATTACCTTAAACTCGGTTTATCAAGTGATGTTTATCAATTACGCAGATTATTTTAAACTCAATGCTTACATGTATGCATTAAATTTAAAAATATACAACTATATATCTGTCTC
>CM077102.1:1185393-1228854 GCA_039619505.1 Cimex hemipterus
TATATATATATATATATATATATAAAATAATGCTGAGAAATTTAATATAAATTTAACATTCATTTTGTTCTCAGGTTTCTTAATTAGTTTTTATTCTAATTAGTAAATTAGTTATTGTCTTTAAGACTTTTATAGTAAAAAATGAAAGGTTGGGTCACTGATGACCACATGGAGTTACATACATTTCAGACACTTGCTTGTGGAGGGGTTAAACAATTGTTGCCATATGCCTCCCCCCCCCTTAACTGGCAATATTTTTTAAACTGGAGCTTTGCTTGCAAGAAAGACTGATAAATGAAAAGTGAGACATACACTAGATGGAACAAAGCGGGTCAGTAGAAGTTGTAACATAGAACAATTTCTTGGGAAATTTTAAACATGGGAATTGATAACTTAGACAAAGTGCATTATAAACAAAACTTTACACTTAATTCATTTACTCAGCACTGTTAATCCATAAAAATTGTGCTCATGCATAAAAAATGGGGAAAAATTGTAAGATTGTATAAACAAAGCAAAGAGAATATCCTTTCCATGAATTGAATTTTTGTCTTGAAATCAGAGTTAGCAATAAAAAGAACCAATTGCACAAGAATCCAATCATTAGTTAAAACAAATTCTTGTAAATTGTCAACCTATAATAATTAATCAACTCTATTTCCATTATGTCCTTTTTTTCCCTCTCAACAGACAACTGCACTCAAGTCACTTTACTCTAAATCCCTTAACATTTGATCATAATGCTAAGAAATGGTTTAGGTGATTATTGTGTTGTGTGTGTTGTGGGTTATTGTGAAATGTCCCTGTTTTTAAGTCCAGCAATTGAAGATAAGTGGCTCGGCAACAGTTGTGAAAAAGCACTCGCTTTCTGATTTCCGTACAGATGACCAACTATTTTCTTTGACTGAGTTTCCTCCATTTTTTTGTACTTTCTTGCAAAAGAGCAAGCACAATAAGTGCTCCTGCTTACTTGGGTTCTAACATCATACTGACCTCCCTTTAGGAAGGGGGCAACAAAGAGGCCAAGATAAGAGGAAGTTCAATGAGGACACCTACTGGCCCTGAATCCTTTTGTAGCTTATCAAGCTGCCAAAAACGAGGATCCATTAGACAATTGATTAATAAAAAATCCCTTGCTCAATGGGGATGTAGATGCAACAAAACTATTTTTTTTTTTTTAAATAACTCTTACGGAGGATATAGTGGAGATGGTGGGTTGTCCATTTCAACAGTAAGCCTGTCCCGGTCGGCAGTGATTCTCAAGTTGCGAAGCTCCAGATCTCTGTCTACAGACCATTGTGCCATTCGGCCAAAACGCTCGGAAAGGCTGATTCGTGGACCATTGGCGACTACTCCTACAGCACTCACACTCTCCCTGCTGCTTGAGTCTGAGTCAGATTCCACTTTAATGTAGTGAGATCGATTAACCTTTATATAAGGTAAAGTAAATAAAATGTTATTCTTATTGTAGCAAAAAAAAAAAAAAAAAAAGAGAGAGAGAGAGAGAGAGAGAGAGAGAGAGATCAATAAGAAAAGTAACTGACCTTTAATACAGATTTATCGGGAATCATTTTGCGCCTATTCCTTGCTAATTTACCAACTCTAGATCTCTGAGCTGAAAAAGATCTTGACCTGCAATTTAGTAGTATTTATGTCAATTAATTAACTTCACTAATTTTGTGGTCCGTTTGACCAATTAATACATATTACAATTAATCACAGTTTTTATTTTATTGATATAAAAAATTAATAAATTTTTCATGTTATGTTACACAATGCTTCTCTTATGACATGCACTATTGAACTAATAACCTCATATTTATAATAGGTTAATATTTATTTTTTGAAATAATGGCTCACATTTTTCTTAACAGGTAAATTCAGCAACGAATTTATAAAATCGTGTCTTTGACATACACTAGTGTTTTACACTAGATTTTGTTTGAAAATCTCTAGAGAATACTTCAAAATGTATAACGTGACATGACATTTTATTTGGTAGAGCAAACAAGTATTTTTAAATACCTTGAACGAACAGGAGGTCGATTCTTCAATCTTTCGTGACGATTTCTCTCAAGAGAATTTTTATCTCTAGATTTTGGCCTCTTTGTATCTCTTTCATCCCTTTCATTTGAACCTTTTCTCTTTGGAGAACAAACGGAGCATGATTCATTGGAACAACTGCTGCTTGTATCAGAAGAACAACTTTCTGAACGACACTATAATGGAAACAAAATGAATACACTTTCATAATAATAAATAAACAATGTTCCAATTAAACATTGTTTTGACTTTTACTTGCCTTAGATCTAGGAGAAGGAGGTCGTTTAGGAGGAGTTCTTGGAATGGGAGATCTTCTACGCCCCCTAGGTGATCTTGACCGTTCCGGACTCCTCATTGACCCTCGTGAATCCCTTCTGGAAGAATGTGCTCTTGAACTTTTGACATTCCTGTCAACAGATTCCCTTCTTGGAGAACGGTGTGGCGATTTTGGTCTTGTATCAATGCGCGGAGAGTCTCGAGTATCTCTTGGTGATCTACCACTAGAATATGAAAGCCGGCCTCGCTCTCGATGTCTCGGAGACCAGTTTCTTTCCTGGGGTGACCTCGCTCTCAAGTCTCTTCTCGGTGACCTAGGTCTATGCCTGGGTGACATACGACTTTTGACAATTGATTTGCCTGAAGAAACTGATCTGGATCTTGATTTTGACTTCGATAATGAATCAGTGCCCGATTGTGATCTAGAAGTCCTTTTCTCCCCATGATATAATTCTTTGTAACCACTATGTCTCCATCTACAGTAATTAATAACATTTTATTATATTATACTATATTTAGAGTGAATTATTTGTTATTTCAAGTGGTAAGTAGTTTGCTTCCATTTGTTTTTACATAGTTAAAATCCTGAATAAATCCAATAATGTTTCTTTGCTTATTTGTATTGTATTCTTTATCACAAATTTTAGTGCATCTTTTAAGTATCATAAAAATTTAGATGAGAAGCAAAAAGTGCTTAGGGGGTAGTGAGTTCGTGGAGTTAAGTTTAACGTTTTATTGGTGTGAATGGTGTAAAATATGTTTAACCAACAAGGTCTAGGATAGTAATCAAGCTGTATATGAACAAATATTGACTTTGCAGGTTACACAATGTTTTTCATCATACATGAAATATTAATTTATGAATCTGTTTTCAACATATACAAAAATTGTATAAACCTGTTAGGATCTTTTTCTTCAGCCTCGAGAAGCTTTTTATTCCAATAAGTACTTTGGCTGCCGCTTCTCTGACTCCTTGCCTTTTTCATAACACTGTCAATTTCTCTTTCTCTGTGCCTCGGGGATCCTACAAAAATACTCTTTAACTCAAATCAAAAGGGAAATTCACAACAAAATACCTTTGCCTCGTCCATTTCTATTCTGGTAAGAATCCATTCGAAGGCGGGATTTTGGTGATCTGTCTCGAGTGGATTTCCTCGATGACATCTTTTCTACACACACAAATGATTTTTTTTTTTTTTTGTATTGTATATAATCCAACTTTTAATTACCTTAGAACGAGATACTTATGTATGCAGAAACTGTATGTACTTAAAAAGGTCAATGGGGAATCCAACAAACTAAGAGTTATAAATATGTTACTTACAGATTCAAACTTTAATTTTATATACACATATGCATGTACATATACTCCTCCCTCCCCAAAAAAAGTAAACAGAAACACATAAAACTTTTCTTACACTATAGATTCTGCATGTTTGTTTATATGTAGTTAAAAAAATGATGTTTATATGTGACAAAATGTAGGCCGCTAAGTTTTTTTTTTTTCAACTTGATTGTGTTTGAAATTGGTGCATTTATTTCATGTTTTTTTATTTATTTCAAATTTTTTAGACATAAGTCTGACTCAACAGAACAACCCTAAAATCAGTGCATTTTTTTTTTTTTTCAATAAAAACACAATTTCCATTATTTCATTTTTTCAGATAAGGAAAGCAGTTTAACCTCATACAAGGACTCAAAAATTGGTGTATTTTTCTAACAATATTTTACAAATTTTTTCACACAAGGGAAGCATTTAGTTCAACCCTCTAGAAGGTTTTGAAAATTTCAATTTTCAAAAAAGCAAGAAACTTTTTAAAGCTCTTCCAAAAAATAAGTACAAGTTGAAGGATTAAACATGTAGAGATTAGTGACGATTAATCGATATCTGAATAATTATTAAACAATAGTTTTGTTGTACAAAATTTTCAACCATTTTTATTTTTATTTATGGTTAAATTTATTTGATCAAAATATTACTCGCTTGTTGTTTCACCAACAATCTGAATTAATTTGATTAAGTCTTGCTTGGCCACTAGAGTGATTTTCATTAAAAACTGGTGTATCCAATAACGTTGTATGGTAGCATATGTACATAAATATGTATATAACATATAACAACTGTTAATTAAATTAAGAATTCAAATTACAAAAACCATAAATTATAACAATTGGTGTGTTTTCAAAATGCACATATGAATTTGATTGATAGGTGTACAAACTCATGTTTTGCAATAAAATACATAAAAGTAAGTGTGTTGAATTTATTTAGCCACTTTCAATAAAATAGATAATAAATTTTGTATTAAGACAACTTATATCATTTGTACTCTAGAAAGTCAATTAAAAAAAAAGTGGATAAAAATATAGTCCAGTAGAAATATATCATTTTATAGAAAAGCAACCAGTGTATATACCACAATTATTGGGGTTTTCAAACTTTAAGTAATACAATTTATCATTTATTAAGAAAAGAATTACATAAAGATAGTCTTTTCTTCTAATATTGAAACCTATATTTTCTAAATTGAAATACATAATAAATTTAATTATTGTGTTTGTTTAATCTTGAATGATGGTGGTATAAACATAGCAAGCTAGGCATTAAAATAATTTGCATGTTTAATCATTCTTCTTTTTTCCTTTTATTATACCACTGGTTGATTATATATATTCAATGGAATATGATTGAGGAAACACATATCATGGCTTTCTTTTTATAGTCTTTAAAATTTTAAGGCCATACTGTATTTCTTCCACATAAATGGAAAATTGTATGTGAACTGTTGTTACAAGTTTATAACACAAAACTAAAATAATTATAAATGAAAACAAGAGCATACCTCATCTGCTGCATATTTCTGGTTACCTTCGCGATAATTCAAAGCAAGAAGCGAACAGCAGTTACGCAAAGAGTGAATCTCAACAAATAGGAGAAATAATTAACCAACCATATGAGATTCACCTAAAAACTGCTTGACCGATTACGAGTGTTATACGACCGTTATCGCGGTGATGCCAAAAACGAGTTCGATTTATTTAAAGATAGAAGTACGTTAATTTTTTAGGAAAATCCACGTCACGGCGGAAACTTCGATCGTACCGTACCCGGACACGCGAATACTCGAAACGGTTGAATAACGAATGTCGGTTTCACGTACTCTTCCTCAGCCATTAATCCCGTTGAAAATGAATGAGGCAACAGTTAACTTTCGCTTTTTAACATTTTTTTATTTGTTCTTCACGAACATTTCGCGGCGATAAATAAACTTACATTCACACACGCTTCGCCTCGCCGAAACAAAACAAATGTCGATTCTCTTCTTTCTTCAATACAAAAAAAGCCTCTTTTTCTTCTTGAATTAATCTGTGAAATAGAAAAATGCAATGCTTTCTTTGTAGATATAAAGATCAGAAATTTCTAAACACAATGCATATTAATTAATTAAGGTTTTTAGTTGAGATGAAAAAAAGGTAATGGCACGAGCAGGATTCGAACCCACGTTCTTCGGCTAGATACGCCATTATCACTTGAGCTATCGTGACCTCAATCCACTCGGACATCAATCTATCTAAACCTCAATGAGTTTTTTTTTTTTTTTTTTTCAATTTTTCAATCACTCGTGCCATAAGCTTTTTTCATCTCAACTAAAAACCTTAAAATTGTAATGTATCAATTGGTCAAGCGGACCACTAAATTAGCGAATACATACATAATGTTTATGTTTGACAAATTGTTTTTACTCTTACTGCATATAATTAAAGTAATTTTTTTATTTACCAGTCATAATTAGGATATGTATGGGTTACCCATAAGTAAGGGGATTACGCGCCTCTGATAGCCTCTAATACTCAATTCCGTCACATTGAAAAGAATGAAGGATGGGAAACAAAACCATTCTGACTTCAGGCCGACCATTGGAAGTGTTAACCCCATAAAACCAGGGCCAATACTAAATGGACAGGTCACTGGGTAGCACCATATCATCAAGTGGAAATGCTATGCTCCTAGAGTAAAAAAAAAAAAGAAAAGAAAAAAAAGAGGGAAATGATGACAAATTGGATTGGGAGGACAATAAGACATATCAGCAAGCTCTCAAAATGATAAAAATGGTCATGGTGTTGAAGGAATATCTGTAAAAACAGTTAACAGCCAATCAGGGTGGAGCCATCCAAGCTGAGGTTAGGAGCTGCAAAAACTCCAAAGGACCTTTGTTCAACAATTCGACGAATGTCAAGCTGTGACTTTCATGTTGAGTCAACCAGTAGGGATGAAAACGTTGGTGGCACTTGTGCTTGATGGTCGACTGCCTGGGTGGATGAGTTGATTGAGTGTAAAGGGGTTTGGACGGTTCCCAATTATTTATTATCTTCATTCCTTGACACCTACAGCCTACTTAATTGACTAGGCTGAAAGAGGCCTAAAGTTTCTTTTTTATTTTTCAACTAATTAGGTGATGATAGGCAAATCAAGCAGAAGAAATTTCACATAAAGAGCAACTATTGGGGTGGTTAGGGTCAATTTTTATAAATCATAAGGTTTGCAGAAGAAATTTAACACATAAGGAACAAAGACATGCTGTACTTGTGGGTATGGTAGCATTTAAAACAAACCTTTTCACAGCGGTTTGACTTTAGCTTTCACGGGAATAACTGAATCAGTGTTGTCCATAGTACATTGTAGCAGTACATACCGTCTGTCCAGTTTTGAAAGTGATTGGGTAGTGGTTTATCTGATCCTACAATTCAGATTTGAAAATGCCTAGCATTCAGAAGTCGCACTATAGATGAGTCTCTGGCACAGTTTCTTGAGTTTTTTTCAGCATCTGTGGTTGTTTAATGATATTTTCCTGAGGAAAGAACTCATGAGTGTTGGGCATTTTTCAAAAATGCAGTCATTCCTAACAGTTCATCTAAAACACTAGCATCCGTTAGGGCTACCGCATCTATGCATTTTTGATCAATCCTTTTCTAAGACCCCGCTTTTTTTATTTTTTTTTTTTTAGAAGCAACGATGACGACCCAACTAGCTTCATTGTCGGACATCTCATGAAAATTTTCAAAAACGACGAGTTAGCACAAGAACCTGAACATATACGTAAAAAAAGCGAAATTGTATGACGGTGTGCGGGCCTTGTCATTAGTATTATACGACGCATTTTACAATGAATAAATAAATAAATATCCACTAAAACAGAATAAATATATTTTAATACCTTCTTTTATCCTAGCCGACTCGCCCTCGAGTAAGAACTTCTCGGCTCACGAACAGCGTTATCTTGACAAACTGCTCGGCCTTTACATATCCCGGCTAAGGGAGAAACAATTTTCAAGAATTGACCTCACAACTGTTGAGAATGGTTTCAAATTAATATAACACAACGAAGAGATTAAACGTTTCCTTGAATGGGTCGAATTTTAAATATTAGAAATCAAATTGCCATCTCCTCACTTTAAGAAACTGAAAAGAAATGCTTAATGGTAATTGTTAAGTTGCGTTCAGGTCTGAATCGAAACCTTAAATGGTCAATCTGACATCGATTACAAACTACTTCTACAGGTTTTTTTGTAATAACTTCATCTTTTTATTCAATATAAATTTAAGAACCGAAAAAAAAATTATGCTCGGCAAAAGAAAAATAATCATTTTACGCCAATAATTGTATAAATGTTAAAAAATCTAACGTTAAATCGATTATCATATATTTTTCTTGGTATTACTTGAAGACTAAATCTGACATAGCCAAAATAAAGTCTAACTATTTATTTAAATTGTAAACTGTAGATCCTTAAAACATGTGATTTTTCAGATTCAAAACGAAAATTTTTCATTAGTACATACATTATAGAAGACAAAACTACTTTACCTATTAATTAGTTTTTGTTAGTAAATATTTTCTCTGTTTATCTACAATTACCCTTTAAAAAACACGTCTATTTGCGCTTATTAATATGTCCATACATGTTTATATTTAAAACTTTAAAACAAGTTTTGAGAAGTGGAGATTTTTTTGGTACGAAAAGAAATGTTTTCACATTGAGTAGATTAAAGAAGCAGAAATAGTTTCATTTTCGTACATTTCTATTCATTAGATCATTTAATAATATAATGTCTAGCTGAAAGGAAGTTAGTCTAATCCCTGGGTTAAAAGTATTTTTATTATCATATTTTTCATTGCAAGAAGAGGCTGATGTAGTAGGATGTGTGGTTGGTAGGTTTGTAGACTTTTGTAAACAGAATGTCCAAAGGATATTTCCCTAAGAGAAGATATTGTGTAGTGATTTTCAACTTTTAACCAACAATTATAACAAACAAGGTTAAAATTATATCAAAAGGCACATCAAAAGAGGATGATAAGTTCTCTCATCCAAAATGACCACTCAGAAGATGCAAATGACATACAATGAAACAAGAATCCACATTTGAAGAAACGATATAGTGTCAGGAAAAAGAATCTGACGATGTTAAGTGTTAACAGGATGAACCGAATGAAAATGTATTTAAAAATCACGGGACAGAGAATCTAAAAGTGTAATAAGACTAAAAGGATGGTGTTTAATTCATCCAATTAAAACTATTTTATTTGAACCAACTCCTTTCAATTGCCAGTAAATAATTAAATCTGGTGGCAGATTATTAAGTAATTTAGTCGATTGGCATCGGCCTGGGAGTTAATCGATGCTAAAAAACCGCCGAAAGTTATCGATACTTTAACTTCTATCTTTGTTATCGAAACATTGCTAATTGTGTCGGGTTTGTTTTAGTTTAAAGGACGAGTCAATTCAGCCACTGATAAAAAAATAAATTTCCATTTTTGCCTGTATTTCCAATAATCGGTATTTGATCGGCTGTCCATGTTAAGTTCATACAGAAATCTGATCCTTAAAGTGAGAAATTTAGTGAAAGCTTTTCTTATCTACATTTATGGTTATCAGAGTGGAAAAGTTAGACGTTTTAATTAATAGTTTGAATATTGTGGCATTTATCTATTGTGAGCGTTCTCGACGTTTGAGACCGGTTGGGAATGACCGACCCTCGGACGAAGGCATAACGCTTTGTAAATGACTTGGGTCAAACACAAATTATCAGGTACACGATTAATTTCCGATTTTTAACCGACGATGGTTAATTATTTTGATTATGTTCCCTCATTGATTTTTGTCGAAGAATGCTGGAAGATGGGCTGTGTTACGAGCAAACACGATATAAATGACTTGCATCCAAACATATTCCAAGTAAGTTTTTTTGACAGTACGCTATCTCTTACTGTTGAATTCTATGGCATTCTCATTAAAAGCAACAATTATTGTAAAAATAAGAACTTCATAACGTGTGTTGGGTATTTGGCATATTTTACGTTATGTGATCGTTTTCCTTCGATTGCAGTTAATAATCTCTGTTATAATTGCTCCATTATTTAAAGAATTTAAACAATTTAATTCAAGAATTTTAACAAAATGAATCACTTTGAGAAGTATTTACCAGAAACAACAGCTTTATTCATATTTGGTTTTTTTTTCTCAACTTGTACTATACATTGTTAGATTTCAACAAACACAAACATGTCGCTACACAGACCCAGAAGATGATGAAATGAGTCAAAGGGAGCAAAACAGGAAGGGATCAACAGAGCAAAATGATTGTAAATGACCAGCAACTTTGTGCTATACAGTTGTCCTTTCCAATCATTCTGGTCAGTTAGATGCATATCACCATAATAGTTATGTTTGTAGGGTTCTTAAAATTTTATTTTACTTGAAAATGGAGAAAAGCTAAAATTTGTCTGGTAGTTAATAACAACTAGGGATTGATAAACAAAAATGTTCAGAAATGTCCAAGCTGTAACATATGTAGTTTGGTCTTTTCCTATTATTCTTTTACTCTGTCTCTGCTGATTTGATCCATCAGAAGCATCTGCTGTCTGTGCCATCTACAGTTGTGTATGTGACGTTGATAAAAACATCGTATTTTACTTTTTACCAGAGAAATTATAACTAATAACTCAGACTTAATTTGACACCGACAGTCATAACATACAAAACCACTATTGAAGTTGGAGAATTGCTACAATATGTCTGGGCAGACCAAAACCTGGAATGGATTTTGGAAATGGCCAAACTGTATTGTATACCGTGTATAGTTTAGTCATTTCCTATCATTCTTTATCTCTGTCTGTGTTGATTTGGTTTGTCAGAAGTATCTTGCCATCTGCAGTCGTGTTTGTGAAGTTCCTGAAAACTGCTTATGATATTTTACTTTTTACCAGAGCAAATTATGACTAAAACTCAGGCTTAATTTGACAAAAACGTTAACAGGCAAAGATATGTCTGACATGAAAACAACGAGGATGGACAGACCAAAATAATAAAAAATGGCTATGTACATTGGATTATGTATGTATGTTTTCATTCATAGTAGCCTGTCTGCCTCTACTTGCTGTTTTAGTCTGTCAGGCACATCTTAATGCCTTACGTTATTTTACTTAAAAATTGAGAAATATCAAATTTGCCTGACAGTCCAAAATAGCTAGGGTTGGACAGACTAAAATGGTTAAATGTATTATATGGTTTGGCCATTTCCGAGCATTCCTTCTACATGTGTATGCTTTTTTGTCTGAAAGATTCATCTCACCATTTTCAGTTGGGTTTAAGGAGTTATTACAAATTTGTATGGTATTTTCCTGTTAATCAGGGAACATTATAACTAATAAATCAGCTTAATTTGACAAAGTCACCGACAGACAATTGTATCTTACAAACCCACTGTTGAAGATAGGAGAATTGCCAAAATATGTCTGGGCAGACCAAAACAGCAAGGATAGACAGACAGACAGACAGACCAAAATAATATCAAATCACCAGTTACATTGTATGTTTCCATTCATTTTGGTTTGCCTACTTCTCCTTTCTGTTTGGTCTGTCAACTCTTCACACTATCTTCATTTGGGTTTGTGGAGGTCTAAAAACATTACATTATTTTATTTCTGAGTGGAGCAATCAATGACAAAAATTAAAAAATTTATTTTTTGAAAGATACAAGCAACAAATGTTTCACCAAAAACTAATGGTGAAATGCCAAAAAGTGTCTTCGTGATAAGTTATCATGATTAACTAAAATAATGTGATTTTGCTCCAGAGAAGTACAGAGTGCGTATATTGAAACAAAAAGCCTTCAAGCTCTAAAAAAATGTAAATGCATTTACAAAAAAATTTTTTTGTGTGTGAAAAAGTTACATGAAGATAGATACTTTGTAATTTTATGTGCTCAAGTGACTTAATCACTTACTAATCCAACCTATTCATTCTACTAAGAAACTAATTTGTTGTCTACAATTTTTATTCTAATAAACAGTTATTTGGAATTTATCTGGACTGACAAAATAAGTAAACAACTATTAAGTTTTCTATACAAATTGGCAAATTTAGTAACTTCCTCTTATTGTTACATATTTCTTCACTTTGGTCATTTTTGATCTAGTATATCGGAGCTAATTAATAGTCAATTGATAGATTTATTGATAAATCATTTTTTTTCTTTTTATATGTACATGTTGAAAATTGTTTATAGCTATGGTAAAAGATCTTAATCTCACAAGGGGATTTCTTTAAAGGCTGTGGTTCTTGCCTGTCCTCCTTGTGGGCAGTGCTGGCCGGTCTATCCAACTAGGGAATGCTGCTTACCTGTGGGCTCCTCTTTTTCTTCTCGCAAAGATAATAAAACAGTGGTTGGACACCCAGCCTAAATAACTCTTTGGTTGAAGGAAAAAAGTTCTTTAGCAAAGGGATATCTCTTTGTGCAGACCACAATGGACATTGGTTTGAAAATAAAAAAATTAATATTTGATTTTTTTGTTTGTTTGACAATAGCCCATTTATAAGTATGTTGGCCCTGCATACGAACCCAGGACCTTGACCTTACACTGGTGAGCACTGTGTCAACCCCCCAAACCATTGTGGCCACCGATGCCCTAAGATATTAATGCGTAATTTTTGCAATTTTTTGTTTTGTTTATTACTACTGCTTTCTGGAATTTATTTT
This sequence comes from Cimex hemipterus, assembly GCA_039619505.1. Taxonomy (NCBI): domain Eukaryota; kingdom Metazoa; phylum Arthropoda; class Insecta; order Hemiptera; family Cimicidae; genus Cimex; species Cimex hemipterus. The sequence continues at coordinate 1,197,752 of CM077102.1, forward strand.
CAAAATTCCTAGCTATTTTTGTAAGGCTCACAAGTCCATAACTTTTCCTTGTTTTATGTAAAAAGGAATGAATGTCATTTTTTAAATGTCTACAATCAATTCCCACAATTGTTTTGATAAACTAAAGAATTTGTAGGTAAGGCACTATGACTTAAGCTTGTTTGTTTATTTGATACGGCACATTCCTATAGTCTATCTTCTGTTTTTAACTTTATAATCATTTAACTTATTTACAATTTTCAAGGTGAGTAATGTTGATGATGTCGGGAATCGCTTGAGCTCAGGACAGCTTGAAGTCAATGACACAGAACTCGTTTTTTACCAAAGAGGAAAGACACCTGTGAGATGGCCTTTACGCTCCCTCAGAAGGTATGGGTATGATAATCAAGTTTTTAGCTTCGAAGCGGGGCGGAGGTGTCCAACTGGATCAGGAATCTATTCCTTCAGCTGTCGTAGGGCAGAACTTCTTTTCAATTTTGTCCAGGCCAATGTACAGGTATGTTGATTATCAATCTTATAGTAATATTAATATTTTATTTTTGTTTAAGCTACAAGAACATCTAGGAAATTTCTGTTTTATTTTATATGAAATTATCTAAATCTTAAATTCTTACCGTGACTGACTGTTCAAATTGGACAAATTTAAAAAGAGTTCACTATTTATGAACTAGTAGAAACTTCTGAATTAAAAAAAAAACTGTCGATATTTGTTTCAATGTCATGTATGTGTTTAACACCATTGTGATTTTGTAATACAAAATCTATTTTGAAAAGTGATGAGGACTGGTGTGGCGAACTTGCAGTACAGCTGGTCTTCTTCCTGCTTGCCTTTTTATCTTTTATCTGAAAAGACTAACCACTGAAAATGGTAACATGTCAAAAACAAGTATGACAGCCAGTAAAAATATGTATAAAGACCTATACAGGAAGGTCTAGAAAATATATTTTAAATGATTTTCTATCCCTTTTCATCTGTGTCCAATTAAAATTACTTGAATGAATATTAAAATAATAATTATCCTTATTATTAGGACTAACATTTACATAAGAATTTTTGTGAAGACTTTCAATTTTGGTTGACATAAAGTTATAAACTGAAGTTACATAAATGTTTCCATCTTGAATGTCACCATGGATATTTTTACATGCTATGTTATAATAGGTTGGTGTGTACAATGGGTCATAAACAAAATTCTACCAGATTTTCATTTAAGATACTAAAATACCTCATATCATTATTATCCTGTTAAGTTTTAACTTTATTTTTCATAATGAATAAGGGACATATATAATTAATTATAAGCTAATTTATAACTGTGCCAGTTTGATGATAAAACATTAAATTTAAAAAAGATTTTTGTGATTTTGTGACATTATTTATTTGCAGTTAAGAAATAACGAGGATACTGTCTCTCGTGAGGTAGGTACACCGACGCCTGTACAAACAAGGCCCACTTCTGGCACGCACTGGGAGCCAACTTCCAACACTGAAACCGTTGTTCCAAACACAACTGTCACTACAAACAGTCTGGTTTCTGTTAGGCAGAGTAGTCTTCCAAGATTGTCTTTCTACAATAATCCTTCACGATTGAATAGTGTTGGATCTAGCAACGGCTGCGTTTCACCTTCCCCTCCTCTAAGCACTAACAATAATTATACTAATGAGTTTTTCCCAACTGAGGAGAATGTAACTGAAATGCTTTACATGAATATTAACCTTGGTGGGGCTGTGCCTAGTGAAGAGACACCTATTTACGTCAATCTCACACCAGGTTCCATTGAACCGATGAACACTGTTACAAATGCTTTGACTACAAACAGGAATGTTAATTACATTGTTTTGGATTTGGATAATTCAACTGAAAAACAAAATCCACCTCCAGATTCTCCGAATCGCCCATCAGAGGGTTATGTAACAATAGATTTTGATAAAACGGTGGCCCTCTCTCATTCAGTACATCCTACTTTTGAAAACGAAGGTTCAAGAAAAACCAGGCACAATTCCACTATTAATGAACTTGTTTCCTCGAATAGACAGGCTGCCTCACTTTCAGACTGAAAACACATTGAGACAATAACTTTTTTTTATTTCGCAGTCTTTGTGTACAAAAGTAGAAAGTTTATTGGGTAAAATGTTCAACACCAAACCTCATTTCTGGCCTACAACTTCTACATGTTTATTAAATTTTGTTAACATGAGAAATGTTAATTCAGGAGTCATTCCAAGGTAAAAAAAACACCATTATCCAGGCTTGTATTCTTAAAAATAATATTCTGATTAATAGTCAACACTAAAACCATGTAAATAAGTACTTGTAAATTATTTTTAATAATATATTGTTAAGTTAAATTAAGCAAAACATATGATGATGAATATGTTTTTTAATATAATTCGAAGTGAATATGAATACAGGAATGTGAAACTATCTATTCCTAAATGGCCAAATCTCAACAATGTACTGACCGATTCAGTATTAATGTTTCAGGAATTTATATGATTTATGATAGTATCTAGTTAATGCTCAATTTATAAAAAAAATTATATACAAAACAAACTTTACAGTTACACTAATATTAGCCAAGTGTAAAATTTTTCAAGAAACTAGTGGGGATTTACCAAAATATTTATTAATTACCTTTGCTCATCGTTTTAACATGTTGTCTTATTGTTTAACACCCTTTTTTACATGTTAAAAAATTTGTTTTTCTTTAACAATTGACTTGGTATTTAAATTACAATGCACAGAAAATAAGAGGGGAAATCGAAGTGTCTGTTCACAATTACTCTATTTAAACCTAGTTATTATGATGTTCAGTTAAGACTGAAGTCACCAAACCAAATGGAAAGATTTCTAGAAAAATAAATTAAACTTAGACTTGTTAAAAGAAAACAAGGTTGAAAAAAATGTATGTAAACAGGTGTTAATTATATTTGCTTATTCTACAAGATTGATTTCACATAGAATTTATCATTAAATCGATCTTATAATTTATAAATTTAATTGATTGTGCATATAAAATTAGGATATTCTCTATTTTTGAGTTTTTAAATTATTAATTTATTGTTGTAAATATTAATAATTTTACTTAAAATTAAATCGGAAATCTGTATGTATAACTATGTTCACATCAAAGTATTGTCAACTATTGCAAGTATTAAAATGTGTATTTTTACAGTAAAAACAGTCCTGAAAGCAGGGGTTTTCAATACAAATTTTATAAGTTATAACAAACAAAAGTTATATATTATACATTTCTTACATACTTAATAATTAATTTTATCATTGGCTAAAAAATGTTATATAAATGATTGCTTATTTTGATCTAATAAATTTAATAAATATAATTTTAAAATATTAACACCAATAATTTAGTAAATAAACTTTCATTGATTTGAAATTGATAAAATAAATCCTGTGAACCAGTGAACTTGTATACATACAGTGAAACTTCCCTAAACAGACGCTTTTAAGGAATGAAATATTGTCCATTATACAGGGGTTTCTTCTTTTGAGATAAGAGTTGGAAAAAATGTTTAGTATTTTAAGATGGGCATTACAATAGGGATTACAAGATATCAGCATCTTTGAAACACCAAGGACTTTAAGCTTTTTCTATGACCAGAGGGATTTAGAAATTCACCGAATTACTCTGTGCATAAGAGCAAAGTTATGTCTCCTTGGAAACTTTTCCTCCTTGACAAAGCTCATTTTTAACTTGTTTCTTTAGTCACTAATGATCATAAAAAATTTTTATGCTTTATTTTAAATTTTCCGAGCCAACATGAGGATACTTTAAAAACAGTTTGTCCTAAATGGTTTGCATCTGCTAAGCCCTTTTCTCAGAATAGCGGACCAGAAAGTGGTATTTTACAAGCCTGAGCATAGCAAAACCATTTAAATTTGTCCTGGTCTATGGCTGAACGAAACATAGGAAAAAATCTAGAAAACAATTCTCTAAAAGATTACTTGCCTTGGGTCTTTCTGATTGATGGAAAACTCCGCAACAAGTTTTTCACTTTCTCTCACTATTTTATAAGTGTCTAAAACACTGAAGAAGTATATAAATGCAAATTGGCAAGATCAAAATCTAGGGTTATTGAGAAAATATTGGTTGACAACAAAACTGATAGGAAAAATGGTGTTTCTCAGATGTTTTTTCCATTTTTTTTGGAGGCTGCTTTCCGCTGTTGGGAGTATAAAAGAAAAAACTGTCTACATCCATTGGGAGTGTCTGCTTTATTGAAAAATTTAATCTAAGAAAATGGGAAAATGCTGAGAAATGAGAATTTGTCTGTCCAGGGAATATGTTTTTAAAGGTGTCCATGGAAGTTCTACTATTTTATTCATGCTATGATCATTCTATGCATATGTATTTGAATTCTCATTTCACTTTAGAACCTTTAGAATTGGTATTACAGTATGTTTGGTATTAGTATTGGTAGTACAGGAATAAGTAGTACATTTAAAAAATTTTTAATCAACAATTCGAAATGTAAAAGTTGGTTTTCTCACACTGTAAGTTGTGAGATGAATTCATTAAGTGTCTTGTCAAATACAGTAATGGTTTGATTGCCTTTTGTGTTTTCCCTGATGAATTTCTAATTGAATTGGGTCTGAAAAACACTTGCAGATATTTGCACATAAAAGTGCTAATGCTGTAGGGATTTTATATATTTTTTTATTTTCTCTAATTATACAGAATGTTGGTTCATAATTTGTCTTACGTTATGCAAATAATTAAACATATACCACCATTCATGCCAACTTCTCTAAGTTTTATTAATTAACTTTTGATTCCATCTAGTACATCATTTATTTAAAATCTATGTTAAACTGAAAGTGAAAAAACATTTTTTTTTATTGTAAAATGTATTTAAATGTTATCAAGTGATGTATTTTTTAAATGTTTAATTGATAAATTTGTGGTTGCTTAATTGTTATAATTATAATACTAGTGTGTGTTATCCTATTTAGTTATGTGTATACTTTGGCTAAAATGTTATATGTGAGGTAAAAATTATGCCCTTGTATACACTCTTCTTTTACGTTGTTTTGTAGTAACGAGTTAGGTGATGTAGCAGTGATATTAACAGTTAAAAAATGGATTTTTATTTTTATTTTTAAAAAGATCTGATCTAATGAAAGAATAACTTGTCATAAAGTATAACAAAAGCTTACAGGATCATTTTTCACTACTATATTTGTGTATGTATTAAAAAAATTGTATAAGTACAGTTTGTGTTCATCTAGTTCCTAATAATTTTTCCACCTTTTCGATTTGTTTGTTCAAACATTGATTACATCAGTTTTAATTTTTAAAAAAAGTGCTTTTATTTTTATATCACTAGAATAGTAGCCAAAGGTAGATATAGTTAGCATAAAGTTGTTTAAAACAATTTTTACTACTGTAAATAGTAAGTTATTAGGTAAGAAAAAAAAGGACATTTTGTAACAAGAAAATAACTGGAATTAATTTCAATAGATTAAGTGTACACTGTGATATTAATTGCTGTAAACACATAGCATAAGTAAAGAGCAAGAAGTTGCAATGTTGATTTTAAAAGTTGGCTGTTCTGCTTTCGTGCTCTGATGTGTCGTTTAACTATAAAATCAGAATGTAATTTTTTTATTTTGCAAGACTTTTATTTTGTTCAAATAAACTTTGAATATGTGATTTAATTATTTAATTTGTATACACCTCTTGGAGCAATGAGAACAACCCCACTGCTGCCATGCAATCTGATCTTTACCTAATATTTGTATCCAGAGAGATTTTAGAGCCACAATTCATAGGCTAATGCAAGGACAGGCTCCAATAGCCTACATGTTATAACAAAGAGCAGCAAAGTTTAGGGGAGGAGCTTGAGGCATAACAATTCTGGGGATACGTTTCCCGAAATTCACATTTGACAAACAATTTCAAATGTGCTTTGGATAATATGCCACTGTCTTTAAGCAGAGTCTGTAGTTATTGAACACTGTGCCAATGAAATTAAAAGGCTAGTGTCAACTACTTGTAACAGTCAGGCAACATTGAGGACAATTACACCATCGATAGTAAAGCCTAGTATGTATATGGAAAATAATCTTGTTTGGACACCTGCTGATAAATTGGCCAAGGAAAGTTCACTGAGGATGACTATTGGCCCCTGAATCCTTTTGTGGTATACCAAAAATGTGGATCTATGAGATACTGGATTAAAAATAAGTCTTCGGTTCAATGAGAATGTAGCCTGGGACAAAGACATGTGAAAAAGTTCATCAAGTATCATTGCAGAAGCTAATTTCAGAACTATTAATCCAGGACACTGTACTCATTGGAAGCATATGTATAAAATCAGACCGGCAGAATATGTCCTTTGAGAAACTTTATAGAGGCTAAAATTCCTACTCCTGGAAGAGGAAAAGCCTTGGTCTGAAGGATACTCACAACAGTCCTTGAAATAGCTTTGGTATCTGATAAAAAGCTTAAGCTTAATAACTACACAATAATGGAGCTGCACACCAATACTAGTTCAGCGTGAGGGTTGTAAAGTGGCTGACTCTTACTCTAACCTTAATTTTATACTTTATTTATTTACCTGATGCTAATAACTAACATTCCATTTATTTCTATGATTTTTGTCTTAAAAGTAGTTTGGAAATAGATGAAGAACCTCATCTGGATCCATCTTTTTTATTTAAATTGTAGTGGGTTGATATTATTATTTAAAACTATTATATAGTTTGGAACTAGAATTAATTGTACAATAGTGCAAAATGTTTCTTTAAATATATATAGTTTTATGAACAGACGTTTTTATGACACATTAGATCGATGCATTATCTTTTGCTCAGTATACATGCAAACAGTTAAACTATTTACTCTTTTGGTAGAGGTGTAGAGATTGTCCTGGATGAGTAGAGCTGGGAGGACTCAGGGATGCATCAGCTAGTTTCCATGCTTGAGTACCATCCCCGTTGGTAAGACTTTACCGAAGCAAATTCCCAGGTTTCCGTCCAAATTCATGGTCTCTTGTACACCTGGCAGTGCTTGTTTTTCAGAATCATGCATATCCAAGTGGTCCCTTTTGTTGTTTCAAATATTGTATAAAATTAGATAAAGGAATTTATAATAAAACTTTTGTTTTGGAAAAATTATCAAATCTTTTATTTTAATTATAGATTAGACAATAAGGGTGCATTAAGTAAAACTTACAAACCCGCTATAGTAAAAACAAAAAAAACTCATCATTACGTAGTACAAAGAATTATGTACAAAACAAAACAAACAAATTGAGATAACTAAGATCCAGGAAACGAGTCTAGATGTGCAGAACTGCCTTCATTAATTAATTTTTTGGGACCAGAAAGAAAAATTCATTTCTTGCTTTCTTTCACACCTACATCCCTCAACCCACTTATACTAGTTCTCCATTTCATAGTTGCCTAATCATTTTTATTTTTTCTTTGCTTTCATTTAAAAATAAATCGTAAGAGGTATGTAAAGAAAATAAACTTATTACAAAGATTTGAAATAACAATAAATTTACCCTTATAAAGTAACGAGTAAGTGTATACGAAAATTTGTGCTGGAGATTTGATAAAAGTACCTAGGAGTCTTAGGAACCTATCGTTGTGGGAGGAGAGAGATAGAGAGAGCCTGTACCACTCATACATCAAGACTCGCTGGAAAGTAGTATTGAATAAAAAAATAAAAACATTGTCAGAACGATCAAAAATTGCTATTGCAACTAACAACACTAGACCTCGATTCAGCGTAATTGACTAGATTATTACCAACTATTGTCTATTTAACGTTAATGATTAAGTCTTAATGATCAAATTTGGTGAAAACATTGTAAGATTAACAAGAATAAAAAATACTGATTGATAAATAATACAAACTATATGCACACGTTTTCTACTGTTTGTCAATTGTTTGGAAAAACCATTCAGTGAACCGTCTGAGTTGCTGAGCTGCACTCTGCGATTCCTGTTGCAGGCGGCGATTCTCCTCACGCAGACTCCGCACCTCCTCTTCGAGGGACATTCTTTTTCTTGTCTCTCTTGATAGCCAGCTTTCTAGTTGAAATATGTGCTTAGAAAGCTCTTCTTCCCTTCTGAAACAATAATTTTACCTAGCTAATCAGAACATGAATGAACAGTTAAAAGAAATATATTACATTTCAACTGAATTTGCATTATCAGACTTGACTTGCAGTATAGTTCTGCCAGATGTGTCCACCAGACTTGAGCAGTCCATATCCTGCCCATCTGGCATCACACTTTTTAAAATATTACTCTTCAAAGGCATTCTTGGTGATAACCTAAAAATAATAAAAATATAACAAGACCTAAGAAATAATAATATTAATGATTTAAAAAAATTGAAATAGTCACCTTTCATCTTTGGGTAGTTTGTTTTCACTCGGTGCTGGGCTCGAGGCTGTTGATGTGTTGGATATAACTGTAGCCGGTCTAGCAAGAGTTAAAATTGTGTCTTTTTCTTTGGTTGGAGGGCTGTGAGAACGAAGGCTGAGAGAAGAGAGATTCTCCCTTGAAGGTGATCTCAATACATCAGGCAAACTTCCCGAACTACTGCTGCTTGGGATTTTACCAAAGACAGTGGAATTGTCCTAACAAAGGTAATTATTATGCACAATATAACTACTCAAATAATTTTCAGTGAGCTTTACACATACATATTTTCAAAAAAGAGGAATGAAAGTGAGGGAAAAGTATGTGTATGTGGTGAAATATTTATCTGCTGAGAATTTAAACTATTTTTAAATATTAGAAATACATTCTTTGCCGTTATTCTCAAAAATGAAACTTAAGTTTCGTAAGGTGCACATTTTTCCAGGAAAGAGAAAAATAATTTCTTCAAATATGTTTATAAAATGAATTGTAAAATTTACCTTGGGAGGTGTAACAGGGGTTTCATTGCCCTGTGGGATATAGTCAGGGTGTATAAGACGCAATAGATCTTGCTGAAGTGTGCTAGACTGCAGGTTTGCTGAATTTCTTTGTGATCGGGGAGTAACACCTGGTCTCAATTTGGCCCCGACCGATTCTCTAGTCAGATCCTTTCCCCTGGGGCTCTCTTTACCATGCTTTAACTGTCTCTTTATGAGAGGTGAGCTCTTCCCCGATAAGTCATCTTCACTTGTGAGGACAAAGACACGTTCGCTGTTTGAGCTTGTGTCTGTTAAATGGTCATCGTTCAAAGTCTTTGTAGTGCCTGGTGACATATCCAATGTCAGCGACAATGGTTTCTCATTTTCATTAGCATTTTTATAAAGGCTCTGAAGATTGTATTCACTCTGCAAAAGCGAAAAGATAAACAGAACGAACTAAAAAAATGCTAACTTCAATACTTACCTGGCTTAAATGATAATCGAGTTGATTTCTTTCTAATTGTCTCCGAAGTTCATGGCTCCTTTCTGCTTTCATCAAGCAAGTAACTTTCTCTCCAACTTTGAAATCGTGTGGCGGGTCCAACAGTGAAAACCCATTTGACTATAAATAAATCAATTTAATTTAGTTAAAAAAGAAAAATTGTATATTTTTAATATGCAATAAAAAATACATTATCATAATTAATAAAAGTGTTTTATTTGAGAACAAATTATAGTACTGATTAAGCTTGGAATCAGTAAAATTGATTTGACTGATCAATATTGAAATTGATAAAATAATTATTTTAAAATGATCTCAATTCTATTCCTATAAAAAATAATTCTACTGCCAATAGAAATGCGGGAAATGTTTTCTAATTGTATGAGTACCTTAGGGGCTGTTAAATTTTGTTGTGCATGATGGAAGTAATTATTGAGGCGAACAGGCAAAGGAGGGGGTGGAGAATTACTATCGCCATCAATACCTCCCTCTAATATGTCATACCATCTTTCATCAGATGACTGACCGCTCGATGAACTTGTATGCAGTCCCTGAATATCAAAATATTAAATTCTTATTTGAAAGAAAAGAAATGAAAAAATTGATTACCTCAGCAGAATTGTTGAATCGTTCGCTTGCTGATGATTTACTACTGCTTCCAGTCCCATATCCAGAACTGTTACTTGATCTCGGAGGGGAAAAGCTTCGTTCATATCTGTAATTTTTATTTTTTATTTTATTTTTTGAGTATAATTTGATAAGATCGACGATCTCACCTCTTCCTTGTGCCAACAGTCACCGCTTGTTGCCTTGCCATTTTGTTACTTTTTTGGTCATTGCTGTTTATATTTTCATAATCGCCTTCTTGGTTTGAGCTGTACTTACAGTTTGGAACCTTGCAACCTCTAAAATGGCATCAATTAAACCATGTATTATAACAGATTAATTTACTCGATAAAAACAAAAAACAAACCTTCTTGGATATCCATCTGGTGAAGGAGGAATGACAGTTACTGTTACTGCCACTGATGTTTTTAAAAGATCCACCATTTGGTCATGACTCAAGGTTGAAACAGCTACTTTGCAAATCTAACAAAACAAAAATAATCAGTTAAGCAGCAGCAGCAGCAATTTATTGTATTTATTTATTTATTTTTTTAATGCTGATATAAACTAGTTTTACCTCAACCAATCTTGCTCCTTGCTTCAGACCTGCAGTCCAAGCCAACCCCATGGTTTCAACTTGAGTTACAACACCATCAGGTTGAACGTGAAAACTGTGAAATTATTACATATTAATTTTATATAAAAATAAACAAGAAAGTTAACTATTTACCCTAATTGACCGACTGGGTTTCTTCTTAGGGACAATTCCTGTGCCACCGATCCGCTGGTAACACTTTTCAACCTCACAACAACTTCCATTAGTTCATCTCTTTCACCGCCTTCTTTCATATGAAAGGTCACACATTCACCTTGGTGGAAGTAAAGCCTCAAACTAAACAGACGGGAATATTGGTTATAAAATGTTACAAAAACAAATAAACACAAGACCTACCTATTGGTGTTTGTCGACCAACCCAATATCGCCTTGCATGGAGTTACAAAAATGACCTCCCGAGATGTCTCTTCGATAAGAACAAAAGAGTCAGAAGATATTGCAAGGAAGCAGTCGACTAATCCCGATTCGTTGAAGTCATCAAGCATGACCTGCCAGCACATTGCTCCATTTTGTGTGGCATCTGGGAGAAACCTTGGCCTCCAACGATCTTTTTTCTTACTGGCAAAAGAAAGCATTGCTGAAAGTTAAGAAAAAAAATTTAATGAAGGCAGCATGGATGTTATATATTTGATTTATGATTACAAAAAATTATTTTCAAGTTACCAGAAACAGAAAAGTTAGTGCGATTTTTCATTTATTGTTTTAATGCCATTAACATTACAAAAGAGGATTAGATGTTTACGTCATATAATACCGAGAGGATAATACAAAAGTCTTGAAAAATTAAAATTATAAAATATTTTCCTTCAAATGGCTTCAAAACACATTTTTTTGCGTGATTGTTATATGAATTTTAGTTTGATCCTAGTGTCACTGAGGCAGCTCTTAAAATGTGCACTACTTTTGGTGATGAAACAAAAAGTAAGTACACTGCCCAAATGTGGTTAAAAAAATTTACTTGTAGGAATGAGTGGATTGAGCATGAATCATGGTCTTGTAGACCTACCTTGAATGACAATGAAATGAAGGAAGCTACCGACAAACTTGATTTGCATTGAACATGTCAGGAGCTTACCACAGGGTTCATCGCATGGAAGCTGAGCAAATGTGTTCCTCATAAATTAACCAATGGTAACAAGCTTCAGCATTTTATTGCTACTCTTGCTCTGGTACAGAAACAAACTGCTATGGTAAAATGTGTAATTTTTCACGAGGAGACCTCATTCTGCCAGAACAACAAAGGAGGTGATAATGAAACATGGCTTGGAAAGCCTTTCTACTCTGTCAGTTGTCTCTGGACCAAGCACTAACTCTAATCTTTTCTTAGCAATGGACAATCATTTGTGCAATCAGGAGTTCGATATTTGCCAACAGCAGGAAAATGAGCTGAACCCCAGGTTGTGGGTTCGAATCCCACTTGTGAACTAATTTCTGATATCAACCTAAAACTTTAGATGAAAAGAATAATTCCTTTTTTAAGAAAGCATATCTGGGCTCGTAACTAATTAGGAAAACATTATATTGGGTTGTCCGGAAAATAATGCAGGATTTTAAGTTTTCATTAAAAAAAATCTATATAAAATATTCTGTTTACGTTTACAGGATTACTCATTTGTATGAATGTCAACACTTATTAATCCTCTTCCAAATGATATTGTTTGTTTACCTCTGTAGCATTCCGCTACTTGGAAATAATTCAGTCATCCTTATAATGTCAAAGCGAGAATTTCGTACGATTTTAAACTACGAGTTTAAACTCGGCCGAAGCGGAGCCCAAACGGCTAGAAACATTAACCAAGTCTGGGGCGAGGGTTGTGTTAATGAGTGCACTGTGCAAAGGTGGTTTAAAAAATTTCGGGAGGGAGATTTCAGCCTTGAAGATGAAGAAGGTCGTGGAAGGCCTTCCTCTCTTAATGATGATGTTCTGCGATCAGTGGTGGAAGAAAACCCCAAAACAACTGTTCGAGAACTTGCAGAGCAACTCAAAGTCAGTAAAACGACCGTCGCTGACCACCTCAAGGCGATTGGAAAAGTGAAATCGGAAAGGGCCCATTTTGTTGCATGACAACGCTCGACCACATGTGTCACGTGTAACGTCACAAAAATTATTGGAGCTTGGCTATGAAACTTTGCCTCACCCACCCTACTCTCCGGACCTCTCGCCTACTGACTACCATTTTTTTAGACACCTGGACCACTACTTACAACACATAATATTCAAAAATCAAACGGAACTGGAAAATGCATTTATTAACTTTATCAATTCTAAAAATTCTGAATTCTACTCAGGCGGAATTAATAAGTTACCAACACGTTGGGAGAAATGTATTGAGAGTATGGGAAATTATTTTGATTAAAGAACATTGCTTTAAAGTAACTAGTTTCTTTTTTTTTGTTTAATACCAAAATCCTGCATTATTTTCCGGACAACCCAATAGAAGCTGATGAGGACTATTATCCTGCATAAAATATTCCTAAACTAACTAACTAAATTGAGGCAATTATTAAACCTAAATTGAGGCAATTATTAAACCCTATAAACCTGTACAAACCTTTGTGATTATCTGGTATGGCTTATTCTAAATATTATTATTTAAATAAAAAAAAATATTTACAGAATTTTTGGTTTGTTTCAACCATGGTGGTTGTGGTATAATTGGTGACTAAATCCTTGAGATACTCTTGCCGTGTTCGGGTTGCCATTGTAGCAAATTTCTCGCTTTGATGGGCAGCATTTTCAGCATTTATTACTAGAAAAGATATTTAGGATGAGGTTTGGTTATGCTGTGTTAGTAATTATTTGTCACTTCAGACTTGTCCAAAGCCTTACTTTTTGCCAAGAGAAAGTCAGAAAAAGCTTTTGACTTAGGAAAGGTTCCTCCTTCTGGTATAGGAGGACCAAAAACACCAACTTCTTTAGAGCGTGTAACAGCAACTCTGTAATTTCATAAACTCTCACAATAAGTAATTTTAATTAAATTATTTTTTAAAAAATGAATACCTATAGTGTGTATTGTCTGTGCAAGGGTTGAAAACCCTAACAACTATGAAAACATGCTGGAACTGAGATCGTATGACTTTAGGTGTGAATGGCTCAGCCCCTGGCTCTTGAAATACTACAGTGACGATGTCGTTTCCAATATGTCTTTTCCTTAGAAGCTGGAATAAATTGAAAGTAGAAACTCTAGAAACATCAATTTTCAACTAAATAAATTTACCTGTTGTCTGTTGTTTGGTGTGAAAGGTAAAAGAGTAGATACATGGAACATAATCTCACAATCTTGATACTGAGAATAAACCGAATAAAGGCCTGTAGAGTCAGCTAATAGAAAAAAATGAAATGATTAAAATTAACTGGTATAAAATAATATGTTACGTACTTTTGTTATCCAATCCTGCTTTATATTTATCAAAACCTTTCAGCCTCACTTTCTGACCGATCGTCTCTAAAAATTCTGTAAAGGCGGGGCCTGCATCTTGGTTGTTGTACATTTGTTCTTCTGTGGACTGTCCTGCCTTACAATACATGATTCCAACTTTGTAATTTCTGGAAAGGCCTTGTTCATCAAGTTTCAGCAGTGTCTCTTCTGTCTGAGGACCGGAGATTCCAAGCCTCAGACAGTTGATTTGGACCTCAGGTGCCACATATTCAAGCACCTCTTTTGTGTTCATCGATTTGCCTGAGCTTGGCTTAAGGTTTGGTATTACATCTTCCATCACTGAGCCCCTGAGGGTTAACAACTGAAAAACAATCAATGTTAATTTTTATTTAAAAAAAAGAAAATTGTAAATATTACCTCACTAGTTCTGATCAACACTCGATACCTAAATATACTCTGGGATGGCGTATTTACATTAGATTTGTCGACTTTTTCTTTTCTCAGGCTTATAGCAACAGGTCCCAAATTTTCATCCATGCCAATCCAATTTTGGTGATCTTTATAAATCAACAGTTATTAAAAGCTCAATAAGGATAATGATTTAATGATTTAAAAAATTACCTTGCTGATAAAAGAATTTTCTGTAATATTGAGCACCACGGTCGATGGCTTCTAAAGGCCTAGTGTTTCCGCTATATGGACATTGTGATTCATCCCAGTGACTCTGACCAGGAGGGAATTCCAAAATTGATATCCCACATGCCAGAGCCGTTTTATGCATTGGTGTGTTCTTCCTTTTTGACCTGCCACGCATAAGCCCTACAACCCTTTCTTCCTCTCCCCCAATTTCATTTCGAAAAAATGGACAACTAAAATAGAATATGTTAACATACTGAATTTCTACAAAAGTTTTACAGAAACTACCTTTCAAGAAGATCGTTTGAAGTTCCATCGCCTTGATCATCTTCTACAGATTCTACTGTATCAGGAGTGGAAGATCTTGCACTCAACATAGAAGCCGCTGAAGCTCCAGTTGTTGTGTTTTTTCTTTTCAACAGGAGACCACATAGCCTGGCGGCATAGCCTATGTTTGCAGTGACAGAGCGACAATCGTAGTGAGCGAAAGCTCTCCGTCTTTGTCGTTCTTCATCACCTTGTTGGGTAGAAATAATGGACTCCTCACTTGTTCTTTTCACACTAGCATTTCCACTTGTGTTCCAAAACCGCCCAAACTTCAGTCTGAGCTTTGGACTCGTCGCTTTGTCTTCGTCAAGCAAGGAACTTATTTCACTCTCTTTGGTTTTGAATTCGTTAAACATCTCGAAAAGAGATTCTGTACCGTTTAGGGTTTTGTCTGTTGCAATCACATCAATACTTCCATGAGATCCATATTCTCTTCTGAGTAAAGGGGTAGCTGGTTTGGCCTCATTTTGATACCCATGGTCTTGCATCAACTCAAGGCTGGAGTTACTACGGTAAAGCGTTTCCTGCACCCTTCTGTAGCTGTGAAGATGATGCCCATGCCTAGAAATATAAAATTAATTATAAAACATGTGTTAAAAATATATAAAAATGTTATAAATAATAATTAGTTTATTCAATATTACCTATCACTGTATGAACTACGGAGGGCTGTTGATACGCCAGTTCTGAGTGCATCACCGTTGTAGTAGTCTAATGCCATATTTGAGCTTCGAGGCTCCTCCTCGCAGTCTTTCATCCCATCTCCCTGAAATGGCAGATAAATAAATATAGGAAATGCACAAAATAATGAATATTCCAATTAATAATTCTTTTCATCTAAGGTTTTTGGTTGAAATGAAAAAGAGTTGATGTCTGAGTGGATTGAAGTCATGATAGCTCAAGTGGTTAGAGCAGCAGTGTATTGAGCCAAAGGTTGTGGGTTACAATCCCGCTCATAACACTAATTTTTCACCTCAACCAAGAATCGTAGAAAAAAAGAATAATTAATTGGAATAATTAATATAGTCAATTATGGCCTGTAAGCAAATGCGTAATTTTACGAATGCTAAGGGTTTACAATTTTTATAATGCATAATAATTAATATCAGTGTATATAATTTTTTTTTTAAATATATTTATAAACAATTTTAAATAGGAGAGTTTGTCTGATGAACAAATCACATCATTAAATTTATACATAATCATCACTTGGGATAAATCCACCAATGAAATAATATTTCTTATTTGGCCTATAATATATGAGAAAAAATGTTTCCTCACACACACTCACAAATCTGAGGTATGATAAGTGTAATGATTCTTTACATTTTAAATTTCATAAATGAATTATGTTCAGTGAAAAATCCGACTTTAATAATCATGCCTATTTCCTCCCCCAGGGGAAAATCATCGGTCCATCAAAAAATGGGTTTTTTTGTTGACCCCCCGGTAGTGGAGGGGTCATTTAGATATGGCAACATGGGTTCTAACGGGAGTGGCATACCACTTAAACCGTCAGTGTTCAGTCCCACAACCGACTACACTACCCCAATCACCGTATGTTTTAGTAACACGAGGCAAAACAATACCAGATTAATAGTTTAAAAATAATAAACCTATAAGTTAGACCTAGAAACACGCCCATACACAACCAATCGGCAAATTGTATTTACCCAATTGATATTTGAGCGTGCATATTTTCCTAAAACTTTCCCTTCCATCAAATCGAAATGGTTTAAAGAGAAAACCATGATTAATTAGCAGAGCTTTCAAACGAGAACGCCTTTCCTTTTAGAGATTATTACAGGACAAATAGTGGGCACTGACTACTACCTGTGAACACAGTGACGGTCATCGTTTTTGCATAAACAATAAATATCACAAGCAGTGGACACGGTATATCATAAAATGTGTTGTACCGATAGATTTTTGTCGATGGGCTAACTTTAAAAGCTAGACATATTGTAATTTAAAAATTTTCAATGGTCAATCTGCAAGTTGAATTAAGGATATGTGTGTATGCAAGCATATATGTGTGTGTGTGGTGTTCGGGTGCGTGCTTATGCAGAGAATCACTTCCTGTTCTTCAACGGTAGTAAACGCCTTCAGAAAACGGATTGCCGACTCGGTTTCTTCTCGGCCTTATCCACAAAAACTGGTTCATGACACACAAAGGGCGGAAGATTTCGATTCCAAGATATTCCAAAATGAACGGTTCTTTCCAGTTTAGGTGCTTTTTACGTTGTTTCCCTGTTAGACCTCTTGAACACCATGGGTGTTTATGTTCGACCCATTTCCATATTGAAGATAATCGAAATTGTTATAGTCATTAAAAACGGTTGTTTTAGCAAAATATTTCTCGGTTTGTCTTTTGCCACATTACCATAATTTTGCCACTAAAAGTATGTTTTGATATTCCATGTACATTATTTTGTAGATCTTCCATATTTCTATGTTTGTTTTTTTTTGTTCCCATTTCATCCTTATTGACTGGTCATCCTTGAACACGCAGATGTCTTTGAACCTTAGTTCCTTTTAACACTTTTATTTAAATCGAGTACAGCCCTTATAAAAGGTTAAGGCTTGAGATGAATAAAATTATGTAGTAATATATTTCTTGGGTTTTTTTATTAATTATCTTTACTCTGCGAAGAAAGTATCTTTTGACGTCTATACATGTACCCACTACACCAGTTAGTCATTGTTTATAATTTAGTATACTCTACTATACTAAGATTTCTTTATTATTTTATTATTTAAGTGTTTATTATTTTGGCTTTTGTTTTCATTTCTGAAGACCATTTTATAAGACATGACAAAGTGTTAAGGGTGTTCTTTTTAATGTAGAATATTCTTTATTGGTTCTTTGGACGGCCATTTCTAAACAGGCGAACGTCTATAACGTCTATCAATTTGGCTTGCCTATTCTCGTTGCTTTTGATTTTAGCTTCTCTCTCTCTCTCAAAAAAAAAAAAAAATAAATAAATAAAAAAAAAAAATAAATAAAATAAAACTGTGCAGACCAAAATGATCCGAACGACAATATCATTTTTTTAACGAGGGTTCCCAACAGCAGAGGTCACAAAACCCTCGGGGTGTCGGTGCTTTTGAAAAAACCCATTTGTAAATATGTCGGATTGGAATGCAGGGCCGCTGGATTCGAACTCGGGACCTTTACCTTACAGTGATGAGCGCCTTGACAACGCCTAAACCGTTGCGGCCACCGACGCTCCTCTGGATTGGTATTCTTCTGGTAAGGAAAATGGTGGAACTGATTTACGAAAGAGCAATCCTTCCTTTATTGGCTGGGCTGCATCTATGTGAGAGTCGGCTCTTGAGAAAAATTTGTTACCAAATTAAGAAGGATACTTTTGTAGCTTAGAGGTTGTTCGAGGATTTAGAAGAAATTTCAGTTTGTTCTATGAGGTCCATGCAATCGAGAGATGTACTCATTCAACTTGACTAAAGGGTACAAAAACAAGAACAAAGGTCAGATAGCCAAGCAGCCATCAAAGCATTAAATTCAAACATCATTAGTGCAAAGATGGTAGTCAACTGCAAAACCAAATGAAATAAATTATTGCAGTAAGCATAATAAAGTCAGCCTCTGCTGAGTCCCGGACATATAGGAGTAGAAAGCAACGAGAAAACGGACACTCTTGCAAGAAAAGAGGCTGCTATATCGTCCAGAACGCTTCTGTGGCATAGGAGTACACACTATCAATGAGTAGTAAGGACAGAAGGACAAAAAGAAATGAAGGAACATTGGAATTCACTCATTGGGCACAAACAATTCAAGAATCTCAGATGGAAGCACAAGCAAAGGAAGCACGAAAAGTGCGAACAATGGACATTTAAAGAAAACTGGAATAAATATGGAGACACCAACACACCTATTAACAAACTGCGGTGCTACACTTTCCTGCAGGAGGAAGTGCTTTGGGATGTACAAATGTGATTGTAGAAGAAATTCAACCGCTGAAACCGGGCCTGCTAATCGAGTTCCTCAAGCCACGAAACCTATTTCGTCCTAACTCACCGATGTGCCTTAGGCACGGCCGGGCGATAAAATAGCTTTTAAAAGGTGCAGTATATTAAGTGCAGTCCGACACACCTCTCTTGCAGTATCGTCGTACATGTGAAACGACCACCAATGAGGCTGCAGAGGAGATTCGTAAAACTCTTAGGAAGCAGAGGTGAAATAAGGATGGCAGGTCGGGTTGCGTTGTTAAAAATACATGCTGGAAATGAAGGCAATGAAACAGTAAATAAATTGGTAAAAGAAGCTGTGCAAGATGAAAGATTGCCGGTCACCTTCTCCAAGGTACCAATGACATATGTGAAATTTTTAGCTCTACCATGGGAACCAAAGTGGTGCAGGAAATAAATGAAATCCACACCAAAGCGTTCTTTACAACTACCGGGCACCACAAAACATTAAACTTGAACCATAACTGATGAAGGCATTTACAGACTATGGAAAGATGAAAATAATGATCAGTGAGACTTTAAAATCTTGGCTTCACATAAATTTGGAAATACACATATTCGATCAGGAGCGTTACTCGTTGATGGAGTACCTAGGTAAGCTAGAGTTGTAAAATTATGGAGGAAACACGAAGCATAAAAACAAGACTAACGTGACAAAGTGAATACTAGGATATCGACTATATAAAATTGTTAAAGGATCAAATTTTTACAACTGATAAAAGAATTTTGCTTTACAGACTTTATTCACTTAATTTTGTTCTGGGGCGATATGGAAAAATTTGGCGAAGTTTGGTGTAAAACATCTCGATTCAGTTCTCTGAACGTGTCATTCTTGACCCAATCAATTTGGCTACTTATCCGAAGATACAAAAATATCGCTATCATTGTATTTTTTTTGTAACGTAAGTCTATCTTCACGACTGGCACTGTTAAAAATACAATGTCAAACCATAACCGTAGATCTAAGTACAATAAGTGCTATTTACACGACACTGCTAATTCTAACTAGGTATTATAGAAGTATTATCGCATAAATGAAATGTATTGATAGACAATTATTTCTTGGGTTACTTAAGGGTTAAGATTATCATCGTATATTTACGATTTTCCAGAACTTAACGGAAGACATTTCTAATTAGAGTGTCATATTTTATCTATGTGTGAAAATTTAAATTACGACAGAAAAAAAGAAAGCGTTTTATTTCAAAAGATGTTGAGGAAATAAATTAAAGCATATACATACAGAGGTAGCTACTTTCATTAAACTTATCAGGGTGGAACAAGTAACGAGAGATGTTTGCGGTACAGAGAATTTTGAGGGCGTTACTAATTTTTAAGAATCAGCCATCTAACTTCATTATTTTTAATTACATATTTTCCCGCAACTCATCTTTCATGGAACGCGATGGTCAAGCGTTGAAAATTACGCCGTCATTATTTAAAAAAAAGTTTAAATTAAAATACAAAATGACACGGATATAATGATTAATTATAATTGTATAAATACCAATAAAAGGTAAATATATCAAAACTCACTCAATGCTCAATCATAGTGTGGGTCATCCTCTCTCTCGAGTCTGTGTACTTCGTTAATACAAAAAGGACGTACTCGAGAAAGCGCCCGGTCGAACCACTGCACAAAACGACTGATCATCAATGCCAAAATGTAACGACCAAATTTCTGTCTGCCTATCGTTGCAGTCAGATCTGTTGTATCAATATATCTGGAACGTTGCTTCAAAAATATAAGCAGGGAGAGTCACACACTCATACTGATGCAGTTCTGATAGATAAACATAGCGAGGATAGGTAGACCAGGGATCGGCAACGATGAAATTGCAGGTTCATTAACTCGTAGACTTCAGAGAACTAGTAAAATTATCGACAATTAACAAAACCTTTAGTTGAGAGATTCTATCGAGGATCTGCGGGTGATGAACGAAGTTTGATCGTTTTCGATCCTATCAAAATGGGATGGATTTAAAATTAAATTTGGACTTCAACTCACTGGTCTGATAAAAACTGGAAATCCAATAAAGCAGTCATGACAGGTTTTTAACGAAAGGGTACGAATGATGGGGTAGTTTGGAATGGAAAGTTTTGTGCTGGATTGGTATAGTTCGATAACAAGAAAGACATTTAGGTCGGTATGGAAGGTGTACGGTCTATAGGATACATAGAATGGGGTGGTGACTATTGTTCTGAGGATTGGAGATTGAAGATATTGGATTCGACTGAGGTTGGAACGCTAGCAGTCTCGTGAAGTTCAAGTCCGTATGCCCAAATGGGGGCCAGCAGGGCAACGTAAAGTTTTCTTTTGTTTGTTAGTGAGAGTTTTGATCGTCTGTCGAGTAGTCGTTTAAGCGTGAGAATCGTATGTTACAGTTTGTGCGCTTACGTCGTGTGTCGGAGTTCTTCGACAGTCGTTTCTCCAAGTAGAGTCCGAGGTATCATTGGTTCGCAACTGGGATGGCAACTTGTTGAGGTGGGAGGGTTTTCTTGTTTAGGATAAATATTGTTTGTTGATTTGGTTTTGTTGACCTTGATTCTCCACTGATGGTATTATTACAGGATGTGTAGGTGATTTTGGAGATACGGGAAGATGTGACAACAGGATCTTTATCAGGAGAAAGTATTGCGGTATCATCGGCAAAGGTGAAGGTTGACGTGAACGTCTTGAGCTTCCACAGCAGCCCAGAGTGCCATACTAGGTCAACGGCCTGGTGGGTAATAGAGGAATATCGAGTACTCCGCCACCCTAACTAAGTGAATGGCATGTAAATAGGAAAGACTGTATTAAGAGTAAGGTTGTTATAAGTTAACGTTGCGTACAATGTCATCTACTGTATATAGCGATACATCATCAGTAGACAGATTAAAATGAACAGAAATGATTTCTGTTCTGACGTTGTATGACACTCATATGCCTTAAATAATGATTAGTGCACAAACATTGTATTTTTATCTATTTAATAAAAAATTAAAAACCAAAACAACATTAAATCTTGGGACATATATCGGGAAATTGAAAATAAATCCAATATTTTCAAAGTAAACCCCATATCAATATAAAGTATTTTTCAACCTAAAAAGATATCAAAATTGATAATAGTTTTGAATTGCATTACATTAGGTTAATTATTATTTATAAAGTTAATCTCTCAAATAGGTCAATATCTCCTAGACAATGTTTATTTTCCTTTGATTATACATACTCAGCATGTTAAAGCATTTTTAAATGTAAGCATTAAAAAAAATGTGCTTTCGAGAAGGAAAAATGCATTAATGAACTTTCCAACTCGACATACAAATGGGATTTTTTCAAAAACACCGGCACTCCGACATGACCTCTGCTGTTGCGAACACTTATAAAATACAAATTTAAAAAATGAGTACTGTGTAGATTTCACAAAGAGGAGGGATTCTCTAGCCATCAAACATCCATGAGTTAGCCAACAGTGCCCTATTCCAAGTCTGGTCAAGACTTTTCTTAGAAGGGGAAGGAAATCAACAGGCTAACCATTAGTCACAAAATGAGCAGCCCTCTCACTCATGGAAAAGAACCACAACCAAGAACAATGGATTGAGAAAGAAAAGCTCAAACAATGGACAAACGCACCAAGTATGTGCGCTGAGGGATTCAAAAAATCTTTCAAACAGGAAGGAATTCCTCTCTCAGAAGGCAGTATTTGAGAAAAAATTACAGGCCTCCAAAGCAGCATCTGCCCTCTTAACTATCATCTAAAGAAGATGGGCAGAGCAGAGAGAAACATGCCGACTGTATCAGCCAAAGACATTGGCACATACCCTTTGTGAATGTAAAGCATCAACCCAGTTTACAGACACTTGGCTTAGGTAATTCTCCAAAAAGAAGAAGCACCAAGGAATGTGCTTAGTCTTAACGGACAAATGCACTTTCAAAGGTACGACTATAATTTAGAGGGGCTCCACAACAAAAATATTTGAGGCGCAGTTCAGCGCAAAAATATTTTTATAACTCTTAATCAACCCGTAGCTAATTTAACTATTTCCAGGTATACTTTCCTATTAAAATCAACTGTAACATTCTTCTCTATTGCCCTAACTGAAATTGTGAATAGGAAATTTCAAGGTCGAAATTTTTGGGAAGTTTTTGTTTAAAAACTTTGGCACAAGTTTAATTACTTAGTACGTACTCTTTTCAAAATGCCCTGGGGTGCGTCAGGTTAACAACTCTGAATATATTTGAATTGGTTCCTTTTCTGAAATTTAACTGGCTTAAATTTTTTTACTTAGAACATGGGAGATTTAGTACATTTTCGTAGATTGGCCACGGTATTGAGGGAGTTTTAACGCGGGTATCAGCCGTGAAGTTGTGGCTAGAAGAGAGGCCATCCTACCAAAAGAGGAAATGAAGGCGTTTCCGGCCTCCCTATTGTTACATTACATTAATTAGTGAGATATGGAACCGGGGTTTACATCCTCTGTGAAATCGCTGTTGTGCCACAGATATACAGAAAAAAAAACTTCTTTAGAGCACATCGAAACCACGTACATTTCTGATCTAATGCATACAACACATTGGGGATTATGAAATATTGCAGTACGATATTAATTTAATAAAGAAACTATGCTTTTTCCCAGTATTAAAACTGTTTCTTTCTTCGACCGTTACTCGATCAAACAGGAACAACGGAAAGTTTTCATCAACAATGTCTTTTTGAGTTCCCTTTCTCGGCCAATTAGGTAATTTCTCACCCTATTCTCCGAGGGGAAAACCGCTCTTGAAACATGTTATACTCACAATATGCATATTTCTTTTGATCTCGATTTTAATGTTTCAAAAACATTCCCTGCCGGAATGAATCTATTTCCACATGTTTCGTACGTTATACTCAAGCACTGCACTATTTTGTTGGCCGAAAAACATATTACTTCCACACGATCATTTAAAAAATGTCAGATGAAAGAAAAAAGATAAGATATAAGATGATTCATTTCGATTTTTGGCTAAGGCACGTCATCGCTTAAGATTCCAAAAGCGTTCTATGCAGCCAATTTAGCAGTTGATAATAGGACAAGTGTTGAGCAGTCAAATATTTGTCGGGTTCGCCGAAACAAATTTTCCGAAGAGCCGTAATTGATTACATTTAGTAACATTATATCTCGATTAATTGTTTAATGATGATAGCAGAATATTTTAATAAAACGATAGCAAATAATGTATACAGTAGAACTCGGCATTTCCTTATCCTATTCTTTGTTGCGCAATCTAACATGTGTTAACCTTCGTTAAATTCTGTTTGCTAAACTTTATTGCTCGCTCCAAAAACAATACAGTTTCGCCTATGTGTGAAAAATATTTCTTCTATACTCATATTTTTACGACTATTGCCAGAGACGAGGACGTTTGACACTGGAAGTCGGGTAGTACTGCTGAACTATGGCGACATCATACGCACTAAATCTAGGTTTGATTTTTCTTGATGCTTGCGGACTGATGAACATTTAGGCTTAGAACCTGTAGTTTCTTCGTTTTCGATGTAGAGCCAAACAAATTTGAAAGAACATAAAAGCCGAAACATGTCTTAAAGACATAATGCGGGAGAGATCGTAGCAGACTGAACTACAGGTTCTTTTTTTTTTTTTTTGCTTTTTTACGAGGGTTCGCAACAGCAGAGGTCATACAAACCCTCAGGGTCCCGAACCATCCCAAACTACAGGTTCGTTTTTTACCTTGCGTGTCTACATTAGCCAAGGAAATAGACCTGCCGAGAGGACACCACCGTCCCAGGCTAACCTGCCTCAACCGACGAGAGGGGGTTGAGGGCAGAGTTACCTATTCATTTTCCTTTTGACCATATTATTTTTCATTATGCAGGTCTTGGAAGTATGCATAAAAATCAATCCTTTCGAAATAATAATGATAAAGTCCAAATCTCCAAGACCGAAGGAGCTAAACGATATCTCATACCCATAAGACGGCAGCAACGACCCCCCCCACAGATTATCTCAGATATCCCTTTCTATTCTACACCATTTTCAGGATCAACTCAAGAAGTTACTGTGCACATACGTATTATTCTCTGAGATGGCTGATAGCCAGAGAAAAGATGTTCACAAAATTGAACTGCTGTTTGCTGCCGATACGTAAATTGTTTCAGAAACGTCTCTTGATCTACTGCCATAAGAATAACTACTATCCGACCATTAATTAATCTTTAACCATGAGCCACTTTATAAGAGGCAACATTTATAAATAATACACTTGATAAAATCTGTCGTAAAAATATTAACGTCATTGGCGTTACAAGCCATAATGGACCACTAATGGTTTCCGATCATTCTGGTCTGTCTATCCTTGCCGTTTTGGTCTGTCAGACACGCGTTTCGGAATTTCGCCACCTTCCGTCATTGAAGAGGGAGAAATGCCGAAACACGACGGACCTGAAGGATGAAAATGACCTGACTACAAGTTCATCTCCCCGCAAACCTCAAGAAGAAACCTTGTTTTGCAGCTTTGCTTAAACTTGAGAAGCGTCATGAATAGCAGGATTTTGAGCGGAGGTGTTAGTCATAATAACTTTTTATTAAATCATGAATGATATCATTCATATTATTAAATTAATACATCTAAGGCTCAGTATTTGCAGGTGTTCCAGGCTCGACAAAAAAGTAACAAATATACTTCGTCAATTTCAGACTTTAAAAGCTTAATTAAAACCTGTTGGTTTTCAGGTTTTGTAACCTGATCATATTAATATGTACTAAGTAGTTAAATGTTTTTGGATTTAAAATTATTAAAAAGAAAGAAAATTGTTTGGCCGTAATAGGTGGAAAGACGTTAGATAGGTGTTCGAGTGTCCTTACCAATCGATATAGAAGCGGATAAATTAAAAAAGTCATTTAAATAATTTTTTAAAAATAAGGGTTTAGGCCATCAATGCAACCTCAAATGCACCAAAAATTTGTATGAACCATTCTCAACCCTTTCGCAGAGTTAGTCACAGTTAATCTACAGTTTTCGTCATAAATCACTCGCAGTTCTTGTTCTGTTTATTTTTGTGAAAATCCACAAAAAGCATTGAAAAGTGCATTAAACTTACTTTAAGAAAGCACAGTTCCAGAACTTTCAATCTAATTTTTTGTAATACATCTTTCAAAAACTGCTAAATTTAAATTGGTTAAAAAACGAAATTTGCAACCTCAGTTAAGAAACTAACAATAGAGCTTGGCAACTGTCATAACAAAACTTCTTAATTTAATAAGTGGTATACCCTTTCTTTAATCACATCGAATGCAGCCATTTTATGCTAAATTGGAAAAAATGGAGGCGGTGAGGAAAAACAAGCATGGGGTTAATGTAGTAATTCAACAATTGTCCTAGGAAAAATTTATTTCTCAACAAGTTAATAAGAAAGCACAATAAAAAGAAAAATGAAACAAAACACATAAAAAAGAGACAATAAACATAGCGAACAATGAAAGCAGAAACATTTGTATATAACGTCTACACTAAACTAACTGACTCGATAAAAAGCACAAAACAAGAAAAAATTCAAGAAAAAAGTAAACAAAACGTAATAAACAGACAATAAACATAGTTGAACAACCAAATTACATTGAATGTTTCTTTTGTTTTGTCTTTCAAATATGTTAGGTAAATAGAATTAAATGAGATCAAAATACTCTAAGTAAATTAAAAAAAGAAATTAACCACACAATTCATAATAGTTTTAAGACTTCTTTTAAATACTACAATTACGAAATTTTTACCAAACAAAATATAGACATTTTCTGGCTGGATAGTAATTTCTTTTTCTCATATGCTTTATAACTCTTTGGGATTCTATTTAAATTCAACGTATTATAACCGTCGGAAAGTTGATTTCTCTTTTTTCAACCTGTCATAACAATGTTTAGATATTATTTCATCATAAGTAAAAAAGAGGATGAAATCAACAAAAACATAAATATATTATTATTAACATACATTTGTATTTGCGATTCTATTTTATTTACGGAGGCCAAGTTTGTTCCATTGCATGTATTTTATAGGGTTATAAATTGCTGTATGACTTTTTGTGGCTCAATAGTGTTGTTCCTAAGTTATCATAATTTTTGTGATTTTCGAAAAAATTGAAATTGTAGGAGTTTGAAAGGAGAGAAAAATATTTTAGCTTACTTCTTCTACAATGATGGTTAGCTGTAATGTTTAATTTAAAAAAAGTCCTAATGAGGCAGAAATGATTAGATGCCTGCTTACGAAAAATAGGTGGACACTATACGAAAGTAAAAATATTAAAATCTAGCTCGGATCATAATTACATACGATACCTAATGTAATATCTAATTGGCAAAACGCATGGACACGTGTCTACTATGTTTCGACCTAACATCGCCAAAACAGTTTAATTGAAATCAGTGCTCCCACGTCTGTACCCTTGTAAGTAGTTAATGATTTTCATGATAGCCCTCGATGAGATGTACGAATCATTTATAAGATAAAGTCGGATGATAAATACAGAACAATGCCTACAAAAAGAGCAGTTCATTTTATTGCAATACTTCAACACTCGGTTGTTATATGCACATCTAATCAAAATTATGCACTGTGTTGTATAACGAACGGTTTGGATTTGGTTTTGTACTCTTTTTTCCCCAATCTTAAATGAGGACCGACTCATGACATCACCTTGGATCATTAACTTCTTTCTAAACTGTTTATATTATTGTTTTAGATTGTTTATAATATTGTGTTCATATTCAGAATAATGCTTGATTTACAAGTTAAATGGACTAGACTTCAACACTGACTTGGTCGTTTCCGAGCTGCTAGATCTCGACTACAGAAAGGTCATTCATCACAACGTAGACCCCAAGAAAAATCTAGCATTAACACCGAATGTTATTCGCATGCGAGAGTAACACTAGATGTGCAGATTATGCAAATGGCAGAAGAAACGGCGACACATTGCCTTCAGGCTTAAGATAAATCTTCTGCTGAAGAAAACGATTTGACGGCCAACCAACAAAATCGCAGGAGAAATTTAAAAAACAACCCTTGCTAGCGTAGCGGGTAAAAAATTCATAAATGATTTGGTCTCAATGGTTTGTACATAACGGCGGATATACTATCTCTCCTATCAGCATGATTAGAACCCTCCAGACTTCTAAATCCATTCATATCATTATATTCAGTCATTTTAAAAAGGTTAGAAATATTACCAAAAGGAAAAACAACCCACCACTTTTTTGGTCAATTTCCCAAGAGACATTAGGTCAATCACTCGTTTTAAAATTATGTATTTAATCTCGAGTTAAAAATGCCATTTTGTTGTCACCTACTAAAAAATCCCTAGGAACTGACGAAACTACCCACCCTTTGTTTTAAAACGTGCCAAAAAAGAACCTTGGTCTTTCAGACTGAAATATACAACGCTATTTTGAGGACCGGGACACCCTACGAAATCGAAAATGCTTAAATCATCTTGATATTTAAACCTAAAGAAATCTTCGGGCGTCGGTGGCCGCGAGGTTTCGTCTTTGACACGGCGCTCATCACTGTAAGGTCAAGGTCCCGGGTTCGAATGCAGCGGCCGACATTCGACAGGGCCGCTCCATTCGAACCCGACATACTCACAAATGGGCTTTTTTTTCAAAAACACCGGTACCCTGAGGGTTTATATGACCTCTGCTGTTGAGAACCCTCGTAAAAAAAAAATCTTCTAATCGATATATTTTTTAATCCTGGTAGGAATACTACTAACTAAACTGCACTTGTTTTCGCCGCAAACAATCCTATCTACAATTGCACCTAATATCGGTTGGACATATCTGGAAAACGAGAAATTTGCCAAGGCCTTATTGACACCGAAATTACTTTTATAAACGTGCTTGGCACCCTGGCCTACTCTACAAAATTGAATCACTAGTAACCGATGCGTAATACCAAACATTTCAGTAAAACAACTTTTAGACCGATAGAACATATGAAAAATAGGAGTATCTACTATTACGATCACAAAACAAGTACGCGTCTGGAGTAAAATAGTTCACTACATCTCCCAAATGGCTTCGGTCATGGTCTCAGAAGACCAGTATATTTGCGCTCAGCACTAACGAAGTACAAATCTTCTAATACGTGCTAGAAAGATCACGGAGAGAAAAATCAACGGAGTGTTAATGCAAACCTCCAAAAATCCATCGATGTGACATTTAACCTAAGAAGAAATTATCAGGCCTCCTCAATACCTATAACCAATAAGATGTTTCCACTACCTGGCATAGCAAAAATTCATATTTGACGAATTAGTCAAGAGAATAAACCTGGATGCAAAAAAAAGTCTACATAACCTAGTAACCGTAACCTAGCTAGGGAGAGGTCTTCAGCAGGATTATTAAGACCAGAACACTATAAAATTTTAAACTGCAAAGAGCAATGGCCAAAACAAGTAATAAACTGCACGCAGATACATTTGTAGATGGATATGTCTTATGATGGCTATTTAAACACACTCGCAAATTATCAGGGAACGCTTATTTATTAATTTGAGGATCGTTTTTATTTGGAAGCTCATTACAACCCCGTCGCGTCACATGCGCCAATCGCGTCGCGTCACAGGCGTCAATCGCGTCGCGTCACATGCTCAAAAGCGTCAACCGCGTCGCGTCACAGGCGTCATAAACTTCAATAGCGTCGCGTCACAGGCGTCATGAGCGTCGCGTCATAAGCGTCAGTCGCGTCGCGTCACACGCGTCATTCACCAGTTCGTTCTCGCGTATCCTTGGTAAACAGTGCACCGACGCACGGGCGTGGTAACAATTTCCGTGTTAAACTTTCGGACTGACCCCCAGCCGTAAGACGTATCCATGTCAAAAAAACTATACTTACTGATGGTCTTCTACTGCAAACCCAAACAAAAATCAGGATGATTGAAGATCTGCTAACTGGTTTTTTGCTGACTCAATAGGCATTTTAACGAATTGATGATTGTGTCAATGAAAGGTAGATGGAGCTACTCGACAAAGAAGTCCATTAAGTGAGCTGCTGGTTACCCACATCATTGAGTTAGCACAGTAGTTCTATAATCGACGCTAACACTTTGCACCCACCAAAAATTTATTTAATAGTATAGAGTTGACCAATTTGCTAACCAGCACCACCGACTCTGTCTCTTCACGTGACATGTATCATGTTGGTACGTTTTAAGCTCGAACGTACAATGGCATTTCTGAAAAACATACGACAAAAAACTTTACCCTCTTTCGTACTGCAATTAGATGGAATGTCAAATGTGCTACAGCAGAAAATTCAAACG
Source organism: Cimex hemipterus (assembly GCA_039619505.1). Classification (NCBI taxonomy): domain Eukaryota; kingdom Metazoa; phylum Arthropoda; class Insecta; order Hemiptera; family Cimicidae; genus Cimex; species Cimex hemipterus. The sequence goes on from CM077102.1 coordinate 1,227,990, forward strand.
ATAAAGGAACATCGATTCTTCCCTCGATACGACAATAATCGTTCGACTTAAATGGCGTTATATAAAAAGTGATGTTTCGTGTTGGGCAACTGAAAATCCCAACGATAGAGGTTACTGCAATTACAATTAAATTCTGAAGGACTGTCGTTTGACAGAAACTTTCTCGCGCTATTACAGCGTAAAATCAATTTATGTTTTAGAAACAAAATAGTCAATGATACAAGTTTTTATAAAAACAAAAAATCTATAATAATTTAATTAATTTAAAGATGAAATTCAATTAACGAATTAATGCCCAGTACTATCAACTAGCTATGTTTCTTTGATTGTTCAATATTAGACATTCCGTAAAAGTAAAATATCAGAGCCTCAAGTGTAGTAATTTTATAACACTAATCCCATTTAGTTTTAGTTAAGAATTTATGAGTATGAAACTTACGCAATTCAGCGAGCACTTGACATTTTGAGCGGTTGAGTTTTTTTAAGTGGGATATTTGTACAACTCTATACTGTCAAATATTTAGGTCAAAGTCTGGCTAGAGCTTCATGATGTTGAACAGACGAATAGACAGAATGTTAGGAATGAATAGGTTTAGAGACGACCATGTACTGTATTATGCATTATTGCCTCCTATATGGAAATTATAATTTTGTGATAATAAAAAAAATATCTTACTCTGTGTTAAGACTTGATTTTTTGCCACTACAATGAAGTTCTTCGTGTTATATCAAAAATATATAATAAATAATTTAACAAGTAATTCCATGATTATTTCGTGGATCGCAAAACAACACCCGGTGCAATTATTTTATTTATTTATTTATTTATTTTTTTGTATTGAGAGAGAGAGAGAGAGAGAGAGAG
>CM077102.1:1233854-1262920 GCA_039619505.1 Cimex hemipterus
CTCTCTCTCTCTCTCTCTCTCTCTCTCTCTCTCTCTCTCTCTCTCTCCCTCCAAAACACAGTTTTGGTCAGTCTTAGCGCTGTTGGCTAACTCATGGATATCTGATGGCTAGAGAATCGCCTCCTCTTTATGCAACCTACAGAGTATTGGTCCCAGTAAACTAGTTAAGAGGGCAGTAGCTGCTTTAGAGGCCTATAATTTTTCTCAAACCCTACCTGCTGAGAAGATTGATGAATCTCTCATCTTGCCTCGTACTTGGTGCGTTTGTCCATTGTTTGAGTTTTTCTTTCTCAATACATTTTTCCAGTTGCAATTTAAGCACACACTTCGGTGCACTTATTGTTGTTTTGATTCCATCGGAGAGAGGGCTGCCCATTTTTTGGCTAGTTGGTCAGCCTATTCATTTTTTGCTCTTCAAGAATCAGACTTGGCTAGACTGAGAATAGGGCACTGTTCGATAAGTCTTGGTTATCTGGTGGCTAAAGAATCACGACCTCTTGGTGAACCAGTGCAGCATTGGCCACAGTAAATCATGCAATCAGAGTATCGCTTGAAGACAACTCCGCATGTTTGACTATTGTCAGAGATTCTTGGGGACAATTGCTTGAATATAGACAATCTGTTTGCAATTGTTGTACAAAATCTAGACAGCTGGGTAAGGGGAGGAGTGTGCTCTTTTTTTTTGGGGGGGGGGTGAGCGCGCACCCCCTCCTCTGTGACCTCGGGTCACAGCAGGGACCGAGATTTGGAGGGTTGTCGTCATTGGCAATGTCATTATGTTATTTACACCCGTGAGATGATCTGCGCAATAACAAACAAGTACAAAGTGCGTTAATTCTTAGAGTAAACGTGCTCGGTGGGAGCGTCGCGTCGTCGAGGCTCACCTTTGTTCGTTCACGGACCTCCTCAGCTACCTTGTCATAAAGTTATATGCTGTTATGGGTGTTAAGGCGGAATATAACCCGTGGAGGTTCATTAGATTTTTATTTTTATTAAAAAACGTTTCATAAAATAAATTCGTAAGGGATATAACGTTGCACTTAAATTATTAGTACATACTATAATGATAGCTGCTAAATGATCAGTATTAAAATAATTATTAGCCTTTTTCTTCTCTGAAAAACTATTGCTAATGTCTATATTTCACTTGTGACCGGTGGTGATAAATCTTGGAGAATGGGAATGAAAACTACATCCGTAACCATTGGCGATGACTAAGAATTCCATTCATACCGATTCCTTCCCCCCTCTAAACGGAATAAACTCGTCTTGTTGGGTAGACTGGTCCTATTTTCCCAGACTCTCTTGAGTCTCTATATCTGTATAAAAGGCGTAAAGCGGTAATGGACTCTGTATAAGTGAACGTAAACATTTTTAAATTGAGTAGTAAGACCACTGGACATTTTTTACTCTTCGATAAAACTCAAACCGTCCACGAAACACGACCATAACATCTAAATAATACCTAATGTCATAATACTATAAATTTGGGTAATGTGCCGGTGTAGCAAAACTTACGAGTCGATTGAAATATTAAATAAAACATCTTATATAAACGCCATTTCTTGATTTTCAAGGCAAGGACACACGTCCCCTACCTATAGTCAACTCTACTTGAGTCACCTAGTTTTCCTTTATATGTTGACTCGTCCCTCTAGGAAAGGAATCTGACAGCACAACGCCGACCGTTCTGTATTCCATCATCGACTATGTCTTGGATTTCCCGTCACGTACCGTCGTGGAATGAACCCATCCCCATTTCCAAACGATTGATATTGGGCCTTCTATCTGACTAGAACAAAACAATCTGTACAGATTTGTTCTCTCCCTGTGGTCTGCGGAGTGATGGTTCATGTTTTGGTGGTTTTTTTGATATGCTTATCCTCAACGGTTTGGCCAGTCGGACGAGTTTCGACATTGGGTCGACCTCTCACGACCTTCAAACAAACAAATTACTACCAGCACTGAAGATTGCGAAATTTCGAAATGCGTCAGACAGACCAAAATGATCTTTCACGGCCAAATTATATACTGTATACTGATAAATGGTATTACGGTAGTCTTTTGCCAGATACCACACCACCTAGCTTTTTCTGAGACCTCAATGGACCCTCTTACACTGATGTTTAAGTCCTTTACCTTCATTGTTGACATTTATAATTACATGTATGTAACTCTGCAAAAGAATAGCCAAAATTAGAAAATTAAACTCGCCTTCTACCTTAATATAACTGAAACATTTGCTAACACTCAATTTATCTTCACAAACAACCAAAATTCTATTTAGTTTTGGAAGAAGGTAATAGTTTCTCACGAGTAGATGCAAATTAACGCGCAAAAGTCAAGCACGAAGGAAAATGTAAAGATTACCAGGTGATTTGAAGAACGGGTCTGAAGATTTAACGTAATATCTTAGATATTATTTTAAATTTAAATTAAATTTATATTATTTATATTATTAAAAATATTTAAACGAAGAAAGTGACCGATACCCCAGTGAATTTATCAAAACAATAAACATAAACCTCTTTCGGTATCTACTGGTACAACTTTCGCTGTAATTTTTTTAAATTTACACCTGCGCCAATTGGTCAGCTTAAGTAAAATTAATAAAATATTTCAACGTAAAACAGAATGAAATTATCACAAAACACATAAAACAGAAAAAAGGGGAACTACTAGTAGTCACTCCTATCATATTAGCGTTAATCCCTTTCACTGTCATTCAGGAAGTTTCGAGGCCAATGACGCTTCAGCGTCGGGAAGGGTTACTTGGAAGGATGCTGGATGAAATAATAATTTTTGATTGTAAGGATTGGGCACTTCGGATGTTGGAATGTCTTGTTGAACCCTAAAGTTCGATAACGTATCAAGATAGCTATGTAAATGAGTCGTATATTTTGAAGAGAGTTGTCCAACAATCTTTGAAGTATGATACGTCTGTTTAGCTCCTGCATTTTGAGTCGCGTGTGAGGGTTCTATATAAGTAGTTTATCAATTATAGCCCAAGGCAGCGAAGTATTTTAACTGGTGGCAGAGGGATACTGTTATGTGGGAGCAATGGTTATACTCCGAAGGGTGAAATTTAAGTAAAATAATTTTATTGCCATCTTCCACCGCTTGAACCACCTCTCAAGGGATGTGACATGAGGTTGCAGGTTGCACGTTCTGCCTAAGATGGCAGGATCTTTATGAGAACAAAGGAGGGCGGTATCATCTGGACAGCTGGTAAGGTTCGTTTCATGTCTGCGGTATATACTTTGTATCGGTAGGTAATAAAGAGAGTTGGTAAAAAGAGCCCAATGATAAATAGAAACTATCTGTCGGATCGGTAGGATTTTAGGAAGATAATGGGCAAAATGAAGGACGATTCTCATAAGCTTCCAGAGCAGCCCTGAGCGCTATACTCGATAGAGGGCTTGCTTCACACTGCATTCAGTTCAAGAACAGTAAGTATAATGTCATTACGATATCTGTAAATTTAATGACAATTTTTTAAATAACAAAATCCAAATATTTATTGCAGTAGGTTTGTTTAAAGACAGATGTAAAACTGGAATACAAGATGAAAAAGTACAATAGTTCAACTTTTACATTTTATAAAAATTTATAGACTAGCTGACTTCATACCAATTACTGTGTATTCAAATGCAATAGTTCTTTATAATAAATTCCGAGGTGAGTTCTATTTAAATAAATATAAATATTAAGTATAGGTCATTCATTCAGTCAATACATAATTATTCAGTAGTAAAGATTGAACAAGGCTAAAAAACTATTTTACAATCATAACGCAAGTATCCTTTTTTTTTTTTTATTTACCAGTGTAATTATCAGTAATATAATAATGTCTTTATAAAGCAAAAATTATTTATTGTATTTAAATATATTTAACTTTAGAATTCTTAACGGATAATTTTGGCATTATAATTTATATTGCTGTTAGAAAAACTATTATTCAGATATGGACCTTATGTTATTTGAATTACATAGTAATGAAAATTTTATTATTATTATAAGTGAAGATGCTATTTATTTGATCCAATTAATTGTTAAAAACAGTGACAGCCCGAAACCACAATGATAACAAGAAGACATGCTAGCTATCATGTTTATGCATTTAAACGCTGTTTGTCTCGATCATTCGTTTTTCGTTATTTAGCTTCTGAATTTTAAGTAGAAACAAATCATTAAACGAAATTCGTAACATTTCTGCTTGAAGTCTGAGGGTGATGAACCTGTAGTTAGTAATTAACGTCCTTTCTGGTCTGCCTGGTTTCACTGGTTTGGACGGTCAGTCGCGTTTCCCATTGTACCCAGTTTCAACCTTCTTATTTGTATTCACTATTTTCGTGGACCCCTCGACCAATTAATATATAACAATTAATTACGGAGGGAAAACTCGTAAGGTGAGGTTGAGATGAGGAGTTGATGTCCGAGTAAATCGAGGTCACGACAGTTGAAGTGATAGAGCAGCGGCGAATCTAGCCGAGGATCGTGGGTTCGAATCCCTCTCGTGCCATTAGCTTTTTTCATCTCAACTAAAAACCGTAATTATTTGTAGTAATTTCATAAACTCACCATTGAATATGCTGAAACGACGGGGATAGGCAGACGAGGATGATTAGGTAAAGACCACAAACTACCGGTAAAGCTGACGGTGAACCGAATTACTGAGCTATTTCTTGGGGGGTAAAACCCCCAGGTGGCGGCCTTCAGGTAGAACATCACCCTTAATGGTACCTTGGATCGCATTCTCCTCTTTTCAAAGATTCCCAACGACTTTTCGGGTGGGACACGATGGAATTTATACACGTTTTCCTATAACTATGTGCTCATAAAATTCGTGGCGACATGTTTTCCGTTTATGGGGATTTTTATAGGTTTGAATGGGAAATCGATAAAATTTCTAAAAGACTATTTTTGAAAATGAGAAAAGTGACATATTTGTTGACTATGTGTTCACTAACAGTCCTGCCATTAGTTTCAATTTTTAGTTTAATTCTTTCTGGCCTTTTTGCTTTTCCTTTTTCTAAATGTCAATGGTCTCTGATGTAAGAGTTGAGTGTCGACCTTAGAACATCGAAACAGAACTGCATTTCCTACTGTCTTGGTCCTGGCAAAATCCCTATAAATGTATAAGAATGCCTTCATAACTCTAAACCAATTTTGTACAGGTCACTTTGTAAGTAATTATACAAATATTTAAAATTTTCCTTTTCAGCAAACAACCTTCTGGCGCATCCAACTTGACTAGTTTCAGAAAAATTCCTTTAAAAATTGTAGAGTCAAAACTTTGACACACAAGAAAAAAATTTAGTAGAGGACATTTTTTGAAGTAAGAGATATGATTTTTAGAGTTTTTTTTCAGTTACTAGACAGCCTTTTGGCGCAGTACTTGACTTCTTTCAATTCTTGCCTTTTTAAAAATTAAGAAGTGTCGAAACTTTGACAAATAAAAATTTTGCTTAGGCCATTTTCTAAGTAATATATAACGTTTTTAATTATTCCCTTTTCTATGTGAAGACAATCTTCTGACGTTTCTTTGTCTAGTTCCAGAAAAACCATAAAAATTGAAAATAGTCCAAACTTTGACAACTGTGCACAATGTATATATCAAATTTTGGATATGTCACAAGAACGTAAATGTATGGATGCTTTTCAATTTTGTCACCTTCAGGCATATCCTTCTTATCTTGCTCCCAAAAAATTAGTAATCCCTTTTGATTGAAAATGATGTCAAATTTTGACCACTCTAACCAACGTGCATATAAAATATTGCATATGCCCCAGGAACATACTAGTAACCATTTTTTTGTAGTTTTTTTTCATGACCATCTTCACAAGACAATCCACTGGCGTATACAAGTCGTCTTGTTTCAGAAAAGTCCTCTACATATCGAAAAGTGTACGAACTTGGACAACTATGGAAAATTTTGAGATGGTAATTTTGTAAGAAAAAACTATATACCTTTTTTTATAAATCAGAAACAAGCTTTTAACTTCTATTTCCAGAATAAAAATTAGTAAAAATTTAAGAATAGCCAATTGGCAACTCTACATCATGCATACACCATATTTTTGTACGAAATTTGGAAACACCATCCCTAAACTGGAACGTATTATTACACGTTTGTTCAGTTTTTTCAGGAACAAGATAACTTACTGATGTAACCTGCATGTCTTGTTCCAGAAAAATCTTCAAAAAATTGGAAATGGTCTTAAAATTTCGTGTATGTACAATATTTTGTACTAATCGTGGTTACAACTTTTTAAAACCAAACAACAATAGGCACGTATAAAAAAATTATGCTGCGCACAATGTAATTTGTTTTTATCAATTATTTATTTTGAAATGAATTGTGTAAAAAAATTGTTTTATTTTGTTTTTAATGTCAAATTTACAGGAGAACGAAGAGAAGAACTGATCAAATAATTAGGGAACGTCCCAACTTCCAACGACCGAAACTAATCGCTAACTCTAACTACCAAGCAGGAGAGAAAGAGGGCAAAAGGGAGAGAGGCTAAAAAAGAATTACAAACGTCAACAACAAAATGGATAAGAAAAATCCTAAGATCGGATTTCAAGTCAACAATTTTTATTATTTGGTGAACGTGCCTCTCGTGTCAACGCTATTGACTTATTAATTGAATTAAAACATGATAATCCTTTAAAAATACGACTTGATCGACAAAAAAAGTTCTGTTTATAATTGTTACGCAAATAGAAGATTCGTTGACCCCCACAAACGTTTAAACTCGTGCCGAGGGACCACTTGTTGAGTTTTGGAACTACCAACATATAAAAACATAATTTAAAACTACCTTTTATATACGATACAATATAAAATAGAGGCCGTTTTATTGTATAATTAAAAAAATTTTTGTTTGTTTATATTTTAAATTTTGTAAAAAAAAAAGACATGTCAAGAACTAATCATAACAAAACTCACCACTTCTATTGAGGCTGTCGACTGGCGTTGCTTCTGTACGCAAAACAGTTTTAAGCCTTTTGAAGACCGGTGTCCACGAAAATGGTTCTTAGCGAGTCGTTTATCCAGCGGAAAAAAGAACGCACAACACGATCACAGAATGAACATACTGGGACTGCTGTTGCTGTTGGTGTTGGATGCAATAAACAACAAACGAACAACGATGAAGAGCGAAACTACACGAACGCAGCTGAAGTTACTGAACTGAAGTACTGAACGCTGTCCAGGTGCCAAGGATTTTTGAGTTGGTCTGCTCCCCTCCTTGCACTTCCATAGTGCAGCGCTCCCTACTCTTCGTCATGTCAATGTCATCTAGGCCTAGCAGACTAGGATTTTTAAAACTATTTCGATATTTTCACCTATTATAAACTTACTCAGTTAGGTACATTTCATCTAATGGTACTGATCCAAAAACGATTCACTTTTGAGTTGTAAATAAAGGTGCATGCAGTTCTAATTTTATGGTCAAAAAGTTCTATAAACACATTTTCCATTTAATGGAGTTTTGTAATATTTAATCTTAAATCTAATAAAATTAAAGCTTACTTTGCTTTTCTGGTTCATTGTAAAATTAAGGACTTGAATTGACGTTAACAGACATCACAACTCTTGGTGATGTCATGAAACTTAGATCAGATTTATAGTAGACCTGTCCTTTGCACCACAAACAGTATTGGCTAATTATGTGTCTGTTGTTTAGAACTCCTTATTAATCTTTTTTACCAAAAAAGCTTTTTCATGGTATCCTTCTCTTTCCAAGAGTAGGAAACTTAACCTATATAAGCCTTTGCACCAACAGAGTACATGCACTTTTCTACCGGATAAATCTTCAAAGGCATATTTCTGCCACTTCAAGTATCTGGACTGACCATGTAGCAGTCCTTCTAATATTCTAGTTGTAATTCATTCTAGATTTAATTGTTCTGCCATTAATTTCTGTTGTAATGATCCTTGAATGAACTTTTAACCATGCCTTTGTCCTAGGCAACATCCCTATTTAACGGAGCTCTTATTTTTAATCCATCGATTTTGGCAGTTTGACATGCAGCAAAAGGGTTCAGGGCATGTGTAATAAGTGTCCTCATTGAACTTTCCTTGTCCAATTTATAAGCCTCTACATTGCTCATATCCCCACTAGTACCCAGACAAGGGTAATTTTGTGTTTTCATCAATGCCTGACAGAGGACTGATGCAATCAAAAATGACTGAATCATTTCACTGTTGTGGTAATTGCCTTATGTTGTCTGGCTTTCCAAATAGATGGCTATTCTTCTGTTAGCGAAACTTAGCCAATTACTCTCTTTGACATATGTTTAATAACCACAGACTCCACTTAAAGACAGTGGCATATTACCCAAGGCGAATTAAAATTTTTTGTCAAATCTGAATTTACAGAGAAAAAAAATCCTCAGAACCCTGTCCTGCTTCAAGCTCCCTTGAAGCTTTTGTGGCTCCTTGTTATGTGCATAGGCTGTGCCCCTTCTTTAGCCTGTGGCTCTGGCCTTTCCCTGGATAAAGATACATACTGGTGGTAGATTCAGGACTTCCAGAGCAGCAGTGTGGATTGTCATATTTAGTTAAACACATTTAGTTAAATCTAATTGAATAAACAATTATTTATTTAACAAATTTGTAATCAAACTAAAAATTCATCAAATTTTGAGGATTATTGTTTATTTTGATAAACCCCTTTAATTATTTTATGGTGGATAATTTTGGTTATGTTTGCGTTTACATTTGGCAGCACATCCATTGTTCTAACAGCCATCTGAAACAGTAATTTTAGAATTTAGCTTATTATACAATCAGTTCACAAATATAGTAAAATGTAGTGAGAAAAACTATGTCAGTTATTATTTTAAAGAAATGGGTTTTTACTATCCGGAATATTTTTTTCCAGATCCAATTTAATAACTATATTTTTACACAGAAAACTTAGATAATAGTACGTATAATGTGAATAAATAATGTTACCTCTATATTCTTGACAATTTCTACTTCTCGTTCTCCTGATACAAAATTAATTACTGAACAATCTTGAGGACTTCCACACCTCCCTGTCCTTCCACATCGGTGAATATAATCAGCCATATAAAGAGGAAAATCATAATTAATTACTTGCTTTACCTAAACATTATAACCACAATTACAATATTCATTTTATAACAGATTTAGTCAATGTACATTCTTACATGTTTCGTGTCGAGTCCTCTTGAGGCAATATCAGTACAAGATAAAATTTTGACCTTCTGTTCTTGAAACTCTCTGAATTTTCCAGAACGAATCACTACGGGCATGTTACCATTTAGGTTTATAGAAGGTATATGGTTTTCCCCTAGCATTAATGAAACCCAGTCAGAAGTTGATGATTTATTGCTGTAACATGTTTTTAAATTAACCCAACATTATAATGAAGTGTGATAAGACTCTATCTATACCTAAAAATAATTGTAGGTTTGTTGTCTCTCAAAGCAGCCCTGGCTAAATTCAAAAGTTTTCCAGATTTGTCAGAAAGGCCAAGCCTATAAAAAATTTGCGGCACATGGGGCATCACTCTGTGCAATTGGGGTGAGGTGAGTTTCACGAGTGAATTGGTCTAAATTTATATTTAAATCAATTTAAAATGTAATTGTTTTAATAATTATAATCAGTTAAATAATATTACTTCAATAAATTCTTGAAGGATTGTGTACAGACTTGTAGGTTTTGTTGCACTTGCAAGTGTAAGCTGACATCCTTTTGCTCCTGTAGCACCTTCTTTCGTGTATGTTATCTAGAATTAAATTACACATATATACAAAGATAGTGCAAAGATAGTGAAATATCATGATTTTTTTAAACTACTGACCTGGAACTTTTTCAAAAAACGAAGAAGAAGGTCATTAAAACTATCATCAAGCATTGTATCCGCCTCATCAAGGACAAGGTGGCGAACATCTTTGACATCAAATAAACCTGCAAAGTCCCATCGTTATTTTGTCTATGGAAAATAAGATTTAAAAAATGTATACCCATCGTTGTAAGTTTGCTGATAACACCGATGGTGGTTATTTGTAAATCGACATATTTAAAGTCAGGGTTAAGCATCTTTTGCTTGGTCTTTCCTCCTACAAGCATTTCACAACGGAATGGGAGTTGATGGGATAGTTTTTTGGCTATTTCCTGCAACAATAAAATATCTAAAAAAATATCAGCACAATTATGCAATGAAACAGTGTAATAGCTCAAATGATTTTCAACACTATCTTTTATTACTAATGTTACTGTTGTACATATTGTACTTGTTCAGTGTTGTTAATCATGTGTGAGCAGGCTTCCTTTATCTTAATAATGACTACTGATTTTTAAGAGCTGAAATGCAAGTACAGCCAAATCCAGATATACATACACATATACATCGTATCTTCAAGAGAACGAAGGCTAAATACGATATATCAACATGTTCACTATATCAAGATTGTGATATAATTTAAAAAAAATCCATTTTACCAAAAATTAATTTTATTTTAAGTGTGTTGTATGCATGTAAGGAAAGTTTTTATTTTTTACATGCACATAATGTTATTTGTGTAATACTTGATATCCCTCCCTCTCCCTTTACACCTATTACATAACTGAAGGTTGATGGGGTAACATTCACGCTAATAAATACATTCACTCTCAACACATGCTAGACACAAAACTATCACTATTATACACTATAAAAAAAACCCCGTTTCTTCCAAGAATCAGAACAAGGGACTCAATACTACTGTGCTCAAGCAGTTCTCAATCGGGTGGCATCCTTATTAAGGTCTCTTAGATGAGGAGGTTTGGTTGATTCAACTAAGTTGTTCGTTGACTATCAACTTATCAACTGCAGTGTGAAGACTGATTCATACCAGTCAACTTATGGGATCAAATTTTATTCCCAATGGGAAGTCAGTACATGTTAGGATCCGAGGAAGCTAAAACATTTCTTGTGCGTGCTCTTCTGCAAAAAGAGAAGCAAAACGAAAGAAACCCATTAAAGAAAAATATGGGTTAATCCGCTGTTATAAATTGGGAAACAGCGCTTTATCTCAAATATTGCTGTTACTTTCCTTCTGAACTTTACTTTGTTTAATTTTATTACTATACTCCTCACCCCTCATGTTCTATATCACAGGACTTACATGAACATCTTTAATAAATTGCTCCACATTGAAATTTGCAATTGCACTACTTTCCATGGTGAACTCAGTTGATTCAACTAGGCGACTGGCTTGAAGGACGAATGCCGAGCAGTGTCTTTTGAGTTGAGTCAACCAAGGGGGATGAGAATGTGAGCGGCACCTGGGCGGACGAGTGGACTGTGGGTTTAGGGGGTTGGGGCGATTCGCAAACATTTTGCTACCATGTTACACTCCTTGAATCAACTAGCTACTTGAACCGAAAGATGCCTAAGAGTCAAGGAATAGTAGCATCCTGAGTGGGAAATAATGAGCAGTCATTCCCTACATGCTAGACACATACATGATATATGTGCTCCTAAGTAATTGTGCATATATCAACCTCACATGGCCTATCCTTTAATAAGGTGAGGATCACTCTTCTTCTAAAAGTCAGATCTTCCTGCCGGCACACCTTTATGTAAAGAGCTCTGCCAACTCAGCCCATTGATGCTACCACCATTTTTTTATTCTGGTTATAAATAGAATTTTATCTCAATACATGCCATAGCCAATTTTTCTCTAGGTAGGGCTAAATTATTCACCCTGTCTACTTCTTCATTCCCAGCATCCCATGAGGCCGGAAACTACACCAACAAGACTTTTTTCCGCCCTTTAGTACCTTTTTTTTCTACTACTTTCTTTATGACAAACCTTTTAATAGTTCTTTTATTTTATTTTATAGGGGGTGCACACAGGCTTTTCTATTGAGCTCCAGAAAGACATATTATTATTTTAAATTTATGTTTTTACATAAATAAGGTTAAAAATTTTTCAAGAACTAGTTGAATTTAACCCTTTCTATTAATATGAATTACTATTATTTGTATATAAATAAATAAAAAAGTACCCCTATTTGAAACACAAGCTCTCTATTTGGACATAAAATCATAGCTAGAGGTGTATTTGGAGGCCTTGATTTTCCTTCCCGGTTCCATTCCACCAACTGCTGTACAATCGGCAGAAGATATGCCAAAGTCTTCCCACATCCTGTCTCAGCTGTTATAAGTGCATTACGGCCTGATAAAATAGTAGGTATAGATAATTCCTTAAAAACAACAGTTCCTATAATATGTTTCATTTCGTAACGATACACAATTGTTATGAACTAACTTGGATAAATGTGGGTTTATATATCCCCAGAGAATTCACCGCATCGACAACAGCACTCTCTAGATTGAGATCTGAAAAAGATTTATTGCTGTTGCCCCAATATAGTTCGTCTTTATTTTTATCCTGGAAAAAAAAAAAGATATTTATTTACAATACAAGAGATAGTAAAGTAAATGTAACCATCACCTTATTATAAATTTGTATTTTGAAATAATCCCCTTTAGATTTGTAGTGGTTCCATCCTTTCGATGCCAATGGGATTGGAGCGAGGTGATTGTATTTTTGATTTCTGTAATGGTTGAACTCAGATCGTTTACACTCAATAATTGGGGGTCCCTAAAATTAATTACTTACAACAATCCTATTGTAAAAGCTAGTCAGACTGTAAATAATGTTTATAAATATGTAGAATGTTTCATAAGTGAGAAAAAAAATAGCTTTTTATTAAAATCATTTTTGTACTACTGGACCGCTTAAGATCCATCTATTTGTAAGGTGTTGCAGACTAGGACTATAAAACTAAACCATTTGCTGTAAATGTTACTCCAAAAAGAGATACCAAAATTGCAATACTTTTCAAACTGTAGTATTTAATCTGCAGCATAAGCAGATCTTTGAAAAGATTATTGCTATTACTGGTACATAGTGCTTGGATCTGTCTTTTCTTGTGGGTTTGTTAAGATGGACTCAGTGTAAAGTAACCCAGTGCTGGTTCAACATGAGTTCACTGACTCACAGAACAGCACCCACCGACTAGTAACTTTCATTAGTGATTCCCACTGCTTCTTTATTTTGTCATTCCTTTGACTGTCAAATATAATAATAATATACTTTATGGAATTAATACATTTAAAAAAATGCATAAAGACAGAAATATACAGTACAAAAAATATAACAATATAAAAGCAAAAATAAGAAAACAAAGGAAAAAATTACTTAAGTATTAAACAATGTTAAACATTATTAAACAACAAGTAAAAAAATAACTTAAAAGAATGTTTCATAAATGTGAATATTAAAAAAAAAAATTATCATTGTTATTTTAAATTATTGTAAAATAATATGTATATTTTCAAAATATTTTATAAACAATATTAGAAAAACAATTACATAAAAATATGTTAAGTAAGTAAAAATTATTGTTTTTGGTGCATATTTCGCTGATTATATTCTGTAAAAAAATTAATTAGAAATAATATAAGTTAAATATGGAAATACTAATACATATACATATTTTAAGTTTTGAAAAGTTATTGGCTGAACATTTCATTATGTCAATAGGAGTCTTTTAATATAGTACTGAACGATATTGTACTATGGTAGTAGAATGGTAGGAAATTTAAAAAATGTCTATGCCTGATCAAGTAGCCCGGTACAAAAAAACGTTAATTTGACTAAGTAAATAAAGACCTTAATAATTTTGAATCTATGCTCACTGATTCGAAGATCATGAGATATGGTCTGGTGTGGCATAGGTTTTAGAAACATATTTTCTTTGTCATGCCAGCATTTTGACCTTTATTCAGGGCCTGGGATTTATAAACATTATTTAACTTTTAAAAATACAAGTAGGGTGTGAAAAAATGAATTTATTCTGCCAGAAATTTTAGATTAAATAAAAAAATGAATTTATTCAATGCTAAAATTTTAGATAAAAAAATTTTTTTTACAATGCTAGAAATTTTTTAGATTCAACCAAGAATTTGTACTCACTAAGTGTTTGTTTTCTGTGAGGATGTGTCATTCTTGTCTATCGTGTTGAATGTGCCAGAGAGAAATTGACATTTTATGTTTATATACGTTAGATTTTTAAAAGGTGGGGAGGGAAGTTGGAAATAGAGAAATTTTTACATATGTCTATGTCTTCTTTGAGGTGAAAGGAGCTGACAATAGAAAAAATGTGAAATGGTTTGGCATGAATATCTTTTCAAAATTATATCGACGGGGATAATTTGGTAAAGGAAAGCCAAATTGTTGAAGAATTAACTGAAATGTTTGATGTGGAATGTAATGGTTGTTTTACATGTATTATATGTTTTGTGCGATGATATACGTATGTTATCAGTATTCTCACTAGTAATTACTATCTAGACATCACAGTCACCCCAGAGCACTTAATATTCCTTGGCGTGAAATAAAACGTACCTTCGTAACGTACGCTAATAAATTATATTCACTTCAATAAATTAACATAAACACAATACAAACACCACAAATACATTTAAAAAATCCCTAAAGCCCTAATGTACTGTAAGAGTATCTACTAGATTATTCTGTCTAGTGCACTGGTCGGAAGATATGCGAAAATATTGTCTACATATATCAAGCCTTCTACAATTAAAAAAGTGCTCCACTGTTATTTCATCCTTGCTTATCGGTACCTGCCGGTAAAGTAGTTGCTTTCCTATCAGGTGCCTGTATGTATTCTTGTAAGACGTACACATAGTTTGGCTTTTAAAAAGAATTGAAAAACAATCGGAACACGTTTCTCAAGTGTTGCGAAGCAATGTTATGTTTAAGAAACATTGTTGGCCGTCTTAAGCCTGAAACTTCAATTAATTGCACCTTTTTCTGTTCGATCTGAGGTGTTTCATGTTGTTTTTGACTCTCCAGAACTTTATTTCCGTAACGATTGACGTCCTTTAGGTCGAATAGATCCAAAACATCAGCTTCTGTAGAGAAAGGCTTACACTGCAAACGAAACATCAATTGGCATGCTATAATTGACAAGTTTAACTTTATGAATTTACCAAAACGTTTGAACATGGGACCTGAAACTGTTGTCTGTGCAAGCATGACAAACGTTTTAATAACCGCATGGTTCGTCTGTAGTGTTTTACGGTTTAAAAACAATAAGGCTTTTAAGGTAACAATAACCGTAATATCGAACAATTTCGTCCGATTATTGCAATCTTATATCGATGTGGACTCATTTTTTTAAATATTTAATAAATAATAATAAAATTTTAATAAAAACAATTGCCTTTATTGCTAATTTGATAAATCTAATATTGTTGGAGGCCGTAGTACACTACTGATTTTTAATATGTCAGGCTGAAATAAATCTAAAGATACAACTAAGCACAATGGGCCCGATAAAGAGTATGCTTTTAATTTTGTGCTTAACCCACGTGAAAGTTTTCTTGATGTGTCCCACTTCGTTAAGGAGTGCCATTCCTTGGCTCCACATAGGGAGCGTGTAGGAACGCCACCACACGAGAGAGTGGGCAGAGTTGTGGCCTGTGGGTTACTTCTACTCCAAGGTTATTTACTAAGATTGCTAGTTGAGAGGTTAAAGTTTTCTATACTAATGTTGAAATCAGCTATTAAATGGTGGTTAAAATTAAGACATGCCAAACAGTACAAATTCCCAACATTGGTTCTAACAGATTGAACTAATTATATAAGAGCCAAAATTTTGACACCAGAAACAATCGTGTTTCTCAGTTGAAAGCGAATAACTATAACAATGCAATATTACAAAATAATTTGCATACAATTAATAACTCCTGATACAACAATATTTTTAAAGATATAAATCCTTTGCATATTTCAAGGTGTTATGTTCACTTTTACATAAAAATCTGACCTACGTTTTAATAGAATCAAATTTAAAAAAAAATGCTTCTTGTTATTTTTAAAAACTCAGATGCCATGGAACTAAAACAATGAGGAAGCAGGGTGTATTCTTGGGGAAGCAAATTCCCATTTTGCCCCTACAATTCTGAAGGATATGGCTAAAGTTTTACAAAAGTGTTGAAACTTGGGAAAAATATTGATAAATATCAAGGAAATTTAATTGGAAATATGTTTAAACTCTAAGTGTAGAAGTGTTTAGAATGTTAAGTGCTGAACAGCTGAATACTGATATAGCAATAAACCTCTTGGGTTAAGATGATAAGAAGGAATAAACAATTTGAATATAGAAAGCAGATTCAGTTTTAAGAGAAGTTATAAAGATATTGCTCCTATAGTATAGCTAGTTTTCTGTAGAGTGCAAAAGCCAAGTACAAAGAAAAAGAAAGATGTAAGTATACCTTTTATATGCTGTTTTATTGTTAGTTTGTTGTTTTGAGTCCCCTAGTGTGTTGAAAGTGATTGCATTTATTAGAATGAATATATAGTATATGCAGTATTGATGGTCTAAAGTCCAAGATACTGCAAGTGCCATTAGTTTTACGGGGGGGGGGGTGAATCGATCAGAAATAACTGACCTTTAAAAAATACTACAGGAAATATCGTTTATAAAATAACAGTTGCAATGTATTTAATGCTTTTATTAATGTATAAATTTAACAACAAAATATAGTTAATAAAAAAAAAAGGTTCGGACAGAAAACATTCATTCATATCAAGAGGAAAATAATGACATATTGAATAGATGATTGCTAAAATTATGTAGATTAAGTGAATACAAAACAATAAAAAAAGGAATTAAAATTTTATAAATAGATATACTAAAATGTAAAGATCATAAAGCAGAAATATACTTAAGTATTACAATGTGTCAACTATAATAACACAAACAATAACAATAATATATATATATATTTGTATAAACACGAGAATACTAAACAAGAATTATTTAATGTACAAATTTATCAATTGTCTGCAAATTACTTTATGAAGTGAAATGAGCCAATTAATCTTCGTAGTTGCAAGGAAGAGTTGACTTATCCAGGTCATCAAAATAAGGGTGGTTGACAGCTTCTTTAGCTGTGATCCTTGCACTTGGGTCATATAGAAGCATTTCGCTCAACAAGTCCAAGCCTTCGATGCTTATGTTCTTCACTTGGGAAGATAAATTGTAATTTGACCATGATGGGAATGTCTGGTTGAAATCTGGAAGCTTACTCACACCGGGCCACGTTTCTTCGGTTGGCGTTCTAAGAACACGGAATATCCTGAACAGCTGATCTATCTCAGAGTCACCATGGAAAAGCGGCTTCTTGGTCGCCATCTCAGCAAATATACATGCAATAGACCAAATGTCGACTGGACAAGAGTACCTAGTCGCACCCAAAAGTACCTCAGGTGCCCTGTACCAGAGGGTGACCACCTCATGTGTGTAAACTCTGACAGGAATTCCTATAGCCCTTCCAAGACCAAAATCTGCAATTTTAATGACATTTTTATTTGCCAGAAGTAGATTTTGTGGTTTCAGGTCCCTGTGGAGGACTCTCCGTTTGTGACAGAAAAGGATTGCCTGAAGGATTTGATATAAGAACGATTTGACCTGACTTTCAGGCATTAAATTTTCTAATGAGTCTAGGTACTTTTTGAGATCCATCGTAAGGAATTCAAATATAAGGTAGAGCCTGTTCTCTTCCATTAACACCTCTTGAAGGCCGACGATGTTTGGGTGGACAAGCTCTTTCAACAAAGATATCTCCCTCACTGCTGTCGAGGGGACACCTTCTTCTTCACCTTCATTCCTGATTTTTTTAATAGCCACAAAATTACCAGTCTTTTTGTGTTTACCTACAACAAAAACCAGAATGTATTTTATATCAGATTATTTTTAGGTAAGAAACACTATCTACTGGTTAATTTCACCATATTATCACCTTATACTACGTTATAACTATGTTTAATGAGTATATAAATCTTAATTGGTATTGAAAAAATGAATATATTTTTTACACTGACTGTTCTTAGTAAAATAAAAAAAAAAAAAAAAAATAAAAAAAAAAAATAAAAAAAAAAAGCAATTCCATCTTTTGTTATTCACTTTTTGTTGAATTCATTTTGGCTTGAAGTGGAAGCTGCTTGGAGTAAAAGGATTATGAGCAAACAATTTTAATGTGTTTGGTTGTACAGTAGCTAAACAGTTTGGACCTCTGGAACCAGATTCAAACTTTATTTTATATACAGGGTTTATACAATATACTGCAACATTTACATTGCCCTTAATACATCAAACATAACAACCTACACTTATGCTGAACCAGCAATGGAATATTGTTTCTTGGAAACATGAGTCCCAGACACTTTCCATAGCAATAATTAATAAAAAAAATTAAAATATTGTTCATGCCTAGTCTTAATTTGTGAATTTTTTATTATTACTATTTAGAGGGTTTTTGTTTCGAAAGATTGGAAACACTGGATGTCGGATGGCTTGACAGAACCCCATCAATCCATATATCCAAACTGGTCGTAGTAAAGTTTTATATAAAGTTTGTTTAGTGTTAATGGTTAAGACAGATTTAAGTCCTAGATATTTTCTTAGTTGTTCAAGTTGCCTGTTAAGATGTCTTTTAAGTCTTGTGTGGGGATTCGTCATCAGTCTGCTGTAGGCCTAGATAATCGAATTGAGTAGAAATCGGTATTTTTTTGCTGTTGATTCTCAGTGGAGGGCATGACTGGGTTTCAATGTAAAAGTATAATGAGTACATTTTTCTTCATTCAGTTATTGTCCACCAGTTTATGAACATTTTTGATAAGTTCAATTTTCTTGGATATTGGAGAATAGAACAAAATTGCAGTATATTAGCAGCAAAATGGAACCAAAAATGTTCCCTTGTGGGACACTGACTTCTTTCAGACTATTTTCAGATAAGATAATAAGGATTAGGTAGGAAGAGGAAGTTAATAAAGCTGCACGGATACAGAAACTATAGCTTGTGCTACAACTAAGACAACCGTTCTCAGGAGAAGAGGAGATGGTGTCGACAATTCTGTTGGATCATAGAATGATGTGGAGGGGAGCCAAATAGGGGGTGGTTTGTGAGCTGTAGGAATGAGAATAATGATGGAAATTTCCATAATATAGAATAATAAGTGATTCGTAGGATGGCATTAATGTGGTTATTTTTTTTCCTTCTACTCATGTACATCTAACCATGTTTGTTACCTGGTGCTGACAGTTGAGGGTGACCCCGAGACTAGCTAATTAGGACATCTGGGTTCTCTGTTTAAACCTGGGTTGTACTGACCTGTTTCCTTACTGTGGATTGCTTCTGATGGTGGTGGATAAAAACCTTACATGGTATGGTGTAATCCAACCCCATTCCGCTGTCTGGGGTATAACTTGGACGTACCCAGCCCAAACGTCCCCGCAGATCCCTACCTCCGGCCGTCCCCAACCTCAAGCATATTTAATTACTTACATATCTATGTATTTGTAGATCGAGTCGAGAACTTGGCGTTGGCTAATGTTAGATTTACTAAGCTAGGGAGAGGGATTTTATAAGTTTTAACTATTAAAAAATAGGAAAAAAATTAAAGACCACAACCTAATAATTAGTGTGAAACAATTTTTTCGTCCAAATTGGGTGCAATTATTGCTTTGTAATGTTGTTGGACAAAATTTTTGTTCTCAGCCAGCAGTAATTGCAGGTAATTTAGGATGAAAATTTGTTTTCCCAACTACACCTCATTAATCTAAATGGAAGTTATGGGAAAAAACAATAGATATTCTACCTTTGAAGACGACTCCGTAGGTGCCTTCGCCGATTTTTTCTATCTTAATATACTTGTCCATTTCTTATTTACTCTTTCCCAGCGAAAAGGGGTTAATCTGGAGTTACTGATGGACCGGAATGTACAGACAACAATCGACACGGTACGAGGCCGGACCGACGTTAACGGCTAATATGAATTACAGCGGTCGCCGTTTTCGAGCCGTTTACATGAATACTAGAGCCATGTGGCGACGAGGTCCATGCCACCCAACGGGCGGATTCAAATCAGAAAGTCAAACCATGATGACTTTACAACTCGTCTCGACGAAACCAAGCGGGCGCAACATTAAGGGTCCAATTGCAAATGACATCTAATTACTAAAAAAACAATTAACAAAATACAAGAACATGAGAGAAGACGACTAAATATTTAGAAAGCGGTGGAATGCACGAAAAGGCGGGAGATAACAAGAAGCAGGGAGTTTATTTAGTAAACAATTATTTATTTATTAGGAGATGTGTAGGGAAAAGTAAATTTTTATTTGGGTGAATTTTATTGAAGAATAAATATGAACGACAAGAAAAGGAATGTTAAAATTGAAGGTCTGTTGCTTTTTATCCCATGAAAACGTACTATGTTGGTTAAAAACGACAAA
Source organism: Cimex hemipterus (assembly GCA_039619505.1). Lineage (NCBI taxonomy): Eukaryota > Metazoa > Arthropoda > Insecta > Hemiptera > Cimicidae > Cimex > Cimex hemipterus. Next base: position 1,254,212 of record CM077102.1, read on the forward strand.
TTAGCACTTTTAATTATTCAAGCTGAAACGTAATATAATTCCCGAAATCAATATTAGAATCATTCTTGAGCAGGATAGCAACGTTTTTTGGCCCATTGCTATGTTATTAAAAAAAAAAAAAAAGATGTTTGGTGATTATTAGTGACCGTTAATGGACCGTTGCCAGTGTACTGGCACTCTCCATACGACACGCAAGAATGGCACAATTACACAGAAGACAAATACTTTGAGCCCTGAAGATGATCTCAATAAAGATCGAAACGTTGGCACGATAAAGAAAATGTTTTTCTGAAACCTACATCACCGATTTCGGAATAATTAACAAAAAGGTGTCAATTGTATGTAGGTTTTTTTAAGCATGTAAAAAAATCATAAGGGTGCTTTGGGTTATTGTCTACAGAAAATTGGGAGGAGAAAAATAGGAGGTGCAGAGCCTGCGGCACACCCTGCGCAATCAGGTACCTGACAACAGCATGTGACTCAGAACACCCATTTACCTTTATCCTTCATCTTTAACTCACCTTCATATTAGACTGAAAATAAACTCTAGTCAATAAACTTAAATAATACAGTCAAAATTATTGCTTTCTATGGACTTCTCAGCATCCAAGGTTGTAGAGCCACAAAGCGGAAGGTACACAACTTGGGCAGCAGCTGACCAGGTACCTGACAGCAGCATGTGACCCAGGGGCCAGAACAACCATTTATCTTTATCCTTTTCTTTAACTCATCTTAGACAGAAAAAACTAGTAATTTAAAAAAAATTTATTTGTATCCTATACATATTACATGGAGTACACATGCTATGAGAAGCCAGCCAGTGATGTCACTCAATGTCAGGGCTGATGATGATTGTGGGCCAAGGAGGTCTTGAGGCCATCATCGATTAAGGTGACATGGCAGGTTCTCAGGATAAGAATGTATAGAGATGGTTCAAGGGTTCGAGCAGTAGAGTTAGGATCGATCAACTGGTTGATGTGAAACTTTCTAAGTTGGGAATGTATCCGTTCATTGATAAAAATAATGTTGAGGTGAATAGTCAAAAGTTTGACACCTTATCGCCTTTTCCAGCGTCCACCCACTATGTCTTTGCTCATTTAATGTACACAGTCAGCAATTTCCGATTCAGATGCTGCTATTTGCAGCTAGTGTTTAGAGAGCCTGATTGATGTAGTCAGGAGATTTTATGATTTGTCTGAGTACTTTTGGATGCGTTGGTTGTTAAACTTTTTGCCCTTTGGCACCTTGCTTCAATCCTGCCCCAACCTGCTTCAATTTTAGAGGAGGCAAATGGCCAAATTAATAAGCAAAAAAATATGGAGGTGGTTGTCTTGATTCTTGGCAGTGAAAAAATGGCTAAGGCTGGGATGTCTTCTCAACCTCCAGACCTAAACACAATCATCCAACCCTCTATTCTAAAAATGCAATTAAAAGTATGAATAGGAGGAAATAGAAATGTGGCTGGATCAACAGTCAATCTCTCATATACCAAGAGCTTTGTCAATAGGAGGTTGTAAATGTAAATGGAAAAGAGGGATGGTACGGTAGTCATTCAGCTTACTCGTATTAAGGAGACTTTCTGAGTGGGACTTAAAAAAAAAAAAAAAAAAAAAAAAAAAAAATATATATATATATATATATATATATATATATTTAAAAATTTTTTTTACTTATAGATCATTCTCAATAGCTAGTGGCCATTTCTTATCAGGGTCAGTCTTCCTATTTAAGTCCTCTTATACTGATTTGCTGTTCTTCAACAGCCATTTATCGCTTCTTTGACCTGCCACACTTTGGCCTTTCTTTTAGTAAACAATTACAGGTAGTGCTTATGTACATAAATACTGTTTTATACAATTTTTAAGTACTTTGAAAGCTGTGACAAGTTAAGTTGTTAATTTAAATTTTGTGAATAATATTGTTTTTTTTTTTTTTTTTTTTTTTTTTTTAAATCTATGTAGATTACTTCATCAATTACTGTCTTGTTCAACATAAGGATGATGTGTTGAATATTTTAAGGGAACTGGATGAAGAAAAGCACTATTCAGTTTTTGTCAAGTAAAATATTCTTATTAAAACAATTTGTACTATTTGCAATAAACACTAATTAAATTATTTCAGTTTTGTGACCCTTTTTGAAAAGAACCCAGAGCTAGGCGATGGGATTTTATCTGATCCTACGAATGTTCTACCTCTCTGTGATAGGGCACTGGTCAAATTGCAGGATTTTATCAAAATGGAAAGTGGGGAAGGTGGATTGTCGACAAAACAACATATACACGTGCGGATCACAGGTCTGAGAAAAAAAACAAACAAAAAACATGTTGGTTTTTATTTAATTTAAATTTTGTAATTTAGCTTTGCCTGTCTGCCCGGAGTTGTATAAATCAATGTTTCCCAGTAGCAACGATGTGGGATCCTTTTTGAGGATTTCAGGGACTGTTATTAGAAGGACAATGCCTAAGATGTTGGAGTATAAAAAAAATTATATTTGTGCCAAATGTAAACATCAATTCACAGTTTGGGTATTTTTCTCTAGTACATTTCAGTATGTGCATTTTTTTGATTAATAAGTGTTTAACTTAGGCGGATTATGAAAAGCAATATATTTTACAAAACCCGATAGTTTGTCCAAATCGTCTTACGGGCTGCAAGAGCACTGACTTGAAAAATATTTTAGATTCTGACTGCTACAAGGACTATCAGGAAATAAAATTACAGGTAATGTATTATAATAAGTCTCTTATCTTTGTAAGACATGATTTCAGGCTTATTATTATTAAGAAATACTCAGGATAAAAACAAGTAGCTTGGTTATTTCCATTCAATTGCTTAACTAAACAACTTAGTTGATAATGCTGTTATAAAAAGATAATTTTATGATCGCACGTGGATATCCCAGTGGCTGCTTTTTTCTTGCAGGAACAAGTTGGAAAATTAGACATGAGTTCAATTCCAAAGTCGATGTGGGTAACAGTTGAAGATAATCTTGTCGATTCCTGCAAACCTGGAGATGATGTTACCATTAGGTAATAACTTATTAATATAACTCTCCATTAGGTGCACCTGATATAACATTCATTGGTTAGAAACTTTCATTACCGCTCAACCACTAACTATACATTGTTTACATTTAACAATTACATTTTGGATGTACAAAAAGTGAATTTGTTAAATGTATACAATGTTTGTATATCCCAGGCCTTGAAGATGATGTCAATAAAGATTGAAACGTTGGCACGATAAAGAAAATGTTTTTCTGAAACTTAAATCACACCAGACCGCATCTCACTATTTATGAATAATTATCAATTAATGGCCTCTAATAATCACCACTCAATATGAATGTTTAAAATGTCACCAAGCATGTATGAGCTATAGTTGTGTATAGTTTATCCTGCAGGTTTCTAGTTTTCTGTGTTGTAAGAGATGCAGTCTTTTTCCTACCGAGTGCTCATTGGTTTTAGTAGGTTTAATGTTTGAAGTTATTTAATTCTTAAATGTGTAGTATTTAGTGATAGTAAATAAATGATTATTTATAAGTTGTGGGAGACCAGACTGTATCTCACAATCTCTAAATAATTGTCAAGTTTCAAAATTGATTAATTTAGTTTTATTATTTAAAATACATTATCGGTGTGGTTATACATGGGTTCCTTTGTTGGAAATAGTTGAACTTGTAACGGTTTCCATACTTATTCTTGTACTGTTATATAAAAAAATGTTCCAATTGTAAATTGTCTTAATTAATTTTACTTTATTAAGTGGCACAGTACGGAGGAGATGGAAGCCGATGATCAACAATAATAGAGTGGAAGTTGATATCGTCCTACAAGCAAACCATTTGGAGGTGTGCAACGATCGCAGAAATACGTCGTACCTCACGAAAGAGGTGAAAGACGAGTTTATAAGTTTTTGGGACAAGTACAGAGACTCACCGTTGACTGCTAGGAACGAAATTTTGCAATCTATATGCCCAGAGGTATCTAAATAACAGATTCAAAACAATGTCGTCCAACAAAATATGAAAATAGTAAAAAAAATTTCTTCTTGTAATGTGGGATATTTAACAAATTTAATTTGTTGTAGTTATAGTCAACATAGCATTACATTTTTGTTAAATAGTTACATCATTCTATATTTGTTTAACTTTAAATAAACAGTATTGACAGTGCATAAATTATAAAAGTCCTATGATGATTAAAATTCAACAAGCTTAAGATAGGTCACTAGTTAATAATTTTCAGTCAAGTATGTTAGACAGATCATTAATTTATATTAAGTTATGTAAATTTTAAAATGTTAAAAAAATTTCCAACTATTGTTTTAGGTATATGGCCTTTATGTAATCAAACTAGCAATGGCACTAGTCCTTGCGGGCGGGGTACCGCAAAACCCAAGCTCCGGGGCCAGGGTGCGAGGTGAGTCGCACCTTCTGCTAGTAGGGGATCCAGGGACTGCGAAGTCCCAACTATTGCAGTTTGCTTCCACAGTCTCATCCAGGTCTGTGTTTACTACAGGCATCGGCTCGACTTCAGCAGGCCTGACTGTCTCTGCAGTCATGGTAAATTATTTCACTAAACATTTAAGTTTTGCATGGCTCTGTTTATTTTATTTTATTTTATTTTTTTTTTTCAGGCAACAGGAGGGGAGTGGCAGTTGGAAGCTGGAGCTCTAGTACTTGCTGATGGTGGCGTCTGCTGCATTGACGAATTCAGTTCAATCAAAGAAAGTGAAAGAGCTAGTATCCACGAAGCCATGGAACAACAGACAATTAGTATCGCAAAAGTGAGAAAGTGGTTTTCTTTTCTATCTCTTTTCTTTCTTATGAATGACTATAAACACAGATAAAGAATATTTGTAGCATGATCTATGATTATTATGGTTTGTCTGTGTTGTTGGCCTTAAAAAGATGGACAAAATGCAGAAACTAGTCCGACAAAACCAGTGGGAATTAAGGGAACCAGGATGATTAGAGAAGCTCAAGCTACAGTTCTGGTTAAATGTATATTATTTGGTATAGTTTCTTTTAACTATTATTAAATTATATCATACATTAGTTCAGAGTACGCAAATATTTTTAAGGCATTTGTTGTTTATTTTAATTTTTTATCAATTCCATTAGCTAAGATCCTGGGATACCAATAATGGAGACATATCCCCCAATGCTCTTGGACTGTTTATGTTTATATAACTGTAAACACACACACATTCATTACATACAACATTTACTCTCTTAAGCTGGGTTTCCATCGTGTGCAAATCACTCGTCAAACTTTCTTAGGTTGTGGGAACCTAGCCAGGACTCTGAAACTTGACCCGAGGTGTCTAGTTCCTTATAAGAGGACCTAGTACTCCAAGTATGACTCATTAAGCAATTGAGCAACCTTTCTCTATAATCAGGACACTTATGCAGGGTTTGCCCCAAAAGCAGGTGTCTGTGTGTCAATCAGATATGGTCTGACACAAAAATCCCTTCCTTCCATTTCAAAACATTGATGGGCCATCGCCCAGACCTTCTCTCGATATGCAAGAGCTTCTTGGATGATCTGGCCTATTGACACTGTCCAAATTCTTTTATTTGTTCCTTACTCTTCCTACAGCATCACTGGCCGGATTGCACTTCTTCATTCTGGAAGGTGAGACATTTTAGCTTTTACTGCACATTCATTTCCCTCCAGTCTGTCAGGTCCAAGTACCCAGACGACTTACTACAGCTTTCCTGAGGTGCTCCAACTCAGCATATCTATCTCATAAGAGCCCGATGTGAGGGTCTATTGTATGCACAATTGAGCAATACACGTCGTGGTGCATAGGTCGTAAAGAGGTCATTGTGTTTATGAAAAGTCACCTATAAACAGAATAGCAAGTAATAATGTATTCTCGTTTTAAATTTAAATTTGCCCCTTAATCCTTATATTGTTTTATGCAAAGCTGTTGTTTCAATGGTTTAATATAAGGAATTTGTTAAAAGGCTGGCATCGTTTGTAAGCTGGATACAAGATGTACTGTTTTAGCCGCTACCAACCCAAAGGGCCAGTATGATCCCCTTCATCCAATAACAATCAACTGTGCTATTGCCAGTCCATTGTTGAGCCGTTTTGACCTTGTGTTTGTTCTGTTAGACAGCAAGAACCAAACTTGGGACCGGTGAGTAATATGTCCTTTTTGGTATAATCATATTGGCTAACACTGATGTTTCAGCATGATATCCACATACATACTTGAGGGAAAAACTTTAAATAAGTGTAAACCGGGGAACCAATGGACTATTGAAAAATTAAAAGCTTACTACTGCATCATAAAAAGTATCACACCCCAATTAAGCCAAAACGCGGTGACTGTTTTACAAGAATACTATAAACTACAAAGGAAGAGTGAGGCGTTAAATACATCACGTACGACTGTTCGACTCTTGGAGAGTTTAATAAGGTAAACTATAATTCATTTGTCGTTTATTCATTTCAAACTCCCGTTTTTTAGGCTCTCCCAAGCACATGCGAGGTTTATGTTTAGAAATGAAGTTTTAGTGCAGGATGCTGTTGTCAGCGTTTCCTTGATGGAGGCTAGCTCTCAGGGTTCATCAAAACTTCAAGGATTTAATGTGCTTCAGACAAGTTTCCCTCAGGATCCACAGGAAGAATATTTGGAGCAAGGTTTCTACTAAATTATTATTTTCATGATAATAAATCAAAATAACTAAAAACTCTGAATATTTAAAATTATTCTATTATTAAATATTTATTATTATTATCCCTTAAACAAATTAATTTATTAATTACCATCAATGTATTAGTTTTGACATTTTGTAATAATTTTTTTTAATGTAGTGTTTAGAGACCGTTAGTTAATGATTATTTGGAGATCATGAGATATGGTCTGGTGTGACGTAGGTTTTAGAAAAACATTTTCTTTGTTGTGCCAACGTTTCGATCTTTATTACTCAGTGTTTGTTTGTCATGCAGGTGTGTCTTTCTTGTCTGCTGTGTGGATAGTGCCCTCTTAGAGAGGGATGACTCATATACCCGGAAAACAAACACTTTAAGACCTGAAGATGATTTCAATAAAGATTGAAACATTGGCACGATAAAGAAAATGTTTTTCTAAAATTTGTCACATCAAACCATATCTCACGATATTAGCAACAATTATTTAGACTGTTAGATTATATATTTAATTTTAATTTTAATGTTTTGTTTTCAGCGAGACAGGTCCTGGGAAGTCTAGGTTTAGACGAAATTTTGCAGCAAGAATTGAAAAACACAAATAAGACTTTTCGTAAACAAATCTCATCACAGCAGTTTGATAATTATATCAGTTCAATGTTAGAGCACAGTAGTAATATTAGTTCAAAAGATATTTTTGCTTCTAAATTAGACGGAGAAGAGAAAAACAGCAACAATTTTCATAAATTGATTTCACATAGTAATAATAAAGTTAAATTAAAGAGGCATAAAATACATAAAAACAAAGTCACTGATTGTTCCACTATCTCCCCTGGTGAATTACATTTTTCTGTCAGGCAAGCCTGTAAAGACAAACCAGAAAAAGCACAAAATGAACACTTTACTCCAGCAAATCAAAATAGTGATGATTACAATGAGAATCGATCAATAAGTTCTTCAGTTAAAACTAAGATCGCCCAAAAGCTTACTGAAAAAACGGCCAACAAATTGAAACAATTTGAACATAAATTGTCGAATAATCTGGGCCGATGCAGCGTTGTGGATAAATCAGTCATTACATGTCCTAGTGCACCTACTGACACAATTCAGGTAAACAAAACAAAACATTTCATGTTTCAAGTTTCAGAAAGCAGTAGTGAAGAGGAAATTGATTTTTGACACTTTTAAATTTGTTTGCACATAAATAGAGTAATTTATTGTTTGTAAATGTCTGGAGCTGGGAAGAAATGTTTAGCTGTTTTTATACTGTAATAAATTATTGATGTATATGCATTTTTTAATATTGGTGCACCTCTTGGTCACTTTGTTTACCGTACAGAAAAAAAATGCTTTTCCTCCTTCAGATGATAACCTGTATGCATAAGCCAGCAGTAATAACAATAAAAACTGTTATGATGGAGTGAGTACAGTTAAACTACATAATGGACACTCTTGGGAGAATGAAATATTGCCTGTTAATCAGGTGTCTGCTTTTGGGATAATAGTGAAAAAAAATGCTTAGTATTCCAAAATGGGCCTTGGTTACAAGGTTACAAGATATTGATATATTTGAGATCCTGAGGATTTTTTTGCCTTTTTCTGTGAGCAGAGGGTTTTTCATATTCACCAAGCATACTTATGCATAAGAGCAAATACTCATTCGAAACTTTTCCTGTTTTACAATGCTCATTCATTAAATTCATAGTTTCACCTGGAAATTTCTCCCCAAAAAATAGGGCTGTCTCAATGTGGAGTTTTTTGGGAAAATATTGAAAGCTTAAAAACAAGGGAAAATGGAATTTCTCAAAAAACTTCAATTTTTAGGAGGCTGCTGTCCGATTTTCAGTTTTGGAGTCAGAATACGGTCAAAAAAGCTCTGCCCACTTTATAAAACATTTTAATGTGAAGAAACTAATTGGAAAATGTCAGGATTCAGAATTTGCCCTTTCAAGGGAGGTTTAATGTTGAGGGAAGTTTTACCGTATATCAATTCAGTAGTTGAAAGTATCAGTGACTATATACATTATATATATATATATATATA
>CM077102.1:1263320-1284350 GCA_039619505.1 Cimex hemipterus
ATATATATATATATATATATATATATATGTACCAACTGTGGAGTTTTTGAAAAACCCTATCTGAAGTACATTGGGTTCAAATTCAGGTCTGCTGATACTCAGCACCTAGAGATGAGTCGCCATGTCAATATTTTAACTGTTGAAGGCACCAGTAATACTTTAACTGTGGTTTTGCTGTTTGATGGCCACACTACAATACAATACAATAAAGTACAATAAAAAACATGAGTGATAGTTGAAAAGGATCAAACTACGGACAAATTACAAAACAATTTGTGTAGACTCATAGAAAGATTGCTAGTTTCCTATTAAAAATGGCAGTTAAAGGTTTAAAGTTGTATACCTGTGAAAATAAGATTGCAACCAAGAAGTCTTATTAAAAAACATTAATTTATTTACAATTAAATTTACAAACGAAATCTCTATATATCTAGGAATAATTACAAACACTATTAAGGAAAAATAAACAACACTTTCTTTTTTAAAAATCATTTTGCCTTGGTTTATTTGAGTAATGTTTTGATGTCAATCAGGCCGTCCTCATCAACTTTAGGTAGAAGCTGACAGATAAGATCAGACTCAAATATCAAAATGTATTGACAGACTTGAGGCTCGAGGTGATATATAAGACCTAAATGTGTTTCATCCAGTTCAGTCTTTGGTGTGCATTGAAGTCTTACCTAATAAAGAAATAAATTGAGCAAATGTGCGTGTAAAATAAAACTATAACCACATATTAAAAAAACAACCAGGGCCAAATAAGAAGGCTTCAAATTTGAAAGAACTGATGAAGGAAGGGAATGTATTCATTGTAAGTTCAAGAAAGCTTGACGAATAAACAGTACTTTCTTTGTCAATTGGCATCTGTTTTAAATATATATTTATAATTTAAATTTGATTACTAATTATATGATTTTACAATAACTGAATGCAAATTAATTACAATAATAATAATAGTTCTCTCTCTCTCTCTCTCTCTCTCTCTCTACATATATATATGTCGAATCTTTTATTCTAAAACTTTACTTTTAACTTGGCAAAATATTTTTCAAGATATGTAATAAATGGGCAAAAATTAGGTATTTCATGTGTTGACACAATAATTTAACATAAGGGAGGGGTAAATAACAACAAACCTCAGTTTCTCGGGGTTTTCCCGTCTCGGCGCATATATCACCATTTCCATAGAAATGAGTGATGTATGTTCGTTTTCCTAGAGGTTTGGGGCGTTTACTCGGTTTTTTCTTTAACCACTGTTTGTGAACTTCCTCATCCCACACGCCAAGTATGATCGAGGCTTTGTCCCTTACGTCGCCCTCTCCATTGCTGCTGTGAAACTGTTCAATGGGCGCTCCATAGCAAAAATAGTATTTCCACCAACCAAAACCCTTTGGACAAGACATTATGTAAAAGAGTTCTCTGTGACACATACAATTCACATACTCCTTGTAAACAAAGCTTGCCCATTAGAAACATGGTCAAATCAGTTTCTTTTGAATCTTCCCCTTCAAGGACAATAGAAGCGCTGCCTTGGCGTTCTTCGCTAATGCTTGCTGTACTTCCAGGTGCAATGAGCGTATCACTGGCATCAATTTCGTTTGACAAATCTGAGGTTTTCTCAGGAGCAACTGGTCTCAACTCCACTCTGACCTGCATTTTACCATCCTAAAAATAAATAACAAATTTTATTAATGTAGGATTAGATTTAATGAATATTTTCATACAACGTTTACTGTCACTTTAAAATAAAAAATAATGTGGATGCCATAAAAAAAGAAAAAAAAAACATGGAGACAAAGAAAATTATGAAACCACGCATAACTAAGAACTTGTTGGCCGTGTGAGGACATTTATGGTGATAAGCTGTACCATTTCAAAAAAATTGTTATTATTTCTTTGATTATCCCGGAAAATTGCCCAAACCATTGGGGACTTTTCCCCATTGGTAAATATTCTGTCCATTACCAATGTATGGATTTTTTTTTTTTTTTTTTTTTTTTTTTTCAATTTAAGTACAGCTTGTCAGTTAAACAAGTTTGATACTAATTGTTTGCCAACCTCTGAATGGGAAATTTGTCTCCTTTTGTATTGTTATATATTTTTAATGAAAAAATAAAAAAAATTGTCAACAATTCAATTAGAAATTTGTCTTCTTTTGTATTCTTCCATATTTTTGACAAACGATGCAATAAGAAAAAAAATCTTAACTTCAAAACCCGGCATTAATAGTAAACGATAATCTTGATTTTTCCTTCAATCTCAGCCTCTGGTGAGAGACAGTTTTTCAAATAAATAGTTAACTACATTAAACATGATAAATATAAACAAACCTTATCTTTGAACTCGTCAATAGAATAAACGGCAAACGTGTGTCCATTCTTTGCATCCTAAAAATAAAAAGTGTAACAAAAAAACATAATTCTTTTGATGGATTGGGGAAAATTGGGCAAAATAAAATGTGACAAAAATAACATAAGATTCTGGAGGATTTATTTTAGGGATGGTAATCTAAAAATAAATATATTCATAAAAAAAAAAGAATTTCCAGGGATAGAATAAAAAAATTACATACACCTACCTGATTTTGAAAGAAATAATACAATAGTACAATATATATTATATGCACTTTTGACCAAGGGGATTTAATAAAAATCTTTAGCAACTAATTTATAATTTATTAAAATGAAAGCTTCTTACATCAAATGCAGCAGGAAAGAAAGATTGTTTGAAAATTTCAGCTTCCATCTCTGACAAGCTTTTTGGCTTTGTGGGCGATTCTCCAACAGGCAAACAATTGATATCATGTTCCACATTGACTTGAGGTCTAATAAAAATACATGCATTATTAAAAAAATATACTATTTTAAAAAATTAACTGTTTAAACTGTACCTGTATTTAGGGTGTCTGCACAATTCGGGTGATATGACTATGACTTCATACTCACAAGTAGAAGTTTCTTTAATACTAAATATGTCATTTTTACCATTTGGAAAACACACATAGAGAACATTTGTTCTCCTTGGTTTTCCATTCAGGTCACAGATTGTGCCTTCAGTAAAGTTAAATTGCAGATAAGGAAGTGTGATTCCATCTAGCTTTTTCATAGGAGGGATAAATTTTTTCCCTTCAACCTTCTCTTTATAAACAAACTCTTTGGTGAATTCAAGGCCTAAAATAAACTCCAATTTTTGAAAACATATCTCAATCATCGTTAAAGAAAGAAAGAAAAACTAACTTAATTTATCAGTCATAGACATGTCCCATTTTCCCAGGTAGTACTCTTGGATTTTGACTTTTTTCCCTTCCCTTTCTTCATGGTATTGCCTGATATGCTTCCCGTGACAAAGTTCATATGTCCAATACGATTCTAGCTGTAAATTTTAATGATCAAGTAGCCAGTAGCCTGAAGTTATAAACAGAAGATTTTAATTACCAGAGTAGTGCATGGAGAAAATAAAAACAACTTTATTAGCAGATCGATTGGGTTCGGTCCATTGTACTCTTCTTCAGAATCCTAAAAGAAGTCAAGAATAAAGTAAATAATGTCGATAAATAAATAATGATAATAATAAATATGTAATTTACCTTTTTAGTATCTTTTATTACAGGTAAAACACATTTGTAAGTCTCTTTTTCATGTGTAGTAACTACCATAGTCTTAGCCACCTCTGACTCTTCCTAAAATAAAACATACAAATTAACATAAATCTTATTAAATTGAGTAAAGAATGGAAAAAAAGTTTGGGTTAGCATATTTTTAATGCAAAAATTTAAAAAAAAAATCATCAACATTTCAATGAGAAATTTATCTCCTTTTGTATTCTTACATATTTTTGGCAAACAATGCAGTAAGAAAAGTTATAAAAATGATATTAGGGTTTGTCATTTTCCTAGAATGAGTATCATGAAAAAGAAGATAATGAAAAAAGGCCCAAATGTCCAGAAATATTAATTTATGAATGCCAATTGTATTTTAGCTCTCCATTATTGTGGTATAATCCCAAATAAGGTAGAAAAATATAAATTTTATATGATTTAAGGTCCCACTTAATTGCTGCACCTTAGCTCCATATAGTATGTAGGAATACCATCAGATATAAGAATTGATCTTGAACACGGCTCCAAGTATCTGGGTCCCCTGTTCCATTTTTGGAGGAAAAAGGACTGTTTAACTATATAAAATACTTTATAGATATCTCACCTTGTTTTTTGTGTATTGAGAATGAATGTATTTCTTTGTGTGAATGTGTAGTGTGAGAGGGCCCCATTGTAATATGTGTTGTTGGAGGAATAAAGAGTATTCCTGATGATATGTAAACAGTAAAGAATGTATTTATGAATGAGAGTGAGAATGTAAATGTGGATTGAGGAAGTATTACATTCAAACGTGCAGCTAAAAACACCGCTGCTCTAATCACTTGCAATCGTGACTTCCATCCACTATAAATAATGTAAATACACTCCGGGTGCTCCACTTGGACACCAACTCCCCATCTCAACCTTTCAAATTTTCTCTTTTTTATTTTGCCATTTGTGAAATGTGTAATCAGGATTTAATTCTCACTGACTTATGAAGTGGCCATAGGGAGCTGTTAGTGAAGTGATACTTTTACAAATTAAATATTACCATTACTTTTGCGGTTTAATAGCTTCTTTCAGTTAATTATTATTTTTTTTGTAAGGTCTTGGCACAGATGTAAAAGTTTTGTGATGAGCAGGATTCGAATCCATGACCTTCGGCGCAATACGTCGCTTCTGTAACCACTTAAGCAATCGTGACTTCCATACAATGTAAATACACCCCTGTTGCTTTAGTCCCAACTATTTGCTTAACTGTAAAAATTTGTTTCTCCATTTCCCTTATTATTTTTGTAAATTAATATGTACATGCTCCTATAGTATAAAAATGGTGAGCCTGCAGGACAAAATCCTATATCGTGTCACACGTGAATTAGGGCCGTTGCCTATTTATTGAAAATTCAGAAAAACTAGTATGAAATTTTGTTACAATAAAGTATATACTATAATAAACAAATAAAACGCCAGAATTTTCTTGAGGACCTGGTCCCGAGTCCAAATAGTTTGAGACCCAAACTCCATCCTTAACTGGATTAAACTTCCATAAATTTATTTTTATTAACAACTTTAAATTTTTTGATTATTTCAATTAAAAGTTGTTTCGTGGTAGAATTGAACGTGGCTAGCGTGAGTTGGACAATCGTGTTTGAACAGTTGGATGCTTACGATGAGTTGGAAATTCTTTCCGGGCCAGTTGATGTTGTAGAGTATGGAATCGTCGAAAGCATGCCTCGAATGGTCTGAGGTGGCGAACTTTTGAAGGTGGAAGAGGAAGAGGCAGAGGGTCAGGGCGTTCATCTTCCCATCAAAGTCCTTTTCTTTTCCGGGCTCAAGAAGAAAAATCACACGTAATTTCGAGTTTCGGAACACAATCCAGACGTGTTCTCTGGCATTATCAGAATTTGTAACCTCAGGACGGTTGGCAGCGGCAATAATCGATATCCACCCACTCCAGATAAACAAGAATTTATAAAACTGGGCATATTTTTTGCTTTCTTGTTTTTATTTGATTCAAGAAATTCTTCTTAAAGAAAAAACATACTTAAAATGGAGTGAAAAAATATTGCCATTTGTAGTCATTGCATAAATTCTGTTCTATAAAGTGCCTCACTGAACATAATTTGACTATAAACCTTTTTTGTCACTTCACTTTTGACATTAGTATAAAAGGCCATCATATAGAGACAATTTAATGTACAAATATTTTTTGGGGTACAAAATGTTATCCAATCCAACAATTAACAAATAAAAAACCCTCTATTCACGACTAAGGCTGGTCTTAAGTATCTCAGCCTAGTCATTAGTTTAATGTTCGCTCTTTTTTTTCCTTTTTTTACGAGAGTTCGCAACAACAGAGGTTATATCACCCTACAACCTCAGGGTGCCGGTGTTTTTGAAAAAAAGCCCATTTGTAAGTATGTTGGGTTCGAATCCGTCTGTGCCTACAATGCCGCTCCTAAGCCATATTTGGCTCCTTGCGGATTGGGTTCGAATCCAGCAGCCCATTCGAACCGAGACCTTGACCTTACAGACTACAGTGATGAGCGCCGTGTCAAAGACCTTGCGGCCACCGACGCCCCCAATGTTCACTCTATTTTAATAACGTTTCTAATATCTTAAACTATAAGCTTAAGGACTTTCATTTTGAAAAAGAATTTTTGTTTTCATTACATTAGAGATTAAAAGTAAATCAAACACAACAAAACTTGAATTATGTGCCTCACTGAACATTCTTCAATTTAATTTAATATTTAAATTTGACATTACTATAATCCAGTTTTTCCATTTCTCTATCAAGTGGTCGTCAAATAGGAACAAGGAAGTACAAAAGTTTATCTAAGCATCCCTAAAAAAATCTAAGCCTTAAACTCTAAGACCTTCCATTTCGGAAAAAAAACAAATATACAAAAGGTGATTATGTTAAACACAGCACTTTTTTTTTATATTAAAATCATTTGATATTACCACTCAAAGCAAAGCATAAAGTATGATACATTGTTTTGAATTTAAAATTTTTATTTTGAAACAAAATTTGTTTTCAAGTAATTCTTTAAAACAAAACCTTTTAAATTGGTGGGAACGAAAATGTGTCTTAAAAAATCAAGTCATTTCACAATTTAAGTTTGTTCTATCAAGTGCTTCATAGAACATATTTTGACATTACTATGAAAAAAATGTGTGGTGATTAGTGACCGCTAATTGATAATTATTTAGAAATTGTGAGATGCGGTCTGGTGTGATGTAGGTATCAGAAAAACATTTTCTTTATCGTGCCAATGTTTCGATCTTTTATTGAGATCATCTTCAGGGCCTGGGATTTACACAATTACACAGAAGACAAACACTTTGAGTGAGTAAAAATACTTTGAATGAGTATGCAAAATATATATTTTGCATTGTAAATTCATTTTTCCATATTCTATATGTATTTTCTAAATGTAAACTACGTTTGTAAATCTCAGGCCCTGAAGATGATCTCAATAAAAGATCGAAACGATAAAGAAAATGTTTTTCTGATACCTACATCACACCAGACCGCATCTCATGATTTCTAAATAATTATGAAAAAAATGTTCACCTTGCCAAAAGTGAAATCATGTAAAGATCAGTTTTACCAATTTATTGCACAAATATATTTTTTAATACAAAAATTTATGCAATTGAACAATTAACAAATTCACTGTACAGGCTGGTATTAAATACCTAAACCTAGTTATGAGTTTAACATTCACTCTATTTTGACATTTTTTCTAATATCTTAAGCTATAAAGAGACTCAGGTTATATCAAACAAAAAGGAACTTAAACAACAAAAATGTATCATAAAATCAAGTCATTATACAAATAATGTTTTTAGTAAAAAAGTTTATTCAATTGAATAATTAACAAATAAAAATAAAAAAGATGACTATTCACTACACAGGCTGGTATTAAGTATCTTAGTCATGAGTTCAATATTCATTCTATTAGTCTTAGCTTAGTCATTTTCAAATTTTGGCAATAATTTTCACAGTTGTGATGATGATTATTTTTGATCATATATGTGTTGCTTTTTTGAAAATTATATTTTCTTCCATAAGTAATTAATTTTCTAAAAATTAGTAAGATTGAATAATATTCTGTGCTATGATAGTTCATACACATATCAACATTCATTCATGTTTTGAATGAATCAAAATATTGTTTAGTCTAGTCAAAATAGAGATATCAATTAGTTAAAAAGGTTAAATCGATTTTAGCAAGAAAATAAGAAGAAATATGAATGATAATTCTTTGATTAAAGAAGTGATTTTATTTATTTATTTTATGTATTAGTTTTATTATATGTTTACAAGATTACTACACTTTTCCTTGGACCATCACTGACAATCTATGTTATTGTGTTTTCTTTTTTTCTTACGAGGGTGCGCAACAGTAGAGATCATATCAACCCTAAGGGTGCCGGTGTTTTTGAAATTTTAAACTAAATGTATTATTTACGTTTTGATCTTTACTTCTAACAAAAGTTTGAAACGAAGTACATTTGTAAGTATGTCGAGTTCGAATGCAGGACTGCTGGATTCGAACCAGCGACCTTCACCTTACAGTGATGGCAAGGTGTGACCACGCCTAACAGTTGCGGCCACCGACGCCCCAGCTCAACTCTCAAGTGTTGATGATGATTCAAGGTCTGCGAGTCAGTGAACTCGTGCTGAGCAGGCATTGTGGGTTTATTGAGTCCGTCTTCACTCGCGTTTTGTTGAATAATTCAAACTCATTTCGGCGTTGCGCCGTCTTCAGTAAGGATCCATTGGGTCTGTCGGTTGTCGCTGGGGGCGCTTGCGGTAGGGAGCATAATCATGGGGTTCATTAGTCGGTTTGATGTCGGTTGCATTGGGTTTTCTGTAAATTTGGAATTGGGAGACACATACATTGGACACCCCCAAATGCCTTGCATGGACATACCCGAAGTGACCCCAGCCGGTGGCCTATTGTGGTTGGGCTTTTTTACGTATTTATGCAAATAAAGGCCAATTATCTAGTAGATTAATTTGAAGATTAAATATTAATTGACTATAAGGATTTGTCGAATAATATTTCTTTCCATATATGTTGAAACTAAATTTTATAACTGCGATCTCAAATATCGTTGTTTTCCCGTTTTCTTCCAAATTGAAAAAGATGTAGGCCGACGCATATAAAAGATTTCATTTATGTGTAATTACATACCTGATATATTAACTGATATATAACGTTTCATTTCAAAACGGTCGGAATTCCCTCGTTCTGATTTAACATTTTTGGAATCCCGGTTTTTGCCCATGAAGGAATGCTGATATATTGGCGAATGGCAAACACTCGCGAGTCAAATCCTGCTGCCATCTAATAACAAAACAAATTGTTATTTCATGCCTTTTTTTTATCGTACCAATTTAGTATTTGTATTAAAAACTGATAATGTTAAGACCAGCAATACTATAATAAATGTATTATATTTTTTTCTAACGATGTTTCTTTATTTTGATTGTAGAATTTACATTACTTAATATACAGAAAAAGAAATAAGCATTTAGAAATATTCAACTTTTTGCAAGTTTGCATTATTTTTATTTTTCAAATAATATGTATCATTCGTCATACAGATTGAAATTAGACAGATTGCAAGAAAAACTCTGCTTATCTATTACTTAATGAAGCCTAATCTAAGCCTCCTCCCGGGAGTGCTGTTCGTCTGATCGGGTAGCCAAGCTGCTATTAAAGCATTAGCATGTGAATCACATCAAAATTAGTCAGTAAATGCATCCATAATTTCCAAAACATGGGGAAACACAACAATCTTGTGGATATCTTAAAAAGTTAATTTCGGGTAACAAAAAGCCGACATACTGGTCAGAGGGGGATCTGCAAGACCATTTATAAATCCTGAACCTATTATTGGGACAACAAAAACAAACAGAATCTTTCATCAAAGAATGGATAAAAAAAAAGGCAAACGGAAAACTAAAAACATGAGTATATTTCTCAGGATCAGGAGTGATCGACTAATGGTGGGGAGAGATAAGAAGGAACGATAAAAGAAAAAAAGATCATTGATGCATGTCATTCACGTGCATGCTCCTGCATCGAACAAATATCGTGAGTGAGCGCTTTGGCAATTTTTGAAATAATTTGTCTTTTAATTCAAAAGGATTATTATTTGATCTATTTTCATTTGACGAGTTGTATTTTCTTTTAATTTTTTAAATATAAAAATTAAAAGTTCAGTTATTTTATTTTGTCCTTTTGTTTTAATTCCTTGGAGTGCTCATATATTTAATGATGACCCTCCATTTTTAGATTATGTAATGAGGAGGAAGAAAGAGCCACCCTATTGCATGTTCGAGTGTTTAGCAACTGCTCAAGGGACACAAAGAAAACCCAGGGAAAGGAATTGTAAGTACGGCACTCTCTACTTTTTTAAAAAAGGTGGAAAGATTGCACTGAACTAAGGAACTAGGAAAGTACAATAATCTGCCCAAGCTGCAGTGCTTGGGAACCGAACACTCCATTTCCTAATATCCTTCATCATCCTTATTTAATAAAGCTTCACTTAATCTTCCTCTTGGGGCCGCAACGGTTCAGGCATTGGCACGGTGCTCATTGAAAAATCCAGGGCTTACTATTTTTTTGCAAGTGTACTTATGTGATCAGACCCATGTTTGAACCAAGTGGAGTTTTTGGGCCACTAAACCTTCTTTGGGTGTACTTTTGATGGTGAATAAGTGTAAATTTATGCAGACATGTTGTTTACAAAACGAAATCCCCTTCTAATGGGTTGACTTTTAATTCTCCAACTAAGCCTAACTGTTAAAATAGTTGCAAATGTACGCGTTTTCTATATAAACATGCGCTCGTTAGCAGAATAGTGGACAGAAAAGGTCTAGTTAATCCTGAATTCATTACTAATTGCTCGATTATTGTTCAATTTGAGATGAGAGGAATTTAATAGGACCCCTGATTAAGGTATTGTTTTATTTAACAAGTTGTTCAACTCGTTAATGTCTGAATGAAACAAGAGGCGATTGTTAAGAAATGAGAGGAATTCCCAAACTTGATTTAACTCATGAATTACTAACTAGTTACAGCTCTTTATTCGTATATCAAGACGATATTGATACAATATAAAAGGCGACGGGTTTCCTCGTGGTAAATAATCTGCGAATTTGCTTTTCAAAAGTTAGTGGCATATAATTCTTACCATTGTCGGTACATTGGAGATTATAGACAATGGATAAATTTGATATTAAAACTGGTGAAGAGCAGGGAATGTTCTAAACCTTTTTCTTAATTCAATAAAAAATAAAGTTATGCTGTACCATAACTTAGAAATTGGAGTTACGTGCCAAATTATTGATATTCAAATTGTAAATTTTGCTAAGTTGCAATTTACTAGGTTAATAAGTGAACTGTTTCGCCAGATAACGGGTAAATGAGCGAATACGGTTTTGAATATGTTGTATATACATTTTCAACTAATTGTAAGTCCGCGTTTTTACTTTTTATGTTTCGGGTAAGCTGATGATGATGGATACTAGGAGAAGTACTACAGAGTACGCTTAGTTCAGTGTAATCGACTCGATCCTTCTCTCTTAAGGTCATGACTGCCGTTGCCTGGGTTTTATTTGCATCCCAGGTATGCCTCCATTGAGCTTCATATTTGAAGTTGATATGGGTGGCTTTTTCTTCCTCCTCATTGCATAATCTACAAATGGGGTCATCATTAATAGTACCCATATTGTGTAGATGTTTTCTCAGATGCCAGTGACCGGTAAATGTATCACTCCTCTGCTTTAGCCCTCTCTAACTGTTGCTGTGAATTGCCCCGTTTTGGTGAAGGTTATTTGAACATAAGCTTACTGTGTCTAGCACCTCTAGAGTACATTCACTTCTCCTTGTGTCTTTTTTAAAGCCGTTCTGTGATAGAGGATTCTATGTTTGCTTTTGCTATCCAAAATAGGTTCAGGGCTTATATTTGGTCTTGCGGATCCTCGTATTGCAATGTTTCTGCTGTTCGTTACCTTAAATCTCATGTGTCCTGGAAACCAAGATATAATCAGGTTGTTGTGTTGCTCCAGGTTTGGAGATTTTAGATGTTTTCACAGACTATTTGGATGTGTTTTTTTAACATGCTAATGCTCTCTCATCTTATAAATTTTATTTTGGCAATGTAACCTCTTTTAAGATCTTCTAGGTTACAAGCATTTATTTATTTGTATGACTGAAAGACCAACATGTACTTCCCGGTTTTGGAGCTATTTGATTACCACGTCATGGTGTCTCATTTCCTCCTGAATTCTTCCTCTCTTTGCGGTGTGCAGACTTTGTAGGATATTCTAAAGAAAGTTTCTGAGATCATGTACTCAGTCTCCGTTTCTAACAAGTGTAAAAACGATAAGAATGATAAGCTGGTAGTTTTGTCGCATTTCTCTATGGTGACTTTTGGTTTGGCGGGTTTTGGCATTGCGATGATCCTGAAAAGCTTCGTATTTTCTGTTTGATCTAAATGTCTAAAAATTATGAATTTAATTGGAAAGATATTTATTTTCAAATGTCCTTTCTTACGTTTACCGTTTCACGGTCAATTTTTACATTTGAAAAATATGTTTGAAAAGGAAGGCGAGGAAATTGTGTTAATCTCGTTTTTTATAAACGCTTTACTTTCCCTTAAAAAAAATCGTAATCGCTCCTAATATCTAGACGGTCCCTCTGCGTGGAACATTTTTCACTTTTCCCATTTTTTCCTCTCCCTCTTTCTTCTCCATACAACAATTTTCAACTTATGCGGGGCCGGACGTCATTCCTCGGTTTATCATCCTGTGTCACTTTTTCTGGCAGTAGTTCAAATTACGTTTTACAATTGTATCAAATGGCGTTTATTCGTCGATTGTTCACTGTTTATTTAATAAGAACGACTTGTCGGTGGAAAAAACCCACAGGATTTAGTTTTCTCAAATATCCCATTTCATTTGCTGCATGACGATTTTGGCTGACAGTATAATATAACTCCTGGTTAAGGCCTTCTCCAGCAATACCATTCGCAGTAACATTCGGAAATAATCTTTTGTCCTGCACGCTCTCACTGATTTGATCTTTTCATCAAACTGATGAACAACGACCGAACTACAGGTCCACTACCATGTAGACATCCTGAAGAAATCTCACAAATTTAAAATGAGTTTCTGCCCTCCCTTGACTAAATATAATGAAATGCTGTGTAAACTTTACTTATACTTTGAAAACGGGGTTGCTCTATTGTATACAGTAGTATAATTTTGTGCCTCTTGCATTAGATGAAAGTGAATGTTTTTATTAGTGCGAACGTGTAGTGTAAGAAGGTTGATGAATTTGGCTGACAATACAATATTTGCTATCAATTAACTCTTGGTGTAGGTCGATTTTAGGTGAAAGTTTTTATTATTATGATGCCGTATTTAAGAAAAAAATCCGAGATAAAGGTTAAATAGTTTTAATAATGCGTTTCTTAGTGACCTGTTGTTAAATAATTTGTTGAAATCGTGAGGCGCGGTCAAGAATGAGGTAATTTAGAAAAAGTGCTTTTCATTTGCATTCATTTTGCCGAAGTTCGACCTTTATTCGGGACATCTTCAGGGCGTAAAGTGTGGTGCTATTCTTATGGCGTCATATTGGCTTAGTGTCACACTTTATGTCTAGAAGATGACCTCAATAAAGGTCGAAACGTCGGCAAAAATTGAAAAAAAGTGTTTTTTAAACTACGTCATTCTTGATCGTTCTTCACGACTTCAACAATTTTCAATAATGCTTAAGTTATATTGTGCAGACTTCCAATTAACCTTTGACAAATAAGTTATGAGCACCTCTTAACTCCAAAATTGCATTTTGTATAAAATAATTTTTTTAAATAAAATTTTATATAAATTTAATTATTAAACCGATTGTATTTCAAACGTTTTGTATACCATTTTCTTTGTAATGAGTTTCATTTACAGTTTTATATCGATCTTGAAATTTGAAAAGCCTACACGCCAACATCGTTTGTTATCTTGAAAACATCAAAAGGATTATGTATAACAAAAAATTTAATCCTATTGAAAGCGTCTGGACCATGTGTGTGTGGAAGGTTTTCTTTACACCGGAAGGAAGAGGGAATTTCGGCATAGAGTGCCTATGTTGTGTACCGACTACAAGCACTAATGCAACTTCTAAGTAAATTACTATGGATTCGAATGCCTTACCCATTAAGGTAATTCGAGGGCTTGATTCTTATCACATCCTAGATCCTATTAAGGAGGGCCGCCATCTACCCTCCAGTGCCTTTTAACCTATCAGTGGATCAAAGGTACCTCAACTGACAGACAGTATGTCCTAAGTTATGTTGTTGATGTACTTAAATTATACATTTAATCAACATTAAACAACATAATGATGCTATTATTAGCTACCTTATTTAATTAATTAGGTCAAATTTATAAAATTGATGAATAGGCGGTCTTCTGAAACTCGAATTGAGATCCAGTCTTCTTCTGTATTTTTATAACTCACTGGCGACCTCCTGGTTGTTAATCAACTTTTATAGCCTTGCCAGAAGTTCATTGCGAGTGCAGTATCTTGCTTGAGGCCTTTTCTCTCCTGGTTGTACGAATGTGCATCTACCTATACCTTCATAAACACATAAAACGTGTTCTTAGTCATTTCTTCTTCCTGACACTGTCTGCAGTATTTACTCTGTCTTTTCTTAGGCCCTGTCCTTACCAGAATCCTGGTCACTGAAACTAAAGCAATGTTTGCCAATTTAATATGTTTTTTGCTGATGGTTTTTTTGCTCATATTTGTTCATATTTTATTCACATATCATATCACTGACCCACACGATTCTACCAAATCTTACCTTTTTCATAACCTGTTAAGCACCATGCCTGGGGATACAAGACCAGCCCTGACTTCCACGTAGTGTTCCCTGTGAAACACCTCGATATTGCTGTGGACAACGCTGGTAGATGAACTACAAACACAGGAACAAGAAGGATTTTACTTACTACTTACTTAATTACTACTTGTATCTAGTTGACGGGTGGTGCAAAAGAGAGGAGCTAACTATTAACCCCCTCAAAACCATTGTGATTCAATTCACAAGGAAGTGGACAATAGGAAGTCTACAAACTCCAAGTCTAAACGGGACCCCGATCCCATTTTCCAAGGAGGTCAAATATCTAGGAAAATCCAGCAGCTCACATTGAATCCGCAACTAAAACCACCATGCGAGCTTTAATTGTCTGGGGGAGGTGCAGAGGACTAAGCATCCATAACTAGGGATTACACCCCAAAATGACCCTACGGCTATACACCTGCATCTTAAGACCATGTTGACATATGGGTCAGTGGTGTGGTGGACCAAGACTTTGCAGGCCAAAGCAATCAGGTTATTAAGTGGCACCAAAATATAAGCTTGTTTCAGTGTCATTGGAGCCATGAGCACAATGCTAGCTGCGGCTCTGGAGGTATTGTTAAACCTCCTACTACTGGATATTCTAATCCAAGTAAAAGCCAGAGCAGCAGGCTCATAAAAGGTCAACCACCTGCAAGGAACTTGCTTCTAACAATCTTCTTGCAACTAGGAAGGAAAAGCCGCATTTACACTAAGGAGCCGCTGGCAAAGCAATGGAGGTTGATTAACAACCTGAAGCTGGCCAGTGAGTTATAAAAAACAGGGGAGCACAATAGATCTACTCAGGTCGAGGTGCAGAAGGCCTTGTGGCTGTTCTTTATCTCCGTCCCAATCATGAATATTTTTTCTTGTCTGTTTGAGGAATATAAGAATTCAATTTTACGCGAAGATAACAGAACAACCTATTTAGGAACCCTTTCGTTTTTATCCAATTTAAAAACAATTGACTTAAGATTTTCCACTTGAGATCTTGTGATCTTGGTATTTAAGCAATTGACCAGAAACAATTGTGACCGGGCGACTTTATTAAAACTGGTTTCATCAAATGAAACCCTTCTCGGATTATCATCTTGTTTGGACAAAATTTCTTTTTAGAGTCCGAGAGCACTTAACGAGAGCACTCAGAATATTGCCTGCGACCGTTACGTTCCTCTTTGTTGGATTACTTTTTATTACATCTACCATATTTGCTTTATGTTCCAGGATGATTTGTACATTGTTCTTTATATTATCTTTCTTCGAATAAAAAATGTTTCATTATGTTCAATATGGCATGGTACACTTACATATTTTTTAAAATTTTCTTTTTTGGTTGAAGAATCAGGGAAAATCCCTTTCGCGAACTGTACTTACGAGATACATACATCGTAACTACATGTTATCACTATGATGGAAATATTAATACACATTATTATCGATTTTGAATACGATTGACTAACAGAAGGCATTTTCTTGAAATAAGAAGTAAAAAAGACTAATAAATAAAATTAATTTACAATTTTGTCAACGAACAAGTCAAGATAAGAACTAAAATCAGAAAATGATTTTTTAAAAGTATTCTAAATCATTTACCGAGAATTTTGTTCATGCGTGGCAATATTTTGCATCCTTTTTTACTATTTTGGAGTAAAAAGTATACAAAGTTATATACAATTAAATTCAATAGTTTTCGAGGCCCGCTTGACCAATTATTATACTATTGGCATATACAATGTTTTATATTAGTAGTTTAGTGATTTTATTATAGTATACATACAAAGTTTGATGATAGTTGTATTCGGTATTAACAGTTTCGTTTGAATGACCTTATTAGCGTGTAGTGGCCCGGTGGTTAAATATTGAATATTCCATGATAGGAACCGACTTGGAAGAATGGTGAGTAAATACATGGCATGTCCCGTGTTAATAGCTGGAGGGGCCTAGTTGTCGATAGACGGATAAACCCAGAAATGCTAAAAAACCAAAGTGGAATCGATACTTTTAGAGCGGAATCATATGCTCGATTGCATAGCCATTCATACCGGCTGTTTTTTGATGTTTAAAGCAGTTAATTTCTTGGCAGTACATCGTAGAGTTGGTTGGTTTTCCCTCGATACGAAAACAAAATGTATGATTATAACAACAGAACACCTTTAGTCTTTTTCGATGAAGATTCTACCTTGGCATCCTCCCAGACAGCTAATCGGTATCTAACATGATCCGCAATCGTCATACATTATCAATTTTTGCTAGATTTTTATTCATCCAAGAAATATATAGCATTTAATTACTACCTAGCAGCGAAAACAAAACTTGACATTTCAGATGTTGAATTGGTTCAGATCATTCATGACTAGAAATTTTTAGGAGGAAATGTAAAACAATCTGTTCTACTGATGAGGATTTTCTTCAACAACTATTTAAGAAATTCGGCTATTGTTGAAGATCTTCTGATCTTCTGAAGAAACATTACAAACTTTCCTCATCCAAAACTCTGATTATATACCGTTTCGCTTGGACAGCTGAATGATCATGTTTGCCTGTACAAAAAAAAAAAAAAAAAATCATAAATCGTCTTTTCATTTATACAAGAGATATAGATAATTATCCGGTGGTTATCACAGAGTGTAAATATTCGATAGAAAACGTGTTGCAATCCATCAAATAATATTCAGAGGATGGTTAATAGAACACAAGAAAGTGTAAGGATTTGTAGACATGCATAAGATTGTTTTTCCCTAATGATTGACCATAAAATATGTTGGGTCTGAGTCGGTTTTTTGAAAGAAATTTGAAAACTTTATGAAAAACCTAAATATGTCTACATTAAGACTGTTTTGCCAAATGATTACGTTAGAATAAGTTGAAAGCTTGACCGTATCAACTGAATTTGGTTTTTCGTCAAATTCATACCGTGCTCCAGAGTATTTGTGAATAGAAAAGTGGTAATATATCTAACACTTACAACATATAACGACAACAGATATTATATTTTGTAGTGTAATATATACAATTCGAATGTAAAAATTAGTAAATCTCTAATAAAGAACGCGTTTCTGCACATTCATGCATACGTGGAAATTTGGCAGTGGAAGTGGAATTCATAGTGGTGTCATCAGCGAAGACTTAGACGTTTACAATCTTCAGCTCATTCAACAGATTTTACAGAAATTACAGACATCATTGGGCAATGGCGGTAGTTACCGGATCGGCAATGGCGGAAGGGCCGCAGATATACAAATAAAGACTTATTTCACAATTTCCCACGCAGTACGACACACAAGTCGATTAAATTACATATATTACACACAGCCAGATTTCACCTTGACACTGTCTACTTTGAAATAGCATTAATGACAACATACTTTTCAGAATTAATTAAAATTTTAACTCTCAATACAACACAGAAGAATGGCACAATTACACAGAAGACAAACACTTCGAGCACTGAAGAAGATCTCAATAAAAGATAGAAACGTTGGAAAAGAAAATGTTTTTCTGATACCCTTATCACACCAGACCGCATCTCACGATATCTGAGTAATTGTAGATTAACGGCCACTAATCTCTACGCATACTTATCAGATTTGTCCGGTATGTAACCAATTCATAAAACGAATGTAACAATATATGTATTTTACAATATAAACAATTTTTAAATAAAATTAATGGTAATGATCAATAATTTATTTCTGTTACTAATAGTTTATACATTGGAAAAAACACTTGTTCATTTTATTAATTAATATAAAATAAATTTAATATTGTGTTTCACTGCCATTTTTCATAGAGTTACTCGAACCCGACGATTTTTACCAAATGATTATTGTGGATCAAAATGTGAAGAAATCAGACGGTAAGAGGTCAGGGTAATATGGTGAGTGCAATGGAATTCGGAGGGATGTTCCAACTTTTTCTTGGATCGTGGTAGGACCATCCATGCGACCGAGCTAGCTGATGAACCACAGATAAAATCTCTCACATGTGTTCAATTTGATTTTACAATTTAGATCTCTTCCTTGTTGGTTTTTCTAAAGCTTGTTTCTAAGTTTTTTGTGGCTTGATTTTTTTAAGTTGATTGTTGTTTAAGTTGGCTAAGTTTTTACGTTTCAAATTTGTTTAAGTGATTGTTCAGTGATAGGAATTAACTACTTCATTATTGTAAATTGAAAGAAGTCAAGAGTACGTAGATACCGTACTGAAAATCCCCAGACAGGACAACTGTCCAAAGGGTCCATTGTTACCATTGTACTGGAGGCTACACAAGAAGGCGTGGATTAGGTCGCCATCGTGTCACAGCTCAAAGGGATGATCGTTTTATTGTTTCGGATGTACACGACATTCTACCGCTGTTAAGAACAAGCAACGACTTCAACATGTTAGAAATGTTAATATCAGTTGGGTTACGAGCGAGAATCTCAGTATAGCCAGGTCACTTATTATTTTAAAGCTTTGCATCTCTATATGCAATAAAGTTTAATTTAAGTTGCAAAGTTTCTTTGAAGTAATGTAAGGGCAAGAAGATAACGTCATTCCCGAATATTTTTATGTCCAAAAATCTTTATATTCTCATATTTTGTAGAATTGAGAGACCCTTAAGTCACAGAAAGGATGATATTACTTTTGATGTCGGTCGCAGTGCTTGCTTCTCCACTTGTCACAGCATCCATTGGAATGAATTTGTGCAAAATATGGAAATGGAATGATCGATCTTTTGGAAACGTTATTGATGTTGATAGCTTTTGAGTTCTCAACCTGAGGTGGCCGAACGGCCAGATAATCATTGCAAAGGGCGAGGCGAGGGTTGGGGCAAATCTGACGCCGGGGCTCGTAAAAGCTAATTACCGTGCAGTTGGCAAATTGTCCACACGATAACGAAATAACTCAGCTGGGCATGTCGGATGAAGCCGAACATTGGAGTGGAATCCGCTCAGGGCAATTCAGAGTCGAGTTATAGTTGAGATCGCTTCATAGGAATCCGTTTGAATATGACGGAATTCCATGGATACCGACGGCCCACGGCCAATTAGTGTCATTTGACGAGTTTGATTTAGAGCACACTTCCACCCCGTTTCCCATATCCACTTTCTAACCCTCATGAAAACATTCATATTCAAGTATGGGGATGATTAATACGTCGAATATCATTTATTATTCTTACTCCCCGGAAAATATATGCGCGAAATAGAACCACACTTAAATATGTATTACATTCTTGTCATAGTAGACATGCATAACATAAACCACATACTGATCGACCTAAACTTCCTACAAAAACATAATATTTGCCGCAAAACAAGAAAACAACAGCATAAAAATCCTTGTTGTATTTATGATAGATCCTTCAGGGCATCATAAGCTTTTGCAGCGTCCATTTGACTCTTCCTTAAACCCCTATTTGGTTCTCCCTGTAGGCATAAACGCAGGTCTCATTGCCTGGGATTACCAGATAATTCTGTGCGGCGTCTTAGGCAAAAGGTTGCCGACTTTTATGGGAACAACTTTGAACATATTGTTTGGTTAGTACACGTAGGTAGAAGTTGTTACCTTTTGTGTACCTGCAACTACGTGGCCTCCACCTCGCATCACAGAATGACATCAGCCTTTTCAATAGCCATACCAAATTTCGAGTTCGAGAATTATGCGAGGTCAGGTCTAAAATAGGCCTTGTGTCTGTTGTGTGACTTCCTTCCAGCCGGCGTAAGTGACCATTTTAAAACAATTTCACCTAGAGATCTGTTTCTCTGTTTTTCCATTTTCAAATATTTACTTGTCGTATTGAAGTACGTACCACCCGTTCTATTGAAACCACAAAACCTTTTTTTTTTCTTAGACGGTACAAACGCCGCTCCCGTACCGCTGCTGGGGTTTTTCATTCACTGGACAATACAAAACGGAAATTGCACAGGCACATCAATGATGCTGGCGAGAAGCACAAATGGGTCTGATAGACCAAGCCAGGAAGAGTAGTATAATTGATCGAAACCACCAACCTCACAAACCGCACGGGAAAATAATTTTATTGAGTTTTTCAAATGACGCACTTGTATGTTTCTGTTACTATTAACCATATTCTAATAATACATAGAAATTCGAACAATATTTCGTAAATTAACAGTCAAGCTGATAAATTTGGTTTGCGTATACGTTTGTTACTAATAAAAGCTCTCCTTCAATACAGTAGAGCAGCCATTGATGCTCAATTTTCCTTGTAAATAGTTTATATTTATTGACTTTTGTCAGTGAAGAAATTACATTGTTACACCTTCCAAAGTGTATTTTTCCTTAAATGTTAAAACTAGTGCGGTGTAGCGGAGAGTAATGTATTACTGCTTCCGTGAGCAGACTTCTCTATTGTGGTAGACGAACAAACGTGCGAGTTATTTGAACATGCGATTCATCTTATGTACCCTTTGTATTCTCTAATATATAGTGAATACCTAACCAGGTTCTTTCGAGGGCTGAGAATGTCACAAAAAAGAGAAGAGGAGAGAGAGAGAGAGAGAGAGAGAGAGAGAGAGAGAGAGAGA
>CM077102.1:1299350-1310823 GCA_039619505.1 Cimex hemipterus
AGAGAGAGAGAGAGAGAGAGAGAGAGAGAGAGAGAGTGAGAGGGAGGAAGCTGCCCACTTTAGGCGCTCCAAGTAATAACCAGAACAGAGTTATCTTTCAGTTTTTCCAATCCGACCAACAATCCCTTCCAGTCCGATTCCTAAATTAGACATTTATTGAGTTCTGCGGATAAACCGCCCATCCAACTCTCGGTATTAATCAAAAATGACGATCTTTATCCGACATCTGTTTTCAATCTCGGATCATTCACAAGCCCCCTTGATGAATATTTTTTACGCGATTGGCGATATGAAAAATGTTTCAGTAATTTTATTCCGACGCAAGTATATTTTTAGACAATTGGAATATGTTAAACTTCAATAAAACTTGTCTGAAATCTGATATATTAGAAATATGTACAGTAAAACTTTTTCTGTTACTACATTTTGGTTTATGAATATCAAATTCACTAATTTCGTGGTCCGCTTGACCAATTAATATATTACAAGTAATTAAGATTTTTAGTTGAGATAAACAAGTCTATGGCACGAGCGGGATTCGAACCCACGGTTTTTCCTCCTTTTTGCCATTTTGGAATTGGGAAAATTAAAAAGGTGTGTTTGAGATGGGAAGTTGGTGGCCGAGAGGATCGAGGTCACGGTAGCTCAAGTGGTAGAGCAGCGGCGTATCTTGCCAAAGATCGTGGGTTCGAATTCCGCTCGTGCTATTGACTTTTTTATCTTAACTAAAAACCTTAATTGATTGTTTATGAATATTTTAAGCTGTATACGTAATTATTTTCACTCCAATTTCTTGGTTTAAAAAAATCAGTTTATAAAATTCTCTTGTGTTATATAAAATTAATGTCAAATTCTTAGGGTTCAACTTGACAATCACTTAAGTTAGTATAGTCACATTGATGAAATAAACATAAAACACATAAGCTTTGTAATTTACAAATTGAGGAATCAAGTGGATAGTAACACGCTGAGAATGCTGTACAAGGGTGTATGCTAGGACATAACCAGCTATGCAGTGCAATTCTGGGATGGAGAAGCTATGCTGTGAATATTTTAAAGTTACAAAAAAAAATTTGACGCGTAATCTACTATACTCGTTACTACACTGTAAGCCTCTATTTTTTTAAATTCGACGTGATGAATATACCTGCTTTGTTCTTATATACTAACATTAAATATTTAAGAGAACATTTAAAAAGTTACAATAAGGTCTGTGATGTTACCTTTCTGAATTCTAGAGACTAACTAAGTTTAGTTGTGCCCTGTAAGAAAAAAGCTTCAACGATTTGTTAGTAACGAGAATTTTCAATATTTACAGCTAAAAAAATGTTCACACATCATTTCGTAAGAGTTATAAGGAAAGAATATCATAAAAAATTCCCTTTTTCAATGGAGGAATATCTAAGCCCTAAATTTTGGGAAATGTTGTAGCCTTAACGAAGCATGATGTACTATGTGTATATGTAAACCTCATTGCGTCCTCAACTCTAATTGTTAGCATGATAAACTGATAAATTTTACTTAAATAATGTAAGGTGCTTGTCTTATTTTTTATGTGCTAAATTTTTGGGTAATTATTCAATGATTTTACAATGAGGTAATGAGAAGCTTACTAAATGCACCCTGTTACATTAGAAATGAAGACCTACACCGCTATTCAAAGTAGAAATAGTAGAGGAAGTAATCTATAAAGCCGCCATAGCCCACCATCAAACGCTTTCATGGTCATGATAACGTATTAAGCAGTCCATCTGTTAAGCATCAACTCCTAGCCAGACGTCTCAAACGCTTTCTGTTTTTCCCTCCAATCCTGCAATTTCCAATCTAGCTATTGACACAGTTAATATAAAATTAATAAATTGAACTAATCCTTCTCGGGTATTTTTGCAAGAACAAACTGAAAATCCTACTGCCAAAATTATTTCTCAAAAAGTAGCACGGTGTTTCGAGGAATGCTCAGATCATGGCTAAAAATAGACATTTGTATTAAGGACCTGTTTTTTAAGAACAACAGGCTTTGCCAAACGGTAAGGGAATAAACAAATTTTTAATAAAATTTGGACAGGAGTTCAGATGATGATGGTACCAATAAGAGTCCCATTTTCCCATTAGGTAAGGTTGAGAAGCGACACATTTAGTATTTGCAAATTTACTTTAAGTTTCTTCCTTATGGAAAAATTATAAATTGAAATAAAAAGTAATAATTTATATAATATCGATGTGATTCCTTAGCACTGAAGATGTATATATTTTTTTCCTACAGTCAATTAAGTTTTCACGGTTAAAAAAATTATCGGTGGATCTCAATGGATTGGGCTCACGAGTCTCGAGATTCAATTACGTTCGAGATAGAGTTGGGACGAACACATAATACCATTACTATGAATGCGAGGGTGGAGGGGTGAGGCAGAAACAGTAATCTAGATTTGCGGCCGTTTTATCCAAATGGTATCTGTTCTGGTAGTTAGGGGTGTCTTGGGTCCTGCGGTTCGGCTTGATTTATCTCCGTGGTATATTGGCGTGAGGGTGAGCTACCTACATCCCCTCAGCCTCTCTTCACCGGCATAACTTTCTCTCTGTCCTCCAAGCTCTATAACTAATACATTAATTCAATCCTGGGTCTATGCCTGGATAAACTTTAAACCTAGTTATGAGTTTGGGCCTGCGGTCATCTTTTGAGAATCCGTCGTAATTTTCCTTTTCCTTTTACAATTAAAAATATTGACTGCATTTGCTTACAATTAAAAGAAAAAAAAAGCAGTACTCTCGATAACTGCAGTTTTGGGTATGTGAAATTGTGGAACGAAAACTTAATGATATGAGATTTCCTCTTAGGGTCTATGAGATGATGAACCTGTAGTTTCTTGCCTACCTTCAGTGCTAGATGATATCATATGCTTTTATAGAACCCATCACTGAAGATGATGAGTGCCAGCTCGAAAGACCAAAATGACCATAATAAACCAAATTACATAACGAATCAAGTACAAAAGTTTTATTTTAAATTTTTTTGTTACAGATAGCGGTAATTTTTGCTTGCACGATTATCTGCTTCGCTGCCGACGATTCCTCGATATCTGGCGACGCTCTAGAAGCCGCCCTCAAGGACAAGAGATACCTCATGAGGCAGCTGAAATGCGCCATAGGAGAAGGACCTTGCGATCCTGTCGGCCGACGCCTTAAAAGCAAGTGTCTCTTTCCTATATCAATATTTTTATGAATCCAATATACAATTTTGTATTATTTTTGTTTCTAGTTTATGCTCCTTTAGTCCTGAGAGGAGCCTGTCCCAAGTGTTCACCGACGGAAGTACGCCAGATCCAACAGGTGCTCGTCTTCATCCAAAGAAATTATCCCAAGGAGTGGAACCAAATTTTGAAACAATACGGTGGACAGTGAACGCCGCAATAGCACATTAAACCGGTGTTTAATATGCAATATTTATTTTTGCCAATAAATAACATTTTGAGTAAAGTCAGTTTCAAAGAGGAACGTCGGTTTTGAATCTCAATAAAAACTAAAAAAGGATACTGCTTTAATACCCAAATCTATGATATGATCTATGATATAATTAACATGTGATCATTGATTAATTCTAATTTGAGTTAATTAAATTAATGTATTTTGTTTTTGAAAACGTGTTTTCTTATTGGAGTACTTTTTAATTATTTATAGTCTCAGTGAAAGATTGTCAACTGGAATCAATTTAAACACTTCGGTGTCTTGATACGTCCAAGGATTTCACTCGATAAAAAGAAACACCTTGGAACGCCGAATGTGTATTTTGTATTCGCAAAATTGCTATGGTCCTTTGATAGACCATGGAACAACAATGCCGACTGTCCTGATCGCCAAGAAGATGAGAAACAAAACAACAACCTTTCTGAACTCTATAACAATTAAGGCCCAACTAAATATAGTTTAGAATGATGAATGATTCACATTTGAACCGTTTACGCCTTCAACAAGATATTACAATAGTACTACCATTAATTTCATCGATGTGTAACATTGGAAAAGCGTGTTTCAGGTAAGGGTCAATGAGAATGAGTTTGTATAACTCTGATGAATCTGGTGATTCAGGGGTGAACAGTGCAAAATAGTGATTATTTCTTTCAATTAAATATTCTTTTTATGTATGGTTTTGGGTCAAATGAAAAAGTTGGTCCCACGTATTATTAAATTAATAAAAAAGAGAAAAAAACGCATTGCTTTTATTTGCTATTATCAAAAATTGGTTTGAAATAGTATGAATCAACAATGAATCATTTAAGACAAATTAACTGTTTCAAATTAACTGTTTCTGGGCGTTCCATCTAGTAAGAAAGTAAAAGCGATCATTTTTGACGATGCTGATGATAGATAATGCACTCATTATTATGCGAACAACTCGCAATTTGAATATGTTCTTATGCGTGCACACAGACGAATAAATTTATTTTTTATTGGCCTCATGAACTTTGCATATCAAGCCAGACTATGTAATTGTTTATTGCGTATTCGTTTGTTGGGGGGAAGGGTATCGTGAAAAAAGGGCCAGAGACGACGGCGGGAATCGAACCCGCGACCGCGGGGTCTACTAGCCGAGAGTCTCTCACGCTAACCACTCGGCTACCGCGGCCCCAGACGAATAAATGTAAGTGCTATATTTTTCTTTTTACTATAATTAGTTCGTAAAAACTACTCCATTAGTTGGTAGTAATATTGAACAAATTGCAAGAGCTTGGCTGAAAACTTCAGCGGATGGTGATGATGATGATAAAAGGAGACTCGGAATTGGAGGTTCCCTAATCATTTTAACTTTTTGAATTATTCCTAGGTACTTAGTTCAGCGCTATTGACTCCACCATTTCTAAGAAATACCAGGATTATGAGTTTCTGATTTTATTAATATTTTTATGTGCCTAAGGTGTTTTTTCCCATTCACTTTAATTGTTTCTGGAGCCTAAACGAGCTTTTCCTTACTTGTCTTTCTATAAAATAATTGTAGATCGAACAATGGTCGGAGTCAAATCTAAAGCTTCAACATATACTTACGGATTCTTTTTAGAAAGAAAATTAACGATACTGTACTCATTTTCAGTATCGTAAGATTAATATCGACAAAAAATGTCGATTCCCTGGTGTCGAATCTTTCCATTAAGAATGTATCTAGATGAATAATATCAGAAATACTATCTAAAATATGCTTTGGAACATATTTTATTTCGTTACCTACATTAATTCACGATTTCTGGAATATAATGAGCATCGGTATTACTAGTGTGGGCAAAGATGATCTCCTGATAAAGCGTCGAGTCTGTCATATCCGGCAAACGCATTGCTCCAGCTATACTGAATAAAACTCAGGGGAGATACTGGTTGCTGAGATCTGGGAAATTACTTATATTAACACGGCTATATTTAATGATGACCCAGTTGTAAGTTATACAATGAGGGGCGAAAACTGCCAACCACTTTGTTGTGGTTATTTATTGTCTTATTGTCACTATAGGTTTTTATATTTATTCACTCATAATAAACTACAGGCCCGATTGCCAAACTCGATCAAAATTAGAAGAGGAAATGCGTATCACGCGGCGATACTGTTGGAAGTTGATTGATTGTTGCGAAAATCAATTGATGGTGTGGGATTATTTTGAGAATTTAGAATCGGCAGAATTCTTTTCAATAGCAGTTTTTCTAAAAAAATTTTCTATTCTAAAAAAAAAGAAAAACTTGTATGAATTGGTGGAATGAGTTGTCATTTTATGGCTTACGGAACATTCGAATATACGAGTGCTTCCAATCTACAGCGAAGGAGGTTGTACGAAGAACAGAAATAGGTATGCAATGAGTATGATGGCCTTTTTGGGAAAGTGTTGGAGATTGTTTAGGGTGGGGTAATGTCAAAACCTTGAACTTTCCTTGATTTTAGGTATTGTATTGGAGAATGAACGTCAAAAGGTAGGGATAATGGGATCGGTGAGTGTAAATATTCCTAGGTAAGTTGTGAATAAGTATGGTCTATGATGTTGACTTGTAGAATGAACACAGCGGTCAGGTAAGAAGCAAAAGCATTCGCTTTTTCTTTGTCTGATTTGGCCCAACTGCCGTCGACTTGGGGAAGCGGTGGAGATATTTTCTAGTAAGATTTAGGTTACATCAGTTTTTTTATTTCAATTATTAAATGCTTATTGCATACGATACACTCTGGTTATTTGTATTTGAATAGTATACGTATTTAGATATGTTACTTTATTTTATTTATTTATTTTTTCTCTTTTGTTTATTCTTTGAGAACTAATTTTTAGTCCTGTTTTGTTTGTTTATTTAACATTTATAGTCCGACTACGTCAAACGGTTATATGCTTTTTCTCTTTTGTTTATCTAATAAAGTATTTTTTTCATTCATTCATTACATTAGTGTTTCAAGGTTCAAAACTTCCAAAGGTTGAAGGGACCTGGAAATGAAGGTGCGTTTACACCCTCCGCATTTGCCGCTATTTTCCTCATCTAGTTCTTAATTTTATTGAATTATGGATGACGTTTTTAGTTGAAATCCGCGTTCTAAAATTGTCTCATCGTTGCCATTTAATTTAAATTAAGAGGAACTAGAAAAGCCTATTCGCCAGTTGAAGAAATAGTAGTAAAATTTATTAACACTTTAACGACATGACACAACCTACTAAAACGTTGACATTGATTTGCTTAGGGAGTAAATCGATAAATAAAAGTAGATTTGATCGAAGAGAACGAACACAAATCTTATTCATTCAGACTAAGTGACATGTGTTAGTGGGGATTCGATTGCAAGCCGATCTCAGATGTTCCAGTGGAGTAGAGAGTAGTTATCGACAAATAATCACCACCAGCTGTGGACGACGCCAATAAACGTTGCCTCCTTTCAGCCCAATTCCCAACAAATCGTTATTAAATAAAAAGTTTTCTTTATTGCAATATTTATTAGGTTTTGTCCTATCTCGCTCTTTCTTCTTTTTCCAAATCTTTCCTAGCTTTGATTTTTAAATAAAATATAAAACCATTATCAACGAGCTACGACAGGAGTCAAGGTAGAACGTAAACGAATAGAAATGTCATAATTCACAACCATTTATCTCTTACAATAAAACAATGGGAACTATTGTACAAACGGACAGATGGTTTAGAAATTTAATTGTTTTGTCGAGTGAGAGTTGGTGGAAGTCCTCACAATAGTGATGAAAGGGTTGCGCAAATTTTCAAATTGAGTAACACCGACCTTACCCACACTAGTTGACACATGATAATGAAGGTAGTCCCAAGTTAAATTGAATCAAGTAACCGTTTTTATGATTTATATAATCCAATAAATATTTTTTCTTCCATTCTTTATACTTATTTACTACTAATTTACTAATTTTTCAAAATTATTTCAGGTACGACTCATCATATGTTGGATATAGTTAAAGGAAAACTCGGTTAAGGAATTAACACATGAACAACATAATATCGATGCTCTTAAACAATCCTTAAACGATATACTGTTATCTTGGATGGAGAACATCTGGTGCCAAATGACAGTATCATAAAATGATTGTGCCAAATCCATCTCATCAATATATTACTCAAGTGTCCTGAAATTTTTATTCGATCTTTATTGACTTTATTATTATGCCAGTCTGGCACTCTTAACACGACACGTAAGAACGACATAACAACGCACAAAACAAACACATTGAGCTTTGAAGATGATCTCAATAAATATCAAAACGTTGGCTCGATAAAGAAAATGTTTTTCCAAAACCTTCGTCACACCAGACCGTATCTCACGATCTCCAAATAAACATTAACTAACCGTCACCAAACACCACACATTTAGAAAATGTATGACAAATTCTATAAAATTTTTTGCAAAAATGGCTGACAACAGAGCAAAAATGCTTACGCAAGTAAAAGTATTCCAGTTCAAAATTGACAATATTTGTAATATAAAACTTGATAGCAATTAGAAGACGGAAATGTATTTTTTCCCCTATTAGAATAAAAATATTTACTTATCTACATACAGAGTGTTCGGCTACTCGTGTTACAAATTTTGCTAGTACTATCATAGTAGCGATTCTACATTCAATACGGAACGAAAAAGTCTTAATTAACTGTGATCCGAATCTCAGCGGTTTCGGAGTTATTTTTCTTTATCTGATTTTTAAGATTTCACGACTTTGCTTCAGATAAACAATAAGTCTAATAATTCTTTCTTCAGTAACTCCAGAACTAAAAGGTTTTGGATAAATCCGTTGATACCATTGAAAACTAGGTTAAATTTCCATTAAGATGTGATCAATATTAAACTTATCAATTAAACGGGAAATAAGTGTTTAGTAGGGAGAACTTTGAAAAATCGTTTTTTCTTTCAAAGTTGAAACACTTACTATGGTGATTCTAATTCAATCCTCGAGACCTGCAAATTTCAGAAAACGTACCCCATTTAATATTCTTGTTAGTGATGTAATTTCTTTTTACTTACGCTTTTTAAGGTGAGAATTAGTGGAGGAAAGGAAAACACCGTTGCTCACAGATTGGTAAGGCGGAGCGATTAATAATAATAAAAAATGAAAAACAAATGTAGAATTTACTGGCAAAGTTTGTAGCAAGAGTAGCTGAACACCGTATGACCGAAATCTTTGTTGACTCTCCACATAAAACTAACCTTTTATAACACTTATGAAGTTGAACTAGGGGGTTCTGCCAAGCTAGCTAACATACAGTGCATCCAATCTTTCCTTCTTAATTTAAAGCACAAGCTGGATTCGGGTTGGCAGGGGACGGCGGGTACTTTATCAGAGGAACACAAGGGTCAGGGTACCAGATCCTGTCAGCACAGACGAAGAGGTTAGCAATTCTACTTTAAACAAAGCCGCGGCCTGACATTCTTACGTAGGTGGAGCCTCTAGCACTACGGAATGGGTTCTGCAGCAATATTTCTGTTGTCCGTTGGCGTTACAGTGTGCTGAGAGGCACCACCAGCAGGAAATATCGGATAAAAATAATATAATAGGAATAAATGACCAATATTCATATTTGAGCAGTTTAAAATTACGTTTAATTTTAACTGAAATGTAATAATAAATCATTATTACCGTAGCCTTGCAATACTGACAGCTGAATGAAACAATGTTGAAAGTGCGTTTGAATCTTTTTGACGTAACAGCTCTACTGGCAATTAATTAAAACTTAGTTGAAGTATGAATTGATCGGGTTTGGTATAACACAATGCCACACGAATTCAGTCTGCACCTGCCCAGGTTCTAATTCTCTCTAATGAGCATTCTCAGCCTATTTCAGTAATGTAACAGAGGTGGATTTACTCTTCCTGTGCACCGTTTTATCCGACCAGAACCTGCACTTTTGTAAAAAAAATTTTACACACCAGTTTTAAATGCAAGGCTGTTATGAAATTTTCGCTTCTATTCAAGGACTAATTAATAGAAGTTAGTCATTTTAAAATTATTTTAGCTTTGTTTGTAAGCAATATACTATCTGCGGTAGTTTCTAATTTTTACAAAAGATCAAGTCATCGGAAAAGTTGATGACTAACTGTGAAGTATCAGCCTAACTGTGGTTTTTAAAACTGTTATAATTATTAGGATTATGACAAACAAATCAATTTCATTGCATTCCAATTATTAATAAACTGAGTTACAAAATAGTAAACTATCCCACAATTGGCAGCGATTTTTCCATTAAGATTAATACTTAAACACAAATTTGTATGATTATTAATGAAATCAGATAAAATGTGTAGTATTAAACATATTTACATGTTTTGCTTGGTATGAATTAACATTTGTACAACTACTTTTAAAAGATGTTATATTCCAGTTTTTTAATATTCATAATTACATTGTTAACAAAGTCATATAAATCGTGTCGAGAGATAGGTGAAAAGGTCGTCTGTAAAATAACGAATCTCGTTTTTAGTTTGTTGATACAATCTATGTACACTCGGTAAGAAAAACAAAAGAATCAAATTCTCATTTTTTTTATTATTTGAATTTATATGAATTTTATCGTTGTAAAACGCTTATGCCCCATTTTTTCATCAAAAAATAAAATCGTTTGCCCCAAGAAATAAAGAAGGTATTGGCAGTTTTAAGAGTATATAGATAAACATGGGAGTCATTTTATTGATGTTCGATTTGTATCCACTTCTTAAAACCAAAATTACAATTTTGTCTAAGCTCAAAGTGGTGGACTCAGCTGGAGCCAGCATTCCTCCGTCGTTTACTGAAATTTGTCATACTCTAAACATGTTATTTGCTTAGTTAACCGATTGAATCAGGGGACAAAGAGTATTTGAAGAATTATTTAAAATTCAAATTATTAAAGTATGCATTTTATAATAATATTTTTTGTAATATTTCAGAATGTATGTACGGTTAGATGTACTAAATAAATATGTAATTTAATAAACAAGACTAGATTACTAATAGAGTACAGATTAATTGCGGTGGCAATTTAAGCCCAAATAGGTCGTCTAATACTCCTAGATCCAATGAATTCACTAACTATTCATGAGGTTACATAAATCTGTTTGGATTTATGGAGATTAACTCTCACAGAGAAGGCATCAATTTTAAGTGGAATCTTCAGGTAAAAGCTTATTACTAAAATCGATATCGCTTAAAATTGGTACAAGTACCGGCTAAAAGCGAGAAAACGTGATTAGAATAACCTTTTGTAAATTTTTTGTTTTTGATTAATCGAAAAGGGGCGATTTAAAGAAAATTGTGTTTTGCAATTGTCATTGATTTTTTAAAAACCAATTGTGATGTACGGGAGCGTACACTACCTAAACATGGAATTCTTACTGGAGGTGTTGTAGCCTACTGAACATTTTGGTCATTAAACCAATAATATTCACAGTTATTTTAAAATGTACGATATATTTAAGATGTTGTAACGCATTACAAATTGAATTATAATATTCACAAATGATTTTGGGCTTATGCAATTTGGAGTTAGAACAAATTAGAATTTATGCCTTAATCCCTTTCTAGGCTATAAACGGAAATGATTTCCAAGGGGTGTCGATTGGAAGGATAGGAGCGTTGGAAATCTTTTTGGGCGGTGTTTGACAAGACCCGAAACACGATATTGAGCAAAGAGCGTCGCTCTGCATTGTAAACAGAACCTCGTTCCAGGTC
This sequence comes from Cimex hemipterus, assembly GCA_039619505.1. NCBI lineage: Eukaryota > Metazoa > Arthropoda > Insecta > Hemiptera > Cimicidae > Cimex > Cimex hemipterus. The sequence goes on from CM077102.1 coordinate 1,310,519, forward strand.
AAGTACATCTGTTATATAACTCCGATTCCATCGACACCAACAAATCCGTAAACCCACCTTCAACCGACACCAACTTCATATCCGGCAAAAAGACGGACCTAGACTTTTAACATCTGTAAATGATTTTGAACTGAGAAATGTTGGGTTCTCTTAAACTTTGACTTATCGTCTAAAATGGGATTTAGTTCTAGCCTGCTGCGGTTGAGAAACTAATTTCAAAATCCATAAAACCCATTTCGAAATGGAAAAGAGAGAGAGAGAGGAGAGAGAGAGAGAGAGAGAGAGAGAGAGAGAGAGAGAGAGAG
>CM077102.1:1315823-1332402 GCA_039619505.1 Cimex hemipterus
AGAGAGAGAGAGAGAGAGAGAGAGAGAGAGAGAGAGAGAGAGAGAGATACAAAAGAACTTTCAAAGTAAACTTTATGCCTATTTATTTCTAGTTTATAACAATTTTTTAAAATATAACTTTTCTAAGTTTTACTTTCGACTATCTACGACTATCATTTAATTGTACTTGGAATTTCAACATTAAACTCGTTGAGTGAAATTGATTTATGTGGAACTTTATTTTGCTATTAACATGGTCAAATATCACTTCATTCGGTAAGAAATTATTGTTTTTAGTATTAACAATGAGTTTAAAAAGAAAATAATTAACAAATTGTTTTAGGTAATTTTATCTCAAAGGAAATGCTTAGGAAATGCACTCTCAAAAAAGTTGGGATTTGATTAACAATGTACAAGTGCAGGGTGTCCTTTTTATATTCCGGGTGAATTTCTCTTGAACCAATGATGCTATTACAAAAAACAAAAATAGAGGTTAATATTTTTAGTGAAGCTTCATATTTTTACCTATTTCGAAAAAATTGTACAGAGTACCTCAGGCCGAGTTCAATTTCAATACTTCAACTTCAACTTTGTATATCCTGACGGACCATTTGAAAGGTTGATTTACGCCGAAAACACTAGTGCAATCGGATTTTAAGTTAGTCAAAAAATGACAAAGCCATGCCAAAACATTTGAAAACAAGTTTCAACCAAGACCTTACATACAAAGAATAATTAATTGAATGAAGTAAGGTCAATCACACCTCTTTGTAAGGTATTCGTTGAAATTTATTTGTCGCCGAGAATCGAATCCTGATTTCACGACATTTGAAAAATGGCAAAAACGCGGGAAAATTCGAAAGGTATGTTAAGATGGGGAGTGTCCGAGTGGATAGAAGTCAGGATAGTTCAAGTGGTTAGAGCAGCGACAGTGGTTTGAGCCGAAGGTCGTGGGTTCGAATCCTGTTCGTGACACTAACTTTTTATTTCAACAAATACCTTACATAAAGATTAATTAATAATTCAGTACTTTACTTACACATAATTAAACGTAAATTATTAGAGGTCGCTTTGTTTTTCAAACATTAAAACAACTAAACAAATATGCCTATAAATAATTAACTACAATAATGACAGATTTTTTCTTCTTATTTCTGGTCGGTTTAAAATTGAAAAAAAAAAGAAATAAAAATCAGAAACACTACGATTCTCAAAAATTTTGGTAGTTTAAGAAAAATCTAAAAAGTTTCAAAATTTTGCATAATTAAGTAAATCAGCCTTAAATGTTTTGTAGATTTTCCGTACATTTGGAAACTGCAAGCAATTTTAGAGAAGATAAAAAAAACCACATCGGATGTGATATAGGGATTTAAGAGAAAAGGGACTTTTTGAGTGAGACCCTCCCCTTAAGAGAATCCCTCATACTAAACCCGCAAGACTGGTGAGTATTGCAGAAGTGTTGGTTTCGCGTGTCTTTAGGACGGCTTATAAAATTACATTAAATTAATTATTCAGGTGGTAAATTGGTTATTTATATTAAAAGTTGTTTCGGGATTGCACAATTCACAAAAATACTATAAAGCAATATGAAAAAAAAAAAAAAAAATCGAAGCACTGAATTCAAACAACCTAACTTTCTGAAAAATCAGTGTTGCTTAGTATTATCCAAATTCGGGACGAAGGGAAATTATTATTGCTAAAAATGTATATGTTGTTTCATATATAACGTAACTCACTTGGACGGTATTTCTCCAAATTTAAATCATTTTTCTGACTTATTCTCATAGCTCACATTCCTCTAAAACAAAAATATTTACTTAAAACTTTTTCACTCAGAAATCTATAATTTTAAATTTTAGGAAAAATGTATTAGTCTCAATAGTTGTTACCTTTAATTATCAACTGTATTACTGCAATTTTATTTTCTGTAATTTTTTGATATTATGCTTTCACATTATCCATAGAATTCTTTGCACAACACATTTTCCAATTCAATAGACACAAATTCACATATCCACTATTCGAATTAATTATGTCAAATGACGCAATAAAATTTTCTGTACGTGACCTTCGTTTTATTAATATGGCCTAGTTGAACCAGTAATCTTTTTTTAGCTAAGGACGTATTCATGTTTAAGCATTTTTCTATTTTTTCAATAAATGTAATGAGTTTTCAAGAGTTCACTTTATTCTTAAAATCACTAGAGTAAATAAGATTTTTCCTTTTTTTTCAATGATATTTTCCTGATCTCTATTTAAATAATCATAACTCAGCACGTCTATCTCATTACAGCGATCATTTACATACCTTATAATGGAGAAGTTGGTTTTTATGAAATAGATAAAGAAAGGTATAACTAAAGGTATAAGCATATACATATATTCTAAACTGCTCAGAAATTGTTTTCAAACTCAGTCCAATAAGGACTACGTATAAATGCAGCTACAGTATCAATAAATAATTAATTTTGGGCTTATGTTGACTTCCGGAATAACGGAGGAGGAGGAAGGATGAAGCCTCAAGCGCTGGGGTGTGCTCAAGTGAATTTAAACAATGCAAAATGGTAAGTGATGTCGTCTCACCCGGAGACACCTAGATCCATCCTGATCTAAGAACTGTGGGTAACTGAGGGCGTGTTAAGAGGGATACTATTAAATGCAGATAAATTTGTTTACCGTATAAACCGTTACAGACCTAAAGCTACGATACTAATAAACGCGAAACTGAACTTTTTATCCATTCCAGGATACGCATCAAGGTATATGGTTGGTATAGGTAGAAGGGCCTCTATGCTCGAAAATAAGAAAAACTATACGGGCTTACGCCTATTTCCCAGGAGAGGCCGTAGAAGTACCTCCACAACAAGTAAAATAACTCGTTCAGCAGCGCAAGAACAAAAACATCCACTTCATGACATATGATGACAACGTACATCATGCCAGCTGGGCAAGCACAAGTATCCACAAGAGTAGCGGAATAAACAAACTTTTTTGACTAGGAGAGGTCTTAGATCTCACACTAGAAAGTGTATATGTTCAACAATATGTGGCATGTATCGTTGGAAACATCATGCCCGTTCATAGGATTATCATTAAGAACCGAATAGACAAATAGAGATGCCCCGTAGTAGAATAATGACTAATCTAAGAACTTAAACAAGAAAAGTTTTCCAGACAAAAAATTGCCCTAACCAAATACAACAGAACTCTGAGAAATGCAAAAAGAAAGTCAAGGAAGAAATTCTTTTTTTGTTATAAGTAGCAATTTGTTTAAATTTATTTTTTTACCTTAAGAAACAGTCCATAAATACTTTTATAACAAGAATTCCAATTAATAAAGATTGTATCATCTCATTTAATTATATTTTCACCCAGCTGTTTAAAGCTGCAACCCTTATACCGAACGGAGTGAAATATGTCTTCCAGAGGGGGAAAAGGTGAAGCCGAAGGAGACGGTAGCATGGATAGCGGTATCATAGCCGAGTATTATATAGTTGAGTCTCGGTTTACACAAAGGAAAAGATTTGTTGATCTCCACTCTTTCCACTTGAAGGAAGACAGATTTATCCCCTTATCTCACGGGTGTAACTATGTTCATAATAATTCCAATCACTTTGGTTTTTACTGAGAAATTGGTTTTATTTCATTCCATTTCTAAAAACATGGAAAGCTTTTATTCACGATTTTTACTCTGAGTGAAGGTCGAATAATGTTCACACAAACTGTGCTAATGGTGTTAAAGTTGAGAGGATTTGCAACGCAAATGTACTATTTTGAAACTAATGGCACACTCGACACTCAATAGCATGGTCTTGGGTGTCACGCACTATTTCGTAAACTCTTTCATGTTAAGGCTTTAGTTTACTCATCAAGGAAGAATCAAATTTTATTACATCTCTAATGAGGCTGAGGTAGGAGATCAATTCTAGAAAATTATCTCTAGGAAAAGTCGTTAATTAACATCAATGATAAAGCCATTGTTTCGCTCCAAAAAACAGAAACAGCTTTATAGGTCTGATTATTTCTAACGTGTCAATGGCTCCTTTCGAAACTGACTGGACGTACTACTTAAGTAGCAATTTATCGTAACTTTTCTGTGCCAAATTAATTTTAATAAAGTGAGCAAATAAATCCAAACGTACAATTTCGTAAGGTATAAAGTGAAAGAGGCAGATTTGGTCAAATTTGCTCATAAATTAAAACAAGAAGCATATCTGAGGTTTTTGAAATCGACGAGAGATATCTACGACTGGATAAATCTCTGTTTGAAGAAATTGAAAATTTAGACGGTCCAGAGGAATTGGCGGCAATTATCATAATTATAATTTAACTTTCTACGTTAATGAAAAAATACTGGATATATATACTACACTGAAAACATTCACGAAACCACTAAACTTTATCATGGATAAATTTCTGCTACCACTGATGAAGAATTCCATAACGATCTCAGATGCAATGCAAATTATGAAATTAATAGTGTAAATGATAGTCTTTTTATATAAAGGAAAAAAGTGATAATGAAGATCAAAATCCCCTTTTGAACTAATTATTTTTTAATTGAAAATGCATTATATTTACAATGAATAGTCTCTGTAAACGGGAACAGAAAAAAGTAAAAACGAAAATTACCTTCCGCTCTGAAGAATTCTTCGATCTTGTATATACGCCATGATTTTTTCTGTTCGTGTTTAAGACAACTGGGCGGACTATTGAAGCGAAAAAAGAAGAGTACCTCTAATCGATTTAAAAAAAAAATTATCAGCTGTTGTCCCCTACTCTTGATGCCCCCCAAAAAATTGTTGTGTAGTGAGACTGACTCTATTATAATGAAGCTCACATCTGATAAAAATCCGATTCGTCACAACATTAAGAGATAGCATCGCTCTTAGAGAATATGCAGGGAAAATCTTAGGACTAATATCACCTAACATGCATTTAAGAGACAGAAATGGATGTTGTTTCTTGTGTATCATCAGGCGCTTTCCAATAAATTTCCAAAAAGTATATTTAGATTGTATAAAAATCAAATAGAGTAAAACATAACAATAAACAGGACAAATGAAACTGTTAAAATCAATAGTAAGTGTAAAGCGGAAACGAGAGTATGAAGGATGAAACATGTCAAATATTGGTGGTGCTGAACTAATGTCATTGTGGCTCAGGATGAGAACATGTTTGCTCAACCCGTGTACAACAGTACGGCGCTAGGGAGATGGGTCACCCAACTTTGCAGAGTCAACATACTAGAAAGCCGGATGTCGCCCTCCAAGGGGCGGGGTGTCTCCGTTACGCTCTCAACACAATATCAGTGACCGCAACATATTTGACCGTCCAAAATCCTGATAGACCTTTTATCCACTACACACCTTCTACGCCCACACAAGGTTTCGAACGGGTCACTTTTCTTTAATCGCCCAACTTTTTACCGGCTTTCGTTCGTTACTAGAGGAATTTCACTTCCGTACAATGTTTTTTAATTTTTGTCGCTACTTGGAAAGAAAGAAAACGCACGTTGAAATTACAGTGTGAAAGATTCTTCAACCTGCGCACGTTTTCACAGTTTTTGGATGTTTCTACCATTCGATTCTTGTAGAGTCAAAGAGATTCATCTTTGTAACGCACGACAAATTTACTATTGCTTATTATTTCTAATTGTTTACATATACAACGAGGAGAAACACACAAAGATGCGCTACTCATACATCGTACGTATGTACGCAGCCTCCATTCCACAGCTCTTGAGGGAAACAAGATCTACCTAATGTACGTATATAAAATGTGTAGAAAAAGAGGTAGACGTCTAGAGACATGTAGTTAAATAAAACAAATATGATAGTAAAAAATACGGTAAAAACATGCAAAATTGTATATAAGAACAGCTACTTGGGCAAACAATTGTATTTATATTTAAAATTTCAAGCAGTGCGCTGTATTACACAAACTTTTTACCAACTTTTTAGACAGATTTTGACTGTAGTTGGATATCAGTAATCGTTATATTCCATGATTATAAAGTTATTGGGGTAGGATTGAAAGAAAATATACAAGTGATAAAAATCCGCCCAGTCCATGTTTCCCACTGAAGCAGTGCTATACAATATTCTCAGACATGGTAGGAAGATTTATTGTGCAGCATGACATGTAACGCTGAAAACACGACAATCGAAGGAGCGCTCTTAAGTGACGCTCTTATGTTGTGGCTTCAAATATGACGCGGGGTGGTTATAAGTTATCGTGATTAGATTTTTATATATTTAGCATTTCTTGATGAAGAAAAATACTAAAACGTTCATAAGGAACAACATTACGAATGACAATAAAGCTATTTAAACATTACATGTGCTTTTATGGAATCCGCTATGTGTCTAGCTCTATACAAGATAATCGAAGACAGCAAAATAAAACTATACAGCTGTGATGTTCAGTGGGAAACGCACAAACTAGAAAATGGCTATAGCAGAAATAGCGAATTGGAGATGAGGTAGCCAGTGATCAAAACTAATGGATTGCAAGTTCGTGCAAGTTAATAAAGACATAAAAAAACATATGGAGAAAAAAAATAAGAGGTGAAACGTCTAAGTAAAATATAATAAAATATGGAACGAGTATCTACACTGCATGCAGATACATCTGTACATGGATATGTCTTATGATGGCTATTTAAACACACTCGCAAATTATCAGGGAAAGATTATTATTATTTATTATTTTGAGGATCGTTTTTATTTGGAAGCTCATTACAACCGCGTCGTATCACATGCGTCAATCGCGTCAATCGCGTCGCGACTTTAAAAACACCTGCCCACCAGTTTGTTCTCGCCTATCCTTGGTAAACAGTGCACCGACGCACTGTCGTCGTAACAATTTCCCTGTTAAACTTTCGGACTGATCACCAGCCGTAAGACATATCCATGTCAAAAAGGATACAATGGATTGGTATATTACAAAGAAGGAAAACAGTGTAAAAGTGACAGGGCAACTCCACGTGAAGGAACCGGTGGATAGGATATGTTTTAAAGGTAGAGGCAAACATGAGCTATACGTTTATCGAAGGTATTAACATAAAAGTGTCCCAGAATAAACATTGATCAGGAGAAAATTGTAAAATTTAAAAGGTTGCAATCGAAATGGACGTTGAAGCGTCTCTGTTTTAATATATTAACATGGCTATGGTTTTGGGCATGAAAACAGTTTAGCTTTGCCTGTCCGTTTTTGCGAAGTCTGTTTACCGAGAAGTGGGCATGGGTTGGGTTAAGTTAGGTTCGTAGGGTTAGGTTAGGTTTCTAGGGTAGTCTTAGGGTTACAGTTAATTTAGGTACGAATTGGGTAACGTTAGGTAGAGTTGAGCTGTTAGGGTTAGTTTGATTGCGGGACTAAGTGATCGTATTGTACAAAATATTTTTCTAAAATCTCCAAGAAAATGTATATTCCACTCACCAAATTCAAAAGATAGGCAGTTACCATAGAGGTTTAAACAACTTGCAATGCAGCAATTCGTACTTGAGTGTCATCACTGTTAATTTGTTCAGTGGTCTAATTTTTATAAATTTTCTTATTTATATTTGCTAATTCTATGATATGAGTCGTTATGAAACGAAAAAATGAAAAATCATGTACTTTAGTGAGAAACACTTCTCATTTAAAAGTTAAGAGTTAAAAACAAGTATGCAGAACACAAATGTTGATGATAATTGTAAAAATGAAAATAAAGATTTGTAAAAATCTGTGACATTAGGTATTATTAGATATAGGTAGTAGAGGGCACTTTGTTTAAATAGGAACCTTTCCTGATAATGGTTAGGCCTTGAATATGGTGGATTATCGCACCTACACTAAGCTCCCTCTATTATATAACACTATTGTTCTGTCATTTCCAGTTATATTATTTGTGATATTTTGTAGTCCACCTTCAAATTGCTTCCTTATTGTTGGTATAAAATTCTTAGTTTCAATTCCTTTAATCTCGGTTTTTCATCCTTATTCACAAGTCTTATTACATAACTTCCTCATAAAAGTACGATCTAGAGTCATATCCTGTTTTAGTTGCGTTCTTTGCCAAGCAGGACGCCATTTCATTACCATTCGTCCCTACATGTTCCTTGATCTATTCTTATGTTAAATTTGTTTTACTATTCGGGAAGGACTTCGTTGGTTCTAAATATTTACCATTTTTTGAGTATTTTGGTTAACTTTCTGTTGAAGCCATAAACTGCTTAGTCTATTTGTTGTGCCGAGAGACACTATAAACGGTACAAATCAGATAAACGGTATCAGCTGGTAGAATCAAAAGTGGAACATTTGTCACTGAATCATATGAAGCGAAGAAAACTTTTATTTCAACAGGATAAACATGTATTATTTACTTAAAATTTCACAATTTCATCGATACCCAACGTTTGTTAAGTGGATGGGAAGGGAGTGGAAAATGGGATGATATTGAGGAAGACTCAGTACATGTAGTGAACTCGATATATCAACAGGGAATCCACTTCAGTGTAATGGCGGGGAATCGCCCCTCTCTCCGTTTTCACGCTCGATCGCACATCATTCGGACATATTTCATCCTGATGCACTTGTTGTCCTGTCAAAGAGCGTATTTTTCCAAGAATCCAGGTTTGAAGGTGGATGAATATACATTGCCCTACTGGCTTTCATAAATAACAAAACCCCTCTAACATATACGCGTGAGTCACAGTCGATTACATTCCACACCTTACCAGAAAAAAAAAAAAAAAGTCCTTTTATGTTTTGGTGATAAACCCCTTTTCGTCATTTATGGACCCCAAATCAATCGCGTCGCGACTTTAAAAACACCTGCCCACCAATTCGTTCTCGCGTATCCTTGGTAAACAGGGCACACACGCACGGGCGTGGTAACAATTTCCGTGTTAAACTTCCGGACTGACCTCCAGCCGTAAGACATATCCATGTCCAAAAGAAAAACAATTCTTTATCTTTGGTTTAGGACGTGATTTGCTGTCATAACTCGTAACTGAGGCACTTCGGCAAATATTTCCCAAACTTGTGATGGAATTTCAATGTTTGTTAACGCTTTAATTATCCGCGAAAGGATGCTTTATGATTTGTTCAGGAATGTCAGCATGGTTACGAACACACAATCGTTGTTGTCATGGAAACGCTGTTTAAAGCCTCTCGGATTTGCCCATGTTCGTCAAAGTAGGACTACTTAAGAGCTCCAATTCACTATTTTCCGTAGAATAAATTCTATAAAGAAAACAGAACTGCGATTCAATCGGCAGGCGATTTCCCGACTGATGATCCCATTTTTCACAAAACAAAAACATTTTCTTCAACAAATTGTACCTTTTTCTTTATATTATTATTTGTTTAAAATATATATAAACAAATTTGTACAAAATAAATAATGAGACTGTAAAGTTAAAGTTGTTAAAAAAAGTTAAGATAAATAACGTTATTATTTAAAAAAATGTACAATGAAGTAAAGAAAAAATTGAAACAAAAAGCAATACTGAATAAGCAATATTATTAGAGTAAATAAATACTTAACCTTTCTTTACTTTTAAACAATTTGAAATGGAGTTTTAACAGAAAAAAATGCTTGACTTAAAACAATTCTCAATATTAATAATATTACAATTACTTAATACAATCTCTTTGTAAGGTATAGGTTGAGATAAAAAGGCTGTGTCACGAGCGGGATTCGAACCGACGACCTTCGGCTAAATACGTCACTGCTTTAACACTTAGCCAACGTAACTTCTATCCACTGGAACATTAACACCCCATCTCAACCTCACCTCTCGAAATTTCCCTCCTTTTTGGCATATTGGAATGCCGTGTAATCTACTTGATTCTCGGCGACAAATGAATTGGCCACTGAGAGATTTAGTGAAGATATACTTCATTAAACTTATTAAACCCATCAGATTTCGTGGACCGATTGATCAAATAACATCTTTCAATTCAAAGTAACGATAGCTCAGGTGGTAGAGCAGTTGCGGGGGTTCGAATGCCGTTCGTGACACTGTCTTTCTTATCCCAACCAATACATTAAATAAAAATTAATTAATTAAAAGATATTATATGATTAATCGGACCACAAAAGCGAGTGCATTTAACAGTTCTCAATAACTTAAACGAGTCGCTAGTTGAATTATTTTTTAACAAATGCTTTGAGAAGCCAATAGCGTGTTTTGCAATGTTTAATTTCTTCTTTCATCAAAGAATTAGTTTTCAATGATTTCTGCTGATTCAGTAAGGTGTTGTTTAAAATTTGTCCAACTATCATTGGAAAAGGAAAATGTCTGAAGGACGAAACTATCACTTACTGTTTATAGTTTTTAAAAGTGTGGCGTACTTTGAAATTTTCATTTCTTTTTAATTAGATACTACTTTATCATGTTTTGTTTGTTTTACTAATTTGAAAATGAATTATAATTAGACGGAAACCATTTGTTTTTGCCTCATAATCGGCGACAAAATGGTAGGCGCTACTAGACTAATACCAGGATTTCGACGCCCAAGGACAGGAACCAGCTGACGGCAGAGTGCTCTGAGAAATCGCTTTTCCACTGCTTCTGAAACGTATCAAAAACTTAGAACCTGCAGGATGTGTCGTTAGTTCTGAAACAGTAAGAAGGAGGAGGCTGGGAGAAATGGGTACATATTAGAAGCCCAGCATAAATAAACCTTCATCGGGACCGCTTAGGGTTTACAAAGAACACCGACACTGGACATAAACTGAAAGGAGGATTGTAATTTGTTGTTGGATTGTTTTAGACGAGTCCGAAAGCAATTTTTGATTATATAAGTGTATACAAAACCAACTGTCGCCACGAATGTTATGGAATAACTTCGAAATGTCGGGATTTGCAATTTTTGTATGGCCAGCCCAAATCCTTGATATGAACCTTATTGAGAGCTTTTGGGACGAGCTCGAATGTTGGCTAAACCGGAGAAACCCACACGTCTAAGCTGAACTGAAGTTACATTAGTTGAGATTTGGGATGTTAAAGGGATATTAAAGGTCAATTTACTTTTATCATATTTCATATTCAAATTTTGTATTAATATTTTTATTTCCACACTAGCCAAACCTTTTAATTAATGATAATGAATGCATTATAAAAATATATGTAACAATATTACTGAAAAGGCAAGTACATACAAAAATATCAAAATTTCAATGTGCGCCACTGTTTTTGCGGGTTAATTAATAAGATGATAAATATGGAATACATAATCTCCAAAGGCTTGTTAATAAAACAATTTTTCTCCTCTCCTCTTTTAACTTTTGGATTTATTAATGGTTTGTTTTACTTTTTGTGGGAACATTTACTTAAAACACATCTCAATGTAAATCACTATGTGATTTCTTTATATTGATCTTCTTTATCTTGATAGGGAAATAACGTAATACATACTACAAAATGTCATGGATTAATTCATTTTTGCTGACTTGGAGTGCACTACGCCGAATAATTTTATTTTTTCGATATTTGAATTTGATCATGTGTGAATGTATTATGTAATTTATGTAGTAATAACAAATATTTGGAGGGAATGAACGTGACTAGATTTTTATATTTGTATCGGGTGCTGTGTTTATGTTAATTTATTCCAACGGATGTAATTTATTAGCGCGAATGGAAGGAGTTGTTTAATCTTGCCCCGAGGAATATCGAGTACTTTGGGGGAATGAATGTGATCAGGCATCTGTTTGTATAGTGATGGTGATGTATAACATCTATTCCTCCTGTTTTTTATTTTTTATTGGGGCGTTTTTGTGAAAAAACCCTAGACATGTCATCATTGTTAATTTTTGAAATTTAATTTCTCATGAGTAAAACGTTTTGATTTTACTGTCTAAGACCATAGGGCACTAATATAAACCAAGCTATTTCAAATAGCAAGGTAATCGATGAACATTTTTTAATTCAACGGTGCAAACTATTTTTAATTTGAAGCAATCATTTTCAAGTTATTTGCCGCTTTTTCCGAGCACTGTTTTTCGGATAAATGAAATCTTCTCCAGCCAAAGTTAAGTTCCTATAGGTATCCCGTTATCTTAGAGAGTTATGTCAAAACGTTTAATAAGCAAGAAACTAGTCATAAAATAAAAATATACCTGACTTGAGATTTTTCCAAAAATTATTGTATGTCTTGTGCCTATTCTGTAGTTGACTGCCCGAAGTAGAAATGAGAGGCTAACATTTAAGGATATCGACTTAGTTTTCATAAAAAAAAAAAACAGAGCCAGTAAAAGTCTAAATGGCTGCAGGATGAAAAATACTCGTGAAAGACCTGAAAATGAGGGAACACACTCTTTAATTTCATGGTAAAATGGACAATTAAAAATACAGAACTTATTCGTAATAGTCCGATTGTTATATCTAGATTGACGTTTGGATATTAAAATTTGTTTAACGTTTTCAATTAATGTTATACATTTGTAACGGTTGAAAAATATTAAATTATTTTTGATTAAGTAATAAGTTTAACTAGTTATAAAATAAGTATTGTGAACGTACAAATGAACATATATTATGAACTGGATTCTTTATCAAAACAGTATGAATATGTGTTGGCGGATTTTGGCTTTCATCATGGAATGCGAGGCGGAAATAACAAGGGGGCTTCTTTTCAGAAAGGCCGGGAAATGATTTGAATGGCGAACCAGGACATCCACGGCCACTGTTTGGATGCTGTACTATAAAAGGGGAGGAATGGGTAGCAAATGTCAAAGCGTCAACTCGTTTACGTGCAAGGGAAGAGCTTTGGATCAGGGTTAATAAGATTGCAACTTGATGGAATTTTTCACTTACAACTCAAATAAAATCGATATAAAAACTTTCAAACTATTCTACTTTCATCGTTAGACACAAAAAATGAACGCATAAATAATTATTGTAAACGAAAAGCCTAATAGGCTATAGTTTTGTCTAGTAAAAAACCTTTTTTTTGTATAATACATTTTGCACCTTTGTGAACATTTGATACCATGACTGATTAAATTACACTACATGTCCAAATGTGATCAGTTGAATATTTTTTCTGAGAACCAATAAATTTCTTCATAATTGTTTTTTTAATTTGGCAAATCAAATCGTTGCTAAATGTAAACACTAAGGAAATATTCTCCCACATTTTACAACAAGAAGGAAGCTCAAAATAAAAGCGCCCACTATAAAGGATGAAGCTTAACTTGCTCCAAAGAAACAAATTACCCATCCCTCAACTAAGGGTCAAATGGGGAAAACCCATAGACAACATTAAGTATTGGCCAGAGATTATGCCGTAAAAACTGGGGAATAAACTCCAAAATGGAGTAGTGGTTATACACCATAAAAATTATATAATATATTTAATTATTCAGGAAAGAATTAAAATAAATGAAATAGCTGTAATATACCTGATAAAATGAGAGAAAAACGTTGACAGATCAAATTTCAAGAAAGGGTTCTAACAAGGTACACACAACATTAATGGATCAAAGATGGAACAGGAGAAGCTGTAAGGATAGAATGGCCGAACTACACAGTAGAATAGTCTCTTCTACTAACCCCAATGGTTTTCAAGCTGAAGTCCACGAAATATAACTCTGTATAAGGGGAGTTAATATAGAAATGTCAACGTCACTAAATGCATTTGTTTTCCACTCAAAACTCGGCTGGAAGTACTTAAATTGCCTAACGCCTGGGAAAAAACAAAATAAAATCTCCTTGAAGTAAGTCCTCTGACATAAAAGCATAGAAGGAAATTAACCAACTAGCTAAAAAAGGAGACCACCATATACAATAACCAACATGGTGCACCGGAGAATGTACTTAAGTTGGAACGGGAAAAATTGCTTGAGAATTCAATCAGTTGACAACAATCCTAGTATGAGATTTATAAATCATTAAAAAAGGAAGACGAAGGACCTCCTCTCTGTCAGCAGGCAGGATTTGAGAAAAATTACACCTACACCGGCTTGTTGAGTTTCACGTAAAGAAGACGGGCAAAACAGAGACAGAAATATGCCTACACTTCAAAAGGAACCAGAAACCACGGCACATCCTTTGTGAATATGAAACAATAGAATAGCCCATTACTATATTTACAGTAGTACAAGGAAAATTACCTCATTTACGGTAAAGCTAGGAACACTTAACCGATGCAACGCCATGGACACTACTCGATGCTACCTAACGCAAATCCAAAGTCCAACTTAAGGGTGTATTACTCCCGTGCTCATACTATGCTACGCTACCCGACTCTACGCTCTGTGATCCAACTGTCCAGATTTTCGTCGGGTCGCAAAGAGTGCAGTCGAAGACAAAAGATCCGGACACTCATATTTTTATTCAAACAACATGTATTATTGGCGTTATATTAATTACAACAAACTTATTTTAATATAAACCAAATTAACCGACATCAAAAATTAGTTAGTTAATTAAAAATTAGTTTTTATTTAAAAAAAATAATTTTAATGACTGTAGAAAATTGATCAAACCATTTTTTGATATAATTTATTTGAAAAACAATTTATAACACTGTTTATCCCATAAAATTTAACTAACAATTTATGTCATGGTTTTCCTCGAGTCGAACCATTTTCGTCGAGTAGTGTCATAGCCGAAAACTAATATTTTTTGGAGTTTATCTCAAACTAAGTATATGTAATTTTGTCGATATATTAATTACAAAATTCTTGTTTTAATATAAACCAAATTAAATGAGATCAAAAAATGAGGAGTTTTAAGAATAATGATGGTTAGGCAGAAAATTGATCGAATACGAACGCCGGAATAACTTTAATTAAAACAATTAAAATTTAACTAACAATTTATTACATGGATGTGCTCAAAATAATGCATTACGAATAAAATAGGCGTTGTGATTGTGATACTTTTTGTGATACACGCTGTGTGACTGTACTTGGCGTGGGGTTGACGTCACGTAGATGTGTACAACCTACCGAAACGAGGCAACGCGATTTTTCAAAAGTGACTGTATTGGCTAACTGGTCGTGGTCATTAGAAAATTGGGGAATTTTTTAGTGGTTACCGCTTCCTAAAAAATACGTTTTTGTGGGGGTGTAAAACTTATTTTTCTAATGATGCAGTGATTTGTGTTTATCAAAAATTACTTAACCACAGATTGTACGGGTTCATATATTTTGATGGATGAGGCAATAGGTTTTGAAAACTTTGACTAGAAAAATCATCAAACAAAATACGTAATATTTGGATAAGTGAAAAATCATTTAACGGATTAATGTAATATATAAGCTGAATATATTATAGTAAATATTCGAGGAAAAGCAAAAACTCTTTTATCAATCAATACCACTGAAGTGACTAAGGGGGTAAGAAAATAGTTGATAAAAGAAATAAATGAATTTTACATCGATAATATTGCATTAAGGCAAAACCATAAAGCCATTTGGATGTCGTCATGGTCCGGCTGATCCCAATAACGGAAGCTTTGTTGAGTCATTACTAGATTTCCCAAAGGATGTTCACCGGATTACTGTAAGCTCAAACGGGCCATGATATACCCTCGCACAAATTACGTTTGTTTACGCCTCTTCGGTTTTCTATTGTCATGGATGAGAGTTCCCGACCATGTGGATCGATGGTCTTCTACCCTTTCTTAGGTTTGCATTTCGTTATTAGACATACAGCATTAAATAAAACGGTAAACCGTATGGAGGTTTATTAAGAATATCACTTGAAACCGGCTTACACTTAAACTTGAAGAAATATAGCAATGGAATAGTGGTTGAAAGGATCTAAACCACCGCCCATTTTGTCTACTTGAGTTTAATTAACTAACTATCCAATGCAATGTAAAGAATGGTATTCTTAAAATTCATTTCCCCCAAAATTGCATATTTTGGAGTTTTTGGATGCTTTTTTTCTTCGTTTAAATAAACCTTAAGTATACAAGAAATTTTATAGAACGAAATTTGAAAGGTACAACTTATTTTTGAAATACAATTGTTTTTAAATGTGCAAATACCTATTTTCTTGATCTGTTTTGTATAATTTAACACTATTTTTGACCATTGTACATTAGGCTTAGAAATATTTCATTTCAGTCTTAATTCGTGCAATTCATGAATTCATGCAAGGCAAGTAAGATTTAATATCATAATTAAAACATAAAATATATTTAATGCACTTTTAGGCTTTTAAATAAATTTTTTGTGCACATTTTAAATAATTTTTTTGCACAAATCGAGCCTTCCAGAAGCGTAATCCGAAATATGGAAGCTATGAAATGAGGAACTGGTAAAACTCCAGGAGTTCGTAGTTATTAACAGTTATCAATTTTAAATTTTTAAAAAGTTACGAATTTCAACATTTTGGTTTTTACTGAAGTTTTCGTGCAGAATTTTTTCATCAATTCTGCAATGTAAATAAATTTTCTTACAGCAAATTTAGCGTTCTTTCAAGTGGCTCAAACAAGATTGTGTTATTTCATTTTTATCTTCTCAGAGTAAGTTCACCGTGGTCAGGTTCGGAGGTTGGGTGCATATTTCTATTTATATATCTATTTATCTATCTATCTATATATCTATCTATCTATCTATCTATCTATCTATCTATATATATATATATATCTG
>CM077102.1:1349835-1366828 GCA_039619505.1 Cimex hemipterus
CCTCTTTGGTCAATCGGAAAGGGCCCATTTTGTTGCATGACAACGCTCGACCACATGTGTCACGTGTAACGTCACAAAAATTATTGGAGCTTGGCTATGAAACTTTGCCTCACCCACCCTACTCTCCGGACCTCTCGCCTACTGACTACCATTTTTTTAGACACCTGGACCACTACTTACAACACATAATATTCAAAAATCAAACGGAACTGGAAAATGCATTTATTGACTTTATCAATTCTAAAAATTCTGAATTCTACTCAGACGGAATTAATAAGTTACCAACACGTTGGGAGAAATGTATTGAGAGTATGGGAAATTATTTTGATTAAAGAACATTGCTTTAAAGTAACTAGTTTCTTTTTTTTTGTTTAATACCAAAATCCTGCATTATTTTCCGGACAACCCAATACAATGATAAAAGCATAATTTTGTAATACGGTACTACAAGAAATGCAACAACAGCAGGAGCGACACAGCAGATTTTAACAAACACATCAACGAGAGTTTTAATTAATTCTTCAGAAAACGTCCATATTTATGGTGTTATAATAGACAGGGGGAACTAGCTGCTGCTTGTTTATCGGAAATGGGCTTTGGTGCTTAGTTATCGGGTGTGTAAATGAGGGCGGTGATATTTCACTGGACGCGAGCCGTTTAATTTTGACATGCGGCATGTGACGCCGATAGGAGATTCGTGCCGAAGATTCCGGCTGCACTCTGTTCTCTCACAAATAGGCAGGCTTTATTCAAAATTATTAATAACTTTGGATAAATCAAATTGGGGGAATTTCTGTCAGAGTTGTCAAGTAGGACACAAAAGTCGCTAAGCCAATTGTTCCGGGCCGGTTGAACATGGACTGTAAACGTTTATCCAATCCCAGAATTTATGTACTCAATCCGAAACTAAATTGAAACAGGCAATCGATTGTATTTCTAGTTCTCTTCCATGGCGAGTTTAATAGTTTATATCGCAATCCAATTAACGGGCTTGAAAAGCAAAATGGGATAATCTTAAGCAAATATACCGAAATGATTAACACATTAATTCACTTGACAGAGTCCTAAGTTATTGAATATCATTTAAAATTTCAAGAAATTGAACAAATCTTTTATTTTAAAATATTTGATAAACATACAGAAAACAGTCGACCTAGTCCCTATGAGAAATCCACCAATTTTCAAATATGAAGGTAATTAATTGCTTAAGATTTACGTTTTTAACTGCAGAAGTAGAACAGGGATAATAAACAAAACATTTACAAGTTGGCCAAGCTTTTGGCGTATATTTTTCGTCACGTTTTTGTCAACAAACTGAGTCCGCTTCAAAGTTCCACGCCATGATTCTACTGCCCAACGCTTTCCCGACCCTTGTACCAGCCTTAAACAACGATACCTTCAAAACCTGCCTCATATTGAGTAGCAGGTTTCGATTTTAATAAATGATTAGCGGAAAATCCCGTGAGTTTAGTTTGGCACCAAATAAATCAGTGTTACCAATTCCGAGCAGAAATAGGAGGAACGATACTGCATTCGTTCAAAACGCGATTTCATGATATCCTTGAACAAACTAGCTAAAGGTGGCATTGATCTGAAACTATTTTGACCAGAAAGAGACAAATTAAGCTTGCTATGAAAAGTTTTATTTTTGGTTACAACAAATGATACAATATGGCGAAGTGAACAGCAATGGAGATAAAAGATTCCAAGTCCATAATTGCGCCAAACGATCACTATTGCTATTCAAGGCCCAAAGAAACACTAAACTCGAGGGATTTTCTGAAATCTAGCAAATTTGCTAAATTTGGCATGTCCCTGAGACAACGTTTGGGTATTATATTTAAAATGCCATAAAACAAAACTCCTTTGAAATTTTAACGATTTGTTTAGGCGCATGATGAAATAATTTGCTTATAAAGCTCTTTAATGCAAGAAATCGATTACCATTTTGTTTTAATAACTTAAACTAGTTTTTTTAATTCACTAGTTTTCGTGGTCCGATTGACCAAATTATATCTTCCAAATAAATTAATCTTTATTTAAGGTATTGTTTGAGATGGCAAAGTCAGTGTCACGAGCGGGTTTCGAACCCACGAGCTTTTCGGCTAAATACGCCGCTTTTATACCTCTTAGCCATCCTGACTTCGGTCCACTCGTACACTAATATATTTAAATATTTAATCCTTTTTTATCTCACCCAATTCTTTTAATAAAGAATGATTAATTGAAAGATATTATTTGGTCAATCGTACAAACATCTTACACCAGTAGCAAACAAATCTGACGTAATTTATAAAATCAATTGTTCGAATTGTATTTCATCTGGATAAGGGCGTAAACCAGCATATCTATGATTACAAAAAACCCAAACGAAATCCTGCAGCACTGGCTACCCACTATTTTGAAAACCAACACATATTCGACTTCAACAATATTACACACAGAACAAAACAAACATAAAAACATTTTAGAAATGGTTTACATCAACAGAGATAAATACAGCATCACTTGCCGAGACACATTTAAACTCACCCTCAGCTACGCCAATGATTAACCAAATGCAATATCAATAACGCCCAACATATAAAATAATCATTACACTCCACACATGAAACAATTCCTACATAGTCCACGTCAGTAACAATTTATTCTTCTTTTCCCTGATAACCCTGAAAAGATAACAATGCCCGAACGACAAACCATTGCTCCTTTTTTCCCATTGTTGGACTCTTCCACCACAATGTGGTGATAACTATGCCGACTCCTCACAGAAAAATAAATTTATATTCATACTTTCTTCCCCACTCCTTCACAATCAATATGTACAAACAAAACTCATTACTCTCTCATGGATGATGTTTTGTGGTCCGATTGACCAAATAAATCTTTTTCAATCAATTAATCTTTAAGTAAGTTATTGATCGAGATAGGCGAGCTCTCCGTGGCCAATTGATTTGTCGCCGAGAATCAAGTAGATTACACGACATTTGAAAATTGGTAAAAAGGAGGGAAAATTCGAGAGGTAAGATTGAGATGGAAGTTAGTTTCAAGTGGATCGAAGTCACTATAGCTTAAGTGGTAGAGCAGCGGCGTATTTAGCCGAAGGTCGTTCCTTCAAATCCCGCTAGTGACACTGACGTTTTTATCTCAATTAATAACTTAAATAGAGATTAAGGATAAAATGAGTAATACAAAAATTCTGCTAGTGAATCTCTAAATAGATCAAGAATGGAAACGTAGTATTTATGTATGTTTCATAAGGTTAGTAGATTGATGTAATAACCCAGATTTATAGGACGTTGGATTAATTGAATGGGATATCGAAAATTCTTCATTATTGTCCAAAATAGGATCAACAACCAACAGTTTTGTCCATGAATTCCTACACCATCTCCCAGACTAATCCCTCTAATTTGGGAGAAAATATTGCCTGTAATGTGATGTGCCTCGTGCGAGGGGACTCATAAATTGGTATATTTCAGGGATGTCAATCGGATTGGTTTATCATTAAGATTAATTAAAGCACAAGTGCACCCATTATCTAATCCAATCTAGCCCTCGTATCTCATGTATTTTTTATCGGATCCATGAATAATAAGTACCATCAATGCTAATAATCAATTATTTCACTTTAACAAGCTTGAAACAACACTTTAGATACATATTTATTATGTAATATTTAAAAAAAAAACTTTCCAGGCTTAAAAATATGATTGAAATTTGTGTTTTAGTAAACTGAAGTTGCTCACGGAACACGCAAAAACCAAATTCAGATCTTGCTTTAAAAGGAAAATAATTTTCTGGGGTAATTTTGTAGAGCTTCTTTTTTCTCATTTGAAAAAAACGGAAAGGGGTTTACTTTGCGAGACAAAGAGACATCCTTTGACGGCCTACAGCGTAAATGGGAAGGTGAGGAAGTAGCGAGCGGGTGAGGAGTGCTTTGAAGCGAAGCCCAACGAGGCCTGAATAGGTGGTCGGCAACTTGAGTAATGAACGGGTGAAGAGATCGATTCTTTACGCAGAATTTTACTAGCAATATCTAGATGAACGGTTTATTCCTATCAACTACTAGGATTTCGGACATTGCGAGAACAGGTTTAAGGATGAGTATAAAAACGAAATATTTCCATAGGAAAGGGATATTCCATTCTAGAATATATTTACAAATTATTATTTGGAGATGTAGGTTTAGGAAAACATTTTCTTTATTGTTCTAACGTTTCTATCTTCATTTAGATCATATTCAGGCCTGGGATTTACAATTTTTTGTCGGTTATATAAAAATGCATTGAAGATGTGAAAATTAATTAATACAATGATGTACGCAATATACAAATTTGAGATTTATTCAAGGTATTTTCCCTCACTCAAAGTGTGTTTTCTGGGTAGATGTGTCACTGTGGTATGTCGTGTTGAGAGTTTTAATGAGATATTAATTTCAATTAATTAATGTTTAAGTAAGGTAATGGTCGAGATAAAAACGTCAGTGTCACTAACGGGATTTGAAGTAACGGTCTTCGGCTAAATACGCCGCTGCTCTACCACTTAAGCTCTAGTGACTTCGATCCACTTGGACACTAACTTCCCATCTCAATCTCACCTCTCGAATTTTCCCTCCTTTTTACCAATTTTCAAATGTCGTGTAATCTGCTTGATTCTCGGCGACAAATCAATTGGCCACGGAGAGCTCGCCTATCTCGATCAATAACTTACTTAAAGATTAATTGATTGAAAAAGAATTATTTGGTCAATCGGACCACAAAACATCATCCATGAGAGAGTAATGAGTTTTGTTTGTACATATTGTGAAGGAGTGGGGAAGAAAGTATGAATATAAATTTATTTTTCTGTGAGGAGTCGGCATAGTTATCACCACATTGTGGTGGAAGAGTCCAACAATGGGAAAAAAGGAGCAATGGTTTGTCGTTCGGGCATAGTTATCTTTTCAGAGTTATCAGGGAAAAGAAGAATAAATTGTTACTGACTTGGACTATGTAGGAATTGTTTGATGTGTGGAGTGTAATGATTATTTTATATGTTGGGCGTTATTGATATTGCATTTGGTTAATGATTGGCGTAGCTGAGGGTGAGTTTAAATGTGTCTCGGCAATCGATGCTGTATTTATCTCTGTTGATGTAAACCTAATGGGTACCGGGATTGCCCTTGAGTAGTAGCAGGCTCCCAAGAGACCTGCGAGAGCTCGACTGGGGTTCCGGACCTATGAGGGGCTTTTGGAGAGAGGGAGCCGGAGCGGCCGACGGTCGCTTCAGGTTTCACGAGAGGTAGCAATCGACCCATGCAATTGGGTTGCTGTATGCTGTTCCCTCTCAATTGGAGTCTCTCGCACCCTTTAGTGAGCGGCATTCGGCTTCGGGGAGTAGCGAGACCTGCAATGGTCACTGCGAAAACCTGAGGAACCGGCCGTCACGGGCAGGCACACGTACCAGATATTACCGACTGTAACAGGAAGGGTCCAGGCTAAGCATATCCAAGTGGACCTCTATATGGCACACTGCTGTCGGGACGCGGCGATCTTTCGGCCAAATTATTTAGATTTGGCCTGCAACCAAGCTCATTGTGCTCGTGCGGACAAGAGGAGACAGCGGAACATGTCCTCGCAGCTTGCGAAATTTACGGTATCGCTCGAACCTGATGGCTGTTTGAGACAAACACCGAGGTGGCTAGCATCAGAGCATTGCAGGGTATCATTGACAGCCCAGATGGGTTTAAAGCGACGAAAAGATATTGGACAGCCTTAATGCTGAAGAAGGGCTGGCCTGCGTAGCAAGCGGGGCCAGTGCAAAGGATTCTATCTGTATAGATGGGGGAGTGTGTATGGCCATCTGTACCACGGGGTGACTAAATGTTTCCAAAATTCGGCCCTGTCACAAGTAAGGTTGAATTCATGGTTGGCCGTGGTGACATTAACCATTCTGACGAGGTGGGAGCGTGGTGGTAGCAGCCCTTCGGGGTGTGAAGCCTCTACATCGTCGCTAAGGCGACGGTGCGTCAGCTCTCATTTTGAGAATCGGGATTGTCCGGTAAGAGCTCTATATAGCTTAGGTACGGACATTAAAGATCCTCATGTCAGCCCGACTATGAGTCCGGGAAAGAATGTTGATATAAACCATTTCTAAATTTTTTATGTTTGTTTTGTTCTGTGTGTAATATTTTTGGATTGTTGAAGTCAAATTTGTGTTGGTTTTCAAAATAGTGGGTAGTCAGTGCTGCATGATTTCGTTTGGGTTTTTTGTAATTATAGATATGCTTGTTTACGCCCTTATCCAGATGAAATACAATTTAAACAATTGATTTTATAAATTACGTCAGACTATGTTGCTACTGGTGTAAGATTTTTAATTTTGGAAAAAAGACTGAATAGTTTTTGAAGGCTATTTTAAAGTTATCAGAAGAAAGAAAAGTGTTTAATTTGTTTGATAGGCCATGAATGAATGGCAGGGAAATGTACGCTTGTCTGCGTTTGATAGAATTGATGTAGTGTCATTAGTGACAGTGGATGTTTAGTGTTAAGTTGTCGTTGTTGATTATTTGTTTAGGGGAGTGATTGTTATTTAGAATATGTTTGTACATCTTTATGTTCCTGTGGTGAAAAGATTCATGGCTCAGGGTAATAACTTTGTGAAATACCCAGTCGGCCGTGTTTATTATTGTATATGCATTATTATTATTATTAAATATTATTGTATTTATTTACAAATTCCAATTGCAAACACAAGTTAGATATTTTATCTGTTTTATTTTCTTCTAATCCTTTAGAACGGTCCAGATATCGATAGATAATTATTTAAGAGCTAATTAAAAATATTAGGGGTAGCCACATTTTGTGCCTCTCGTTTAGATATGTTTTTACTGAGATTTTCCTGAGTGACGACTTCTGGTCTGGATGGCTATAAATGTCCAGTAGATTTAAAGACAAGTTTTTCAATTTCAATTACCCGATTTATTTTCATCTTGATTTGGCGAAGGGGGCTTTAAGCCGATCAGAAAAAAAGAGTGTTGGAGTTAGGAATGAAAGGACGGAGCCAGGTTTTGCTCCAGCGGATAAGTTTTTCCATTGGCCTCATGCCATTGAAGGAAGGTAAAAGGAAAAGGCGATCCTCCTAGAAAAATCCTTAAATTCCCCCGCATAGCCTTTGGGAAGAAAGGAGACAGCCTCAAGGGGGATTTTTTTTCGGAAATCTAAATAGAGTGACGACGGGTGCCGAGCGTTTCCGACCTGTGACGATGCCGAGCGGGCCCGGCCTCTCTGCCGCGCCTAGTCGCCACCCTTCGTCCGACCGAGGCTCATTCGTTCGACCCGTCCTCATCACTACTTGTGCGATGTTTTCTATCCTCCTCCCGCGCTTTTTCAAAACACGTTTTGCCCTCGCGTGTGTACATTTCATGTGAACACCAGACTAACAACACTTCAAAAGTTATGAGGTGACATTACCAAATAATTTCAATATTTGTTTACCACCAAGTATATAAAATATGTCGACACGTTTGTCAACCTGGTATATAATTTATTTATAATATTTTCATCTAATCTGCAATTATTGTGAAATGCACCCTTCGTCGTATAATGAAACTTCTTCTTAATGAATGTTTCTATTGAAATAAGAAAATATATATTTTGGCTGATAGCAATTACCAATCTCAAGAATCATACTAAATTTGCATAATTTATTTGACTTTTGACATTAATAATAGTATAAAATCTTTTAGCGTTTGGGGTTAAATAAAGGGATAACGACTGGAACGATGGAACCTAATGAGATAATTTCATAATTATTTGTTGTTTAATGTTTCGTGTTATCAAGATAAGTAGGGAAATTGTTTAGATTTTTTAGTCACACAATTTGTAAAATGCGATTATTCTCATCGTGAGACGAATAGTTTTTTTACGGTCTTACTAATTTTTTTCACTAAGTTAATTTTCTTACTTCACCAATTATAAGCATTTCCGTTATACATTTTCCATATCTTGAAATAATAAATTTTGTACTAATCGTGTCCATATTGTTTTCTCATTTTAAAATTTTTCCTCGGCTTCTTTTAAAATCATAAAATGGGAAAATCTTATACAATCATGTCTTTTTGAGAAAAAGTCACGCCAATTTGAAAGAATTTGTATGACTTAGCGCCGAATAAATATGCAATCCAACTTCCTACAATTGAAAATATCTGTGCATAATCATTATTGTGCGATAGATCTTTCCGCGTAAAGTAGTATAATAAAAGAGAATGTTATTATCATTAGAAGTTAATACAAATCACCAATTATTAATTAATTTGAATTAAAATATACATTTATATTTTGTAATTACACTACGTAGATTAATAATAAACTATAATCATTTAGTATTTGGAATTAAATAACGGAATAACCACTGAAACGATGGAACCTAATGGAATAATTTAATGTTTATTTGTTTTTGCATGATTTCGTGATGTCAAAGATAAGTAGAGAAATTGTGTAGTTTTTTTAGTCACCCAATTTATAAAAATGTGAGTCCTATCGCAACCTAGACGAATAGTTTTTTTTAACAGTCTTATTAATTTTTTTCACTAAGTTAATTTTTCTACTTCACCAATTATAAGTATTTTAGTTGAACCTTTCCCATAGTTTAAAACGATGAATTTTATTAAATCGTGCCATCATATTGTTGTCATATTTCCTGAGCTTCTTTTAAAATCATAAAACAGGAAAATCTTCTTCAATCCTGCCTTTTATGCGAAAAGCTCACGCACATTTGAAAAAAAAATTGTAGGACTTATTGCCAATCTCATCAAACATTATGATATCCTTAAATAAACAAATAACTAAACCCGACAATTTTTTTAGGAACGTTTAAAAGAATGGCGATACAATATTCGCGTAAATTTTAACCGGCAATCCAATTTAATAAAATTGAAAATATCTATGCATAATTACTGTTGTGCAATACATCTTTCCGCCTAAAAATAGTATAATTAAAGATAATGTATTTTAATTAGAAATTAATCGCTAATTTTAATTAATGTGAATACACTAAATATTAAATAAATTTGTATAATGTATTACATTGCTCACATCAATAATAGTTTATAATCATTTAGCATTTGGCGTTAAATTAGGTAATAACGAGTGGAACGAGAGAACCTAATGGGATAATTCAATATTAATTGAATTTGTTGACAAAAGACAAAAAGTGATTCACATTTTTAAACCAAGTATCAACTTTTATGGCTTATGAGAAGAAAAGATGCAACGTAATTTTTTAATTCATATCCGGGCACTTTTCAATTTTCGACCTTCTTCGCATTGCCGTGAGACAGATCTGTATATTTTATGGTTCGATTAACTTGCGGAATAAGTTGCTGTAAGGGTGTCCTTTTGAGTTAGTCCGCTGAATTTCACTGGCACAGATAACGTTACTGAAAATAAGCAAAACATACGTACATAATACTTTTTTAGTCTAGTTTTAAATTTTTAACGTCTTTTAAAAATATTTGTTGCTATGATACATCAAAGCCAGTACATCTTAAAAATTCAAACAGAGAAAGTATATTCTTTTTACTTACCGATTTAAAACTTTTTTCCATTGAAAACGATAGCACAATAAAATTTTTAAATAAGGCAAACAATAACAATTTATGGCAACAATGCGAAAATAAGTATAAAAAATTCTTAATTATTTTCATTGCCTGTTTTGGTGCTAGGCTTTTTTTAAAGGCAGTTTAAAACATTCTTTTAAAAAAGTGGAATAAAGGATATGTACTTATTTAAAATTTCAAAGTTATATTGGTTCTGAAATATGCTGGTAACGAATGTGTTAAAACTTGAAAGCTAGGCGAAAAATATTAGATACGTAGTTTTTTAGTTTCTCGATAAGATAACCTGTTAAAGGGAAATTCAGCCGAGCTTGCGAAACAGTATACCCTGTATTTTCGTTGGACCTTTTCCTTAGGCTAAAATAGTAAATTTTGTTAATTCGAGTATTTTCTAAAATAAAAATCATTTCAAAGAATTTGTAATATTATTAATATTAAATGTTTGCCCACCTTTTTTCCCACTTTTGGGCATTTCTGTGAATACCAGCGATCCAAAAGTTGATGTGAAAATGAAGGATGCGAAATCGTTTGTCTAAATGTCATCTTAATATATTAAAACTGGAATTAATATTTTGTAACAACTTTTGTGTCATAAAATAAATCAAATAAATGGAAGAAAAAAAGTCACATTCATTAGCTTAACAATGTTTAAAACCTTATTAAAACACATCACAAAACAAATTGTTTTGCAGTTAAATTAATTTTTCACTTTAAGTTAATTGGCTGTATATTGCAGTTGCATTTGTAAGTATCCCTACTTATTATGTTCAACGTCGAACCTTTGTGCGTTTTTACTTCTCATTTTCGTCTTCACACGTACTTTTCACCCTGAAGAAATTTGATTGTATCGATCTATTACCGACTCTCCTCTTTTATTAGAAAACTAATCGATGTTCTAACATGTGTTGCATTTGTACCTCAATTTATCATCTACAGATAAATAATTGTAAGTGTGTGTTTTAGTTGGCTCTCGTTTAACAAAGTAATTGTTTTATAATTTTTCATTTCAACCAAATTTTACATAAAGATTGCAAATCAACATATACATATATCACCAGAAACATGTATGTCAGGTTACATTCAGTTTACCACTCGAACTAAATAAATTATTTTTTATTATTAATTTATTACTTTTTAAGTAAAATATATTTAATATTATTTACAGTTTAACAAATTCGTATTATTAGTAATAAAAAATTAAAAAACAAACATATTTTTCTGTAAAGTATGTAAATCTCTTGACAATACCAGTTAAATGACACTTTCTACATCATGAAACAGTATTAGAAAAATGTGGAAACATTCCTAATTTGCCCAGGTTATACAAGAAATTGGTAATAAATTATTTTTATTTAAGACATAATTATTAGTGCACGTTGATCTTTGCCACAAAATGTTCATCATTTATTCCCAAACGTTTTCAATGAAATGAAAAAATATATTATAACAACATATGTTATTTAGATACACAAAGCAACATTATCTCATATATATACACGTAATTTTGACTTTTGCGATTTGCGATTTATAACAGTTTATAATTAACTAATATTTGGCGTTAAATAAAGCGATAAGTAAAACTATGTAACGCTTTGAAATTGTTTAATATGACCTTATCTTGTCACACTTTGTCTGAAGCAAAATATAATAAATATTCTTTTTTTTTTCAAGTATGCATAAACTTTTATACCATAAGATCAATTAATTATTCACCAAAGTTTATTTTGTATTCTTGACTAAGTTTATGAGAAGAATAAATTGTTACGGTTCCAACGACTCGCTGGAATAAGTCAAATTCTAACTACTTCCTTGAGTACCTTTTTCAGATCTTAAAATGATAGCAATGGTTTTAAATCTCCGCCTATCTAAATATTGTAAAAGTTAGCACATTTAAAATAATTCGTATTATTATCAACCAATATAAGGAATTCAACTATATCATTTGTCTCTATCAATAACTGTGTTAAATTAACGAGTAAAACTATATAAATTAATTTTTTCATATAATATAAATCTTGCCAAGAAATATGGCAGTGTGATATTAGGATGAAAAATTATTTTTTAATTGAAACTGGAAATAATTCAATTAACTCAACGTAGGACGAATAGATTTTTATAATACAATTTATTTATAGCAATAAGCTAATTCGTTATATTGCTGTAACGACTCGTACTTTTTTGTGCCATAGATGTTTCAGTTGAATTAAATGTTAAATTTTATTTTTCGAATTGCTTATAAAAATTCACTAATTGAATGGAACATTTATTTTATACAATGTTTTATTTATGATGAATTGTGTGTACATTGCGTATATATTTTAATTTTTTTATTTTAAGCCGTAATGTTGCTAACTTTCAATTTTATTTTTCGCGCTTTTGTAAGATAACAATAATTTATATACTTATTATGTACCTGCACTAATCAGGGCTCAAATAAAGGATTGAAATAATTTTGGAAATAAAATATAATTCTCCAAAAATTCACACTGGAGACTTGGTGTAATGTTTGGTTTTTCAAGGAAGGGCCTTTTTGACGAAACGTTTTTAAAATGATTTTGAGTTAACTGGAAGCAATGATTTGGGGCAGTATGATGATACTCCGTGTTGTTTACCTAGTTTTACTAACATGGTACTAACAACTTTCCAAACAGGGATACACTTTTTGTTTTTTAATGAGGGTTCGCCACAGCAGAGGTCAAATAAACCCTCAGGCTGCCTGTGTTTCGAACCCGGGATCTCTACCTTACAGTGATGAACCGGCTTGTTGAGTTTCACGTAAAGAAGACTGGCAAAACAGAGAGAGAAATATGCGTACACTTCAAAAGGAACCAGAAACCACGGCACATCCTTTGTGAATATGAAACAATAGCCCATTACTATATGTCCAGTAGTACAAGGAAAATAACCATTACCTCGTTTACGGTAGAGCCGGTAACACAACTTGATGCAACGCCATGCGACACTACTCGATGCTACCTAACGGAAATCCAAAGTCCAACTTAAGGGTGTATTACTCCCGTGCTCATCTGTGCGATGCTATGCTACGCTACCCGACTCTACGCTCTGTGATCCCACTGTCTTTTCGTCGGGTCGCATATACTTATAATAAATAATAAATAGCTAAAAATACAACTTATTTCTTGATGTATTATTCGAGTTTTGAGTCTATTTTAGATTTAGGGACATTTTTGAAAATTAAACTTTTACTGAAAATAATTGTTTTGTCTAGTTACAGTCTAGAAGTGCCTATATTGTAATAAGTATTAACATTTTGTGGTAAATTTTCCAATCATATATGAACAAATTAGCAAGTTACGAGTACTTCGTTTCTTATTCCGTTATTAAAATGATAAATTGGTTAAGGGAATTTTCCGTTCATATAAGGTATCAATGGGACTTAAGCGAATTTTGTAGAGGCAATGAAATTAGGGTAGACGCAATGAGACAGTGACGTAATTTCTCAACGTCTCGAATTGCCTCGGTGGATGAGTACGTACATTTACAAGGATCTGCATTACTACGCCGACATATGCTACTCATGTTAGCAGACTCTCTAAAGAACTTCCCGCCCGTAGATTTAAGTGATACCGACTGTACCTACACGTAACACACTTAAACAATTAGCCTGTATCATGTTCTTCATCTATCTGGCTTTAGTAACTTTGATCGATCCTTCTCAGTTGACAATCTGTGCACTGTACAATGTTGAAAACTGGGCAATAGTTTCACTACAATCTTTACGAGTTGTCTTTCTTAGTGATCAGCCTAATTTTTTTAAAATTACAAACTAAAATTAAGTTTGCAAATTCTCACGTTTTATGCACGAATTAATCACATATTTCATATAATTTATCAAACCTCTCCAGTGGATTGTTGTAATTGTGCCTGGGCGTTTGAAGTTTTGGCAGAGTACAATAATACCTAAGGATATAAATGGCCTAGTTCATTGGCAAACCAAAATTTTCAATGCATGCAGAATTGCATGAGTAATTTGAACGTTTCCATTGGCCGGTCTACCTTTCGTCTCGGACCCGATTTTGAATTTCTATCGGCAAACAACGATTTTTGCGTAATTCTATTAGTTTCAGGTATATTGTCCTTCATATTATAGATAAATAGTGAGATTTTCATATGGAGTATACGAGATAAATGGCTCGTAGTGAGGACGATTCCGATCATTTTGGCTTGCCTATCCTTGCTGTCAAACCAAGTGAGCGCCATAATTGACGAAATGCCGAAAAGAAACTGGTTCTCTTGGAGCAACAGAGAGTCGCCAATACAAACCTGGACGTCGGTGGCCGCAACGGTTTAGGCGTTGACACGGCGCTCATCACTGCAAAGTAAAGGCCCCGGGTTCGAATCCAGCGCCCTTGCATTCGAACCCGACATACTTACAAATGGACTTTTTTTCCAAACCACCGGCGCCCCGAGGGTTGTCATAACCTCTGCTGTTGCGAACCCTCCTAAACAAAAAGTCTACTACCTTTCCTAAACACTTTAATAAATTGTCCTAAAGATAATTGTCCATTTAGTAAATGTTTGATAGCTCTGTATATACCACGAATAAAATAAAACATTAATGTTCGAACTTATAAATTACTACTACTCTTCGTATTTAGGGGAACATTATCTGTACTATACGTTATAGATGTAAAATTTAATGGCCGTAATACAATTATATAGTTCAGAATTTGTGTAGTTTTGACTGGTCACCTTTTAAAAGAAGTTCTTTCGTTCCTTGGGACCTCGAACATTAAACAAACATCTTCCCAGGTTTGATCCACTAGATCTAAAATTTTTGCAGTTCTTGCAAACTCAGGCAACGTATTCTAAGTAAATTATGAAATTTCTTTACGAATTCTGTGGTATGTTGAGCTTGTACTATGTTTGTATTTTGTGGTTTCCTCGTATCCGTCAACGTCACCGTTGAAAATGGCGAGAAGTGACTGACCAAAAACTATCAGAAAGGGCCAACTACAAATTAGGTACTGATCGTTGGAGATATTCAAGAGAAAGAGCTTAACATATGATGGCAAATTTTCTGTTTTTCTTATTTTTTAACTACGGAAGTTGATTATTTTCTTTCAGACTATGGTTTGTCAGCTGAATGTTGAAATGCCTATACCGCGTGGATCACTTCCTTTCAACAGGTTCACAATTTCTTTTAGACATAAATTTTAAAGAAGAAACGGTACGTGATTCAGTTAAAAAAAATTGTTTTTTTTTTTCGAACTAATTTTATTAAATTCCTTCCTTGTTTTGAAATTTAAGTAGGGATGTTGAATTGCTGAACCGATTTTAATGAATTTGACACAGAAGTTTCAATGTGCAATCTGTTAAGTGCCGTTGAAGTTAGATATACGTCAAGTGAGGGGAAAAAGCACGTTTTATTCCTTATATGTACTTCATAGGCTTTACAATGGCTTAAATCTTCTCTAGATATGACAAATATAAGATCCATGTTTTCTTAGTTCATAATTATAATTCGTTACAACCAAACAAATTGACAAAACCCCTTTTTGTTTCACATATTAATAAAGAATAACTACGATACCGTTCAAAATATTTGGACCCTTTGACGAACAAAGGAAGATTTCGTAAACTGTCTTTTTAAAGATTAACTTAGTGATAGAAAGTGATTGATTTACAGAAATGTACATTGACATGCAATTTGAGTTAGAGATACGTCAATAGAGAGTCCGTCCATAGCACATTTTCCCCGATATCACAGTATGTTATCAATTTAATCGGATAAAACGTCAGAAGTATTCTTACGCGCTGGCCTTGATCTAAAATTTTGCAAAGCAAGGAATAAGCCCCCTGGGCCGAAACGTGTATTGCGTTATAACATACCTCATTTTATATATCGATCGCCCAAGGACCAATTTTACGGCGTAAATGTCGAATAGGTCGATTTATCTATAAATAGGTTTACGCTACCTTTTTAAAATTCTGTAAAAAGTATGTCACCCATAAATCTTTGATTAAAAAAATGAAATTGAAATATGCGCGTTTCTATATTAGATTGAGGCTAACATCTAAAAGATAAAGAAAATTTCAAAAGTGTTTAGTTATAACATGTTAATATCATCACTGTAAGTGCACGTCAAAGAGATAATTCAGAAAATGAGATTTACAAAGCTGAGCATGAAAACCCATTTTGAACGAAATCTAATTACCTTTCTTTACTTTCAGATTAAAAAGAGGTACATACACAAATTGATTACGCAAAAGTTTTAAACTTCAATTTCAGAACAGATCAAAGAATTCCCAGTCATTTATTTTTTATTTTCCCCGGTTCGTAATCACTGTTTAAGCTTTTGATAAGCATGCGTAAAACTCATTATTATAAAAACGCAAAATTAAGAAAAAAATTTCGGAAAAATATAAAGATAGATTTTGTATTAACAAAAAAATTAATTTTAAGTTCATCAGAAAAATTTCATCATTGACAAATATACAAATAAAAGATCAGTCTTGTATGTCTGCCAATCAAACATATGAGAAAGGGGTCTAGAATTTCTTTTAGTTTATTTTTCCGCTCAGGATAACTGCTAAAAGAATCCTAGGGATCGATTTACTATGTAAACGAAATCCTCGGCCACCTCCCGGCCATTCCAAGACGGCGGGTCTCACGATTTGAGACTACCCAGTTTGCTCGGCGTTTGTATTAAATTTCTCATGAATTCTGATTGCATGTGACTCGGAGGATAATAATAAATAGAATATGAAAAGTGTTTATTTATTTATTCAGATTGTGTTTTGTATTATTTTCTCTCTCAAGAACGAACAATTGCTACTGGGATCTTTTCGGACGAACTACACGTTACAATTTCTCCCCCCCCCCCAAGCGATTAATTATTTTTATATGATTGATAATGAAGTGTTAGGTCACAGAAACATTGAAACTAGTAACTTCATGCCAAGGTTCGTGTCATTTGCAAACATCTTCAGGGCTGAGATAGTTTATAATTTCATTATCAGGTACATATGTAGATGCTTATACATCATTGATAACAAATAACATTCAAAAACAATTAAAATGCGAGGAGCACTCTCAAAACGGCACTTAACGAACATCTACACAGAAAACAAAGACTTTGGGCACTGAAGATAATCTCAATAAAGATAGATAAACGTTGGCACGATAAGGAAAATTTTTTTCTAAGTCCACATCATACCAGACCGCGTCCCATGATCTCCAAATAATCATAAATTAACGGTCACTAAATACCATAAATATTTTTAATTGTACGTAAGATCTTTGGGTGTTAATATGTTTTATTTAGCGTTTGTTAGCATGAATTGAACGGGATATACCCAAGGAATAACGAGTACTCGGGGTAGTACAGAGAGAGAGAGAGAGAGAGAGAGAGAGAGAGAGAGAGAGAGAGA
>CM077102.1:1367228-1401520 GCA_039619505.1 Cimex hemipterus
AGATGTAAGAGAGAGAGAGAGAGAGAGAGAGAGAGAGAGAGAGGGCTGGCGTACAATGCAGTTTGTCGTCCCAAAACGCTTTCGCAGGTTCAATGTTCTGTAACCTAATACTTGATTATCACATCTACAAATCTACACAAAATCGATCCATATTTTAACAATCATTCTTTTTGTTTTACGAAAATAAAAATAGTATTTATAAAAGATAAGATTAGAGAAATAAGTGGAATAGATTTGGAATCGGAAAATTGTTTTATTTATTTAAAAATGTACAAGTGCATCCTGACATTATAGATGTCCAAGAGGCAACAGGGCTTTATAACCTTCTGCCCTTCTGCAATTTATTGTTGTAAACGTTTTATGTTTAATTGTTTAAACATTGTAACTGACGAGGGAAAATTAAAAACCCGCCTCTCTGCGCCCATCTTTCGAGATACATTTTCTTCACCTCGGGACTCGTTGACTCGTTTCAACTTTACGAAAGTACATCGTGGGGATCAAGAAACTATCATTATCGACTCTTCACTTCAATTCAGCAATATCTCTCCCTATCTTTATCACTGTCTGACTCTCTGTCACTTTCTCCCGCTGTCAATCTGTCTCTCTCTCTCTCTCTCTCTCTTTCTCTATCTGTCTGTCGATTTTCATTTGTCTACTCTCTCTCTCCCCCTCCCCCTCACTCCCCTCTCCTCTCTCTCTCTGTCTTCGTTTGTCTCTCTACTCTATCTCTCTGTCTGTCTGTCTGGACTGTCTGTCTGTCTGTTTGTATGTCTGTCTCTCTGTCTGTCTGTCTCTCTCTCCCCATACTTCATATTGTTTAATTCAAGCTTTTAATTTTGCGGTTAATGTAGTCTTCGCAGCGATCCATTTAAGTTAGTATAACTTGTCAACATTTTCTTTATTTTTATTAACAAGATAGCTTTCTACCTAATAATAATAGTGTTGTTACCAAAACAATTAAAGTAATGTTGTGTGGCAAATAAAAAAAGTAATTAATTTTTTATAAATTTCAGGGTCTCCTCTATTCTTTAGTTTTACATTTCTCTTCTCTCGTTTCAATCCTAATATTGTTTTTCTGTTGTTCCACTGAGTTACAATATTTTATGGCACAACGGTAACCAACTCTTCCTCTTCTTTGCACTATCGTTGGCCTGTCAGAATATCAGGGCCTCGTTAATTGTACACAAAATAACACAAATAACAAACCCAAAAACACAGAAAAAGATAAAACTGTGATAATCTGGTTAGCAGTCGCACTACCCGGAGTACTCGATATTCTTAAGGTAATTGGGAATGCGCCCTTCTATTCTCGCTAATAAATATATTCGTTCAAATAAACAACATATATCATTTACATGTAGATCCAAGATGCAACAATTGAAAATGTTTATAATCTTGGGATATTGGAACACTTACTGCCGTGCCTCAAGGCTTAGTCAGCTTCAAGTAACTAACTAGCTACGATGCATTTTAAATGTGTTTCGACAAATAAAAAATTAAGTAGAGATTTTCCGCAAGAGATTGTGAAGCTCTCTGTAATTACAGTTAATAATAAAGGAAACGTTAATAACAAATATACCGTTTAAATCTTAATGTAAGGGCGTTGGTGGTCGCAAGGGTTGAGGCGGAGGACAAAGCGACCCACATTGCTGTAAGGTAAAGGTCCCGAATTCGAATCCAAAATATTTAATAAATGTAACGGATCGAATATTATGCGTCATTGGTGATCTAATTTATTTAGATTTACAAAAAGGGAAAGGGTTATTATTGATAAATGAGAAATTAAAGAAGTTAGTTGTAGGGTTATTAGTTGTTAAAATAAAATAAGTAATATGTGTCTTGGCCTACCGCTGCTTCGGGATTTCCCCAAGTAACCACGGGAAGTTGGGTACGTTTATGATTTTAGTCAGTCTTTGTAATCGTCCGGGGCACCACGTTTTACTCCATTTAACGTTATTTCTCAAAGTTTTATCTCTACATGTTCGCGACGGTGTTAAAATAATTACTTCTCACCATTTCCAACAGTTGAATCGATTAAGATCGAGGGACGACCTAGGAATCTGTTTGCAGAGGCAGTGTCTACGTCGAGGACGTCTCAGGCCTGGGTGAGCGGCAAAACGTCGTCTCTACTCCTCAGTAAAGGAGAAAAGGGGGGCCTTGAATTACACTGACAGGCAAACAATTCCACTCAATTAATGTTTTTTTTCATTCTCTCAATAAAAGAAAATTCTGCTCTTGCTTTGTCTCCATTCAAGCGATAAATATTTGTTTATGCCATGTTTTAAACTGGGAATATTAATGGGAACTTTGAAACAATATTAAAACCAATTTTAAGCTATTTTTAAATTTTTTTATTTTCCTTAATTAACCATTTTTTTGCTTTTACGGATAACGACACGAAGTCTTGTTTCATAAAAGATTTCTTTATAATAAAATAATTATTAAACGTTAAAGTACGTAAAGTTGTATTAATATATAAAAATGTAGTATAAAAGTATATTATCTTGGTAACTCGTTTCAGGCTGTAACAATATATGTCTTTGTAAATTCGTGTAGTATTTCAATACATGGGAGTAGAAATGTATATTTCATACATAATGTATATAAAATTAAATTTTTATTATAACTATATATATGTATTTATTTAAAATAATAATTTTAAACTAATCGTAAGTAAATAACCGTGAACTGATGTGATTTCTCACATTCTTGAGTTCCCTAAAACCGATTTGTCTTGTTAAAATATCTTTTATCGTTTTTCCTCGACTGTAGTTTTATTATACACTTGAGAATGAGTACCATTTTGAATATAAAACATGAAGGTAGTCGTGTTCGTGTACTCCATTTGTATCCTTATCTAGCTACAGCTATAGATAAATATCTGTCTAGGCATATTTTGGAAGAAATATATGGTAAATCATGTCCCATATCTACCAGCTTGACTTGCAATAACAGATCTTCAAAAGTATAAAAACCATTGGTATGTTCCGGGGGGAAAATGTAGTAATTCTTCCACCACGTTCCCGTCATTTATTTCAAGAGGCCAACAGCCCAATTCCGAACCGAACGAGGCACATATTAACTGTAACATCTCTCATATCTACCCTCACTGGATTATCAAACTCACTACACCACATACATCCTAATAAAACGCCCACGAGAAACATCGCTTTTATTAATATTTTAGCTATTCGGTTATCGTTTATAACAGAATTACTAATGGCTCTTCTATATGTCGCAAATGCCTTCTCTTTATCAGGGGATTACTTATTTGTAACATTATATCCTATCCTAATTATTACTATCTTTTATATTTTTAAACGCCGGCTCTTATTCTTACTTTAAAGTTATTAAAACCCCACTACTGAACATCATAAGAAGTCGAAACAATAACTCTTTTATTACGTTTAAGTTTTATTACGTTATTCGCCCAGTATAAAAAAAATACTTAATAGGAGAGATCGTGTTGGCATGGGTTCTCGGTCGCATAGGGATACAACACGACCCTTCTCAACCTGCATGCCCAGCGGATTTAAAACTATCAATTTCAAATTCAATAAACGAAAAACGGAAAACCCGTTGGGTTCGTAGAAACAAAAATGACTGGCAAACGGTGGCAGCTTAAAGCCGAGAATACACTTACAGGATGCAACGCCATGCGACGCTACCCGATGCTACTGACGCAAATCCAAAATCCATTTTTTATACATTAATTTCAACATACTTATTTTAATGCAAACCAAATTAAACAAAATCAAAAATTCATGAGTTTTTATAAAATGTATTTAATTGTGATGGTTAGGAAGAAAATTTATCAAAACACCAGAATAACTTTATTTAAAACAATTAAGGTTAAAAAACAATTTATTACATGGCTATGGTAATAAAATTTAACTGACAATTTATTACAAGGTTTTGCTCAAAATAGTGCATTAAGCACAAAGGTGAGTTGGGATTGTTATACTGATTTGTAGATGATAGACTGATGTAGATTAGATTTGTGGATCTACGCTGTGTGACTGTACGTGGTGTGCGCTTGATGTAAAAGCGTGCACACCCTACCAAAACGTGGCAACGCGTTGCATCGAGGCAGTGTGTTCCCCTCTTCAGAAAAACGTTGGTCCAGTTCCACCGACAACCGCCCGAATAGGGCCCGTACTGACAAGATTACGCACAGGTAATACAAGAATAACTCACGTGCACCTTTTGGACGTATGTGCCCGTTATGCAAAGATAAAATACCGGTCGAGCACCTTTTCTACTGTAGAAGGCTTGATGCATGTAGGTGATATTTGGCATACCGTCAGACCTTGCATAGTTTTAGGAGATGGCGGCGGGCGTAGATCACTGTTCCGGGACATTAGCGATTGCCCCATTTGTAAGTATGTCGTGCTCGAATGCAAGGCCACTGGATTCGAACCCGGGACCTTTACCTTACAGTATATAAGCGCCGTGTCAACGCCTAAACCGTTGCGGCCACCAACGCCCCTAGGGATCGTTAAACGAATATAGTGTTTATGTGTTTTTATTGTGTTTGAGTTGTTTTTATAATAAATTATTGTGTTGTAGAATAAAAGTAAGTAGTAGCGAGAATTGAGTGAATTCAGTCCCGAGGAATATCGAGTAATCTGTGGTAGTGAATGTAACAAGACTTCTGTGCGTAGCGATTTATATATACAATATGTATGGTATGTTTTACATTTATTTGTAGTTGTGAACATGATGTACAAATGGCAAAAAAGCGTTTTAAAATATCGACTTAGTTTCCACATTAAGCTGAGTCAGTAATAGACCTCGACGCCAAAATGACTACAGTTAAAACAAAATGCACGTAAAATACCAAAAAAGAAACAAAACACTCAGAGAGCCAGATGTTTGTCGGCCCATAAACTTACCATTTAAATGGAATGTATGTTTATTTCTGATTTCGTAGTTTAAAATATTTCGATGGAATGGAAATTTCAAAGGCAGCATCGAATATAATCAATAAGTCAATGTTGGACATTCACTAGTATTGGACAGTGTACGGCAGATTTGCAGTATAAAAATGTTACGGAAGAGGCGCTTCAATGAAAGAATTAATTGAACAACAGCTTCTAAAAGCATTGCAGAGAAATTTCGCTTTATTAACACACACAAACAATCAGGAAGAAAAAGAAATGGTGGGTGATGACAAACTGTTAAAATGAGAAAAATATGACAGCAGTTAGTGGAAACTTGATAAACGAGTTAAAACCGAAAGTGGCCATAAAAGTTTTAAATGATGTACAAAACAACTACAAATCAAGGTTTTGGAGTTAAATCGTAAAACTTTAAATGCGGTTTCACTGCTGAGCATGAGCAACGCTGAAAAGGCATCCCTGCCAGCAAATCAACGACTCTATTTTCAAACGTACTTTTATGGCATTAATTTATTAAACGGGTAAAAGAGCAGAACAGTTGTTAAAAATTACTAATAAAAGCTTGCGTCTTTGTTAGTTAATATTTGGTGAGGAAGGTAATGAAGAATTAAGCTAATGGACGAGTTGCTAAATGCTAAAACTCACTTCGAACCAGTTCTCATGAAATAGACAAAACATGCTGACAAAACCAACTAAATAGTCAAAAATTGTTCGTATGTTTCATTCTACGACATCAGTGTCAACCTATCTTACCTCCCAAACCTGACCCACGTCTACAATCCATTTTATTCCAAACTATCTTCTCAAGGCAATCCATGAATTCGCAGGCAATCCAGCTCAACCCTTCCTTCCAACACTCATAGAAGAATGAAGCGCAGTTGGCCGCGCAAACATCTGATTGTGTACTTCCGCTCTAGAGTCTGCTGTTGACTTTACGACATAATGACCAATTAAGGTCACTTTCCCGTCGTCTCTTGACATCTCATTGAGATTCTTTTTTTGCCATCTGCCCCTGCCTGACGGCCCAAGTTTCTCTCTAACCGAGATGTTAGACGCAACTTTGGGGATGGACCACGTGTGGGTCCCTAGGTTCGGGTTTTGGAACTTTTAGGCTTGTTTTTTAATCTTATTTCTTTTTTTATTTCTTACACACTAAAATATATTCATGAGGACATTGTTTGAAAAAATAAATAAAAATGCTAACTTGATAATTTGTACATGCACAATAAATAAATAGCTGTAACAACCTTATAAAATACAAACAACTATAACAAAATTCGCAATTTAACACATAAATATCAACAGGCTTAACGACTAGATATCTTATTTAGTGCGTTTAAGTTACTTTATTTATTAGGACCCTTTTGCATTTTCATTACTAAAAATCCAGATTTCTTGGTTGCAAAGGCCACTTTCCTGAGATAGTGGCCGTTAAAAATCAATCAAGTCAGACATGTAAATGTCAATAAAATTTTTTGTGTGTTCATGTGTATATGTATATACTTGTCAATAGCCAACAATTTTTGGTTGTTGCATTTTGTATTCAGGGAATGGATATCAGGAGTACATACAGAATACAGTAGCGGGCCGAAGAGGCTACCTTGAGGGATTCCATCCACTTTTTACAAAGGATAGTGTAGGGATCCGACCTGTATGAACTCTCAACTACCTGTACATCTAACTTTTGTGTTAAACTTTTATGAGATGCACGTCCACCTCAGAAAGTGCGGCTCAGACTTGTACTCTAAAGTAGAGGGTGGATGCCCTTTAGCAAACCCACAAGGATCGGTCGAAAACCATGGAAATACTAGCGTTTTGATGTAGTCGAATTCCTTCCGTGTTCTTTACTAGAAAATTGTTTCACCTCCCGACTTTTACGCCTAACTCCATGTTCTTCTTAAAAACATCAATAGATTCTCTATCGTGTATTATCGAAAGCTTCACCCTTCTTTATCAGGCAAGACCCTCTCTGAACACAAACTACCTAAAACCACTACGGTCCAAGTGGCTAATATCAACATGTCCTGGTCCAGAACACTCAATTCACTTCCCCACGATTGTCATCTGAACTTTGGTTTTTCTCTTAGTTAACCATAAAGAATGTTCTTCGATATTCTCGGCTTTGAAACATTCATTTGTTCCAGACATGGCGAAAGTTGTTCCATATCGGCTATAAAAGGGACATGACCATTCAAAGTTTTATTTTTTTATACTTAATAATAATCTAATGTTGCCTACTTGCTACACAGTAGTTAGTCAAGCTTAAACGCAGATAACCTATCTTAATTTCTCTTTGTTGTTTGCTGTTCGCTGTGCAATTCTCCCACAAGGAAATACATTTTTCATTTTCCGGCTGAGTTTAAGATTCCTTTTGGGTACTAAGAATTATGAGAGCCTGCTAGGTCGAAATACTCAACTCTACAAAATGTTCAGACCTGGGTGGTTTTACTAACAAGTGCTCTTGGGTAGGCAGAGAGCTCGAGAGTAATCATTAATTTATTTTTACATTAGTTTTATATTGAAGAGTACTTCAAATATCTGCTTTCGTTTTGTTTAATTTATTTTATATATAAATTTATATTTAATTATTGCTATTGTTATTATTAAATCATTATTTAATTTAATAGTATTAAATTTATTTTTATTTATGTTGATGGTTTGTATGAATATGTAATGTTCTTTGAATTTTGAACTCACAAGTTAAAATGATTGAAACAATATTAATACAAAAGGCCTATAAACCAATCGAACTGATTCGAGAGTTGCCACTTTTTAAATTATGCCACATTTGTTTAAAAATATTATTTCAGGCCTGGGAAGGCGACCTTTTCTTTTGTGGCTTCTTTTGTTCTTTTATGAATCAATAAATCAAACAAAAAATACGTGTTTAACATTTTCTAGTCTAGTTTCAAAATTTTTACTTTTCTTTGGAGAAAAATTATACAGGAAAACTTAGTAGGCCCAGTTCAACTTCAAAATCTCAAACCATCCTAACACACCATTTTAAGGATTTTTTACGTTAAATGGTGTGATGCGATTTTAAATTGGTCAAAAAATGGCAAAGTTATGGTAAAAAGTTTGAACAAAACGCATTTCATAGTAAATTCCTATAATTTGTTTCTTCACTAGAGTAAACAATAATTACCTTTATTGTTTATATTCTGTCATTATTTGTCAAACGTGCATTAAGAGTAAATCTTAATTACTGGAAGTAAATAAATTTTACAATATTTCCTATTTTCATTCCATTCAAAATAAACCGAAGTGCACATTTTCCCAATCAACACCGAGTTGGTATGTATATGATTTTTTTACAATCAATGTTGTTTTTATTTTATAGAAGATTTTATTTATTATTACATTGTATTTTCTTTTTGCTAATAAGTTTTTTCTTCATTAACCATTCATTCAATAAAATAATCTGTTAACTTTTTTTGATTAATTTTTTAATTTAGAATTGCACTTTAGATATGTAACAATAAAAATATTCAAACAACGAATATACAAAATGTGTAAGGCATGTACGGCAACCATCCAACGATGCGATTAAATTATCGTTAAGTACAGTTTGACAAAAGCAGTTTATATGTACTTTTGGTTCAATCCCACGGTGGAAAGAGGTACTCAACAGTTCGTGTAACAGTAACCTGGGTATTTTCCATATAGTTTTAAATTACATTTGTAATTTTTACCGCCATAAACACAACTGTTTTCACAGTGTGTACGATAGGGTCTGTTATTTCACAACAGGGTGATCATTTGGCTACCTTCCCGGGCCAACTAAATCGCCGATTGGAAACTTAACGGATGGACTTAATCACAGGATGATCGATCGTTAAGACTCGAACGGGATTGGGCAAGATTAGAGAAGAATTTTACTCACGAATAATCTAATAATCTCTTTAATCCAAAATCCTCAGAACAATAGTCAACGTTTCTATGCATCAATCACACCATCCATACGTAAATGTCCCTCTTGTTGCCGAGGTAGACCAACCAATCCGGCTTCAAAACTGTCCATTCCAAACAACCCATCATCCGAACCCTTTCGTCAAAAACCTGTCATCCACCACATTATCTAATAATTTCAACGGAAGGTTGAAGCTTTGGTGGCCCCGCGATGATCTTAACACTTGACATCAGTCGCCTAGAACGGAGTCCATCTCGCTCATCGTATTGATATACTAACGGCTCCCATCACTGGATAGTAGCTATTCAAGCTTTCATGCTACAGTTATTGTTTATACGTAAATGTTATGTTTTACTTGTTGTGTCGAAGAATGCGGTTGTAAGAAAATAAATAAATATAAACGAATAATCTCGACGTCGGTCTTGATGAAAAATTAATTGGGATATAGTGTGATTTTTGTCCCAGAAGTTAATCCCTATATTTTGTAAGTTTAAATTATTTAATTCCGTGTGCCGTTCTATTTTATGGCATAAATGATAGGGTGGGGTTTTTAGCGTTAAGATGAGATCGAGTGAGTTCAAAGGTTTTTTATTATAAAGATTTGGTCATTGCCTGACTCTATACCAAACTGTATATTATATCTTTCAATTAATTATTCTTTTTATGTAAGGTCTTCTGTAAGGTGGTCAAAAAGCCACTATCACTATCGGAATTCGAACCCAAGACCTTCGTTTAAATACACCGCTGTTGTACCACCTGAGCTGATGTGACTTCGATACACCCGGACACTAACTCTCCATCTCAATCTACAAACTCGAATTTTCCCACTTTCTGCCATTTTTTATAATCTGAATCAAGATTTTACATAACAATTAATTGAAAGAAGTAACTTGGTCAATAGATCACTAAAACGTAAATGGGCCAATATATGTAATATATTGAGACGGCAGAGAATACGATTTTACAAGTTTTATTTTTAGTTTTATTTTGCATTGCTACTTTATTCTCATGGACTTAAAGTTTCTGTGCTATTTCTATTATTAAATCTTTCTATTAAATTTCTCATGCTGTTGTAATTGGAATGGACTAGATTTAATTCTGATTGCAATTTTGCTTTTCCTTTAGAAAATCTCTTTTCTTGGCTCAAATATATTGCGGAACTTTTGTGAAATCAACATCGTGAGGGTCGTGAACATCGTAACATGTCTCTTTGTTTGAAGGACCTAGTTGTGGGTTTTCTATATACATCTATTTCTATTAGGCTGTTTATTATGGACAGTTTTAGGTCTAAAAAGTTCAGACCATCTTTGTCAATTTCCAATGTAAAATTTATATTACGGTGTAGGGAATTAATTCGATGTAGAAATTCTTGGAGAGTTTCTAATGTTCCCGACCATATGCATAAGATATCGTCTACATAGCGTTTCCAGAAATGAACATATTTAATTAATTTATTCTTTGATTTGAAAAGATTTCTTTCGAAATTATCCATGAAT
The DNA here is from genome assembly GCA_039619505.1 of Cimex hemipterus. Taxonomy (NCBI): domain Eukaryota; kingdom Metazoa; phylum Arthropoda; class Insecta; order Hemiptera; family Cimicidae; genus Cimex; species Cimex hemipterus. Next base: position 1,377,536 of record CM077102.1, read on the forward strand.
ATTTCAGCACAAAGTGGGGATAGTGGAGACCCCATTGGTAACCCTTTCATTTCGTAGAATTTGTTATTGATAATAAAAATAATAAAACAGCCTAATAGAAATAGATATATATATAGAAAACCCACAACTACAGACACTATGATACCCGCGGATTCTTCCCACCCATGGTCCCAGAAGGCTGCTGGTTTCATTTGGCTCATAGACCGAATGTTGAAACTTCCGCTAACACCTGATAACTATAACAAAGAATTAAAATTATTAAAACCTTAGCAAAAAACAACGGGTATCAAGAAATATTTATTGATAGGTTGCTAGTCAAAAGAATAAAAAAATTAACTTTAAATGAACCAACAATAGGACTCAGTTACCCCACCATTAACGAATCATTAGGTTTCCATTGTTTGCCATACATTGGGGAATTATCAGAAGAAGTTAGCAAAATTTTTAAACAAGAAGGGTTTAGAATAGCTTTTAGAAGTACGGGCTCACTTAGAAACATCCTTTCAAGACCTAAAGACAGGGTAGACAATTTGGCAAAATTCGGGGTTTACCAACTCAATTGTAATGATTGTGATATTAAATACATAGGACAAAGCAGTAGAGAAATAAAAACGAGAGTAAAAGAACACTTGCCTAAATCGAGCAAATTTTTCGAATTTAAGGACCATCTAAAAGAAACAAAACATAAATTCAACCCAAGTCTAAATACGAGAGTGTTGCATAGTTTCAACAAAGGGAATGAACTAGATTGGTTTAAGAAATTTGAAATTAAAAAATGTAAAATTGAACATGGTGATAAATGCATTAATAATATAACAGATTTTGATCTACCTCCCATTTTAAATATGTTTATAAATAATATCAAACATCCAAATAATTAAACTAATTATTTTAATTGTTACTATTTTTATTCTAATATTTTTTGTGTTATAATTTCCGCGTTTCGCACGTTCAAATTGAGCGTAATTAAAAATCAGTTGTTAATTGGAACGTCGCGTTGGCGGAGGTATCAGCGGTTTCACTTTAGCAATACACGTCGAGAGACGTTGTTGTAGAAGTCCTTCAACCTGATGATGAGCTAAGAGGCTGGAAATCCGGATCGTTGCAGAACAACTTACTGTGAGTAGGAACTATCCTTTTGGGATGTATTGAACATTGAACAACGTATTGAATCCCATCATTTATCATTTCTTTCAATCACAAGGTATTCCAATCTATGCACTTCATCCTAGTAATATAGTTACGAGTTCTGTAATAATTAGTAATCAGTTTATTTGAATTCAATTCCCAAATTTGCACGTCTGAAATACTTATATTCACAGATGGCAGAAAGATAACCTTTCATCCCTTATAAATCAGTATAAATGTACAATTTGGAATGATTTTTCTTTGCTTTAAATAAAATGAGTTATCCATCTATCCACCATTCTATTATCCATCTACAGTAAAACCCTTTTGACAAAGGCCTATTTTGTAAAATAAAACCCCCATAAGGTTAATTACTTTGTAAGATCGCCGAGAACCAGAGACTCTTGTTACTCCCGTCTGCCAATGAATAATTCAACACGCTTAACATCTTTGATTGGGAGCGGATGTACTTACCATCGCGCCCAAAACTTTAAGAAGTACAGGGAAGGTAGCAGACGGGAATTAGAATCACAGATATTAAGAGAAGTTTGGATCTGGTTGGTTTTTAGGGTGTCTCACTCAAAGCACGGGATCAAAGTGACAAGGGCTTCCCTGGTTCACGACCTAACTGCTTCTGATTACCTTAAACCGATTTTTACATATTCTTTTGTTAATTATCATAGTTGGTAAGCAGTTTAATCGTATTTTGGTAGACAGTGAAAAAAAAACTGATAACTTATTCTGTACAAAATGTTTTATCAACGTTTTTAAAACGAAACTTTTTGAAGAAAAACACGCTAATGTTTATTAAAAAACCATAGGGCGATTGATTTTGCCTAAAATTTTCCCTGCCTTTTACTCATTAAATTGTAAACACTTTTCACAGAAGCCCTTGTTTATACAGGGAAGTTGAAGGCGCTGCAAACATTAGTGGAGGGAGAAGTTACGTAATTGCTATTTGATGAATACTAGGTTTAAATTTGTCTTCAACTCGAGGTCTATATCAAACAGACATTATTTCGTGGAATATGTTCCTTTCGCATACTTTTTGGTAGGTAGGAAACGGATTTCCGGGCGTTTTGATGGGCTGTGAAGATGCCATAGCACATCGGTACGTGTAATAAATAGCGGCCTAATACACCTGGTGATAGCCTGTTTAATACCAATCTAAGTTTGTGTTTGTGTCCGTTAATTATAATATTGATGCAATTTTAATCGGGACACTGAGAGGATAATTGAATGGAGATAAGGAGAACTAACAAGGGGCTTTGATCTTTGATAGCGAATACCTGTTGCCGGTTCGTGTGCTTAACCATCCATTACGGCAATAAACGAAAACTAATATTGACGTCGGAGTTATTAATCACTAAGCACAAATCACCCCATTATTTTCACATTGTTTATTTTGTATCGACGGGAAAGAAACTCAGAATTATGACATAGCCCCCGTAGATTCTCTCTCTTAACGCTTGATATAAACTTAAGTTTTAAAAGTATAAATACTGACTAAAGAAAAAACATGAAGAACATTGGGTTAGTTGTACCTCTATTTTGTCCATAGAAGTCGGGTGAATATATAGGGTAAAGTAAGGTTTCATATCCTAAGCTTTGCGACATGTGTCTGGCGCCCTGATCACCTTTTCAACATAAATCATATTTCAATTAATTAGTTTTTACGTAAGGTATAGGTTGAGATAAAAAGTCAGCGAATTGAAAAATAGCAAAAAGGAGGGAAAATTCGAAAGGTAGGTTGAGATAGGAAGTTCGGAAGAGTAGGTGTCCGAGAGGATCGAAGTCGCTACAACTCAAGTGGTAGAGCAGCGACGTATTTAGCCGAAGGTAGTGGGTATGGGTTCGAATCCCGCTCGTGTCACTAGCTTTTCCTTTTAACGAAGATCTTCCATAAAAAGAATAATTAATAATATATAATAAAAATGTACAAATTCAATTATGAGGATTTTATTGGAAATTCATCAAAACGCCGGAAAATAATTTAGTGATATATTAAAAATTTACCTAATAATTTATTTGCTGGTGTTGCCGTTAGTATGGCGTATTAGGTCCTCTGACTTTGTGAAGGGCCTTAAGTTACCTAAGCATCGAATAAATAAGCGACGAATTACGTCTTGTGAAACATAATCCCATTCTTCGACAAGTGCGGTTTGATGAAACTGTTTTCGACACTTGTTGGAGGCAGTGAGCGATGTCTAACCCGTCTCTTTATCATGCCCCTCAAGTGCTAGGATTCATGTCAAGAGAAGGTGATGGTCAATTCATTGCGGTAATCCCCACATCCTCCAATTAATGGGTGACAACTTGAGCTACACGCGGTCGAGTGGTATAATGCATTGGCATGAATTCGTCCCCAATAAATGGAACGAATGGAATAACAGCAACTAGAAGAACCTCAATACACCTTAGTGCTGTCAATGATTCCGTACGATAATCTGTACGGGTGTTCCACTCCACTCCATAACTGACTGTTTTTGAAAAAGGTGCTACCCACCATGGCGCATAAAGAAAAGCATTCTCCACGACTTCTACCCGTAATTTAATTGCAACAAAACCAGCACTCATCTGTGAAAAGAATTGTCACACATTGTTCAAGTTTTCAATCGAAAATTGCAAACACTAGCCTCTCTATTAGATGTCATTCCAGTAGGAGAGAACCTAATACGGGATGTCAATATAGAGACTAGGTGATTCTGATGAAGCCTTCTGATGACCGCTTTAGAGCATAAATTATGGATATTTTGGAGTTAACTATCGAGGAGGTCGTTAAATGGGGGTTCCGTAGTGCGGTAGGAGCACTAAAACGAGCGTTTCTCGCCGTGGTACATCGCTCTCGACCACAACTTTCACTTGGATCGAGATTTTCGTGCTAAACCGCTATAGACCATCATGGATGGTAGAGCGCGGCCCAACTACGACCCGGGCTATTTAACATTCGAATCCGACATACTTAAAATGGGCTTTCTTTCAAAAATACCGGCACAATAGAGAAAGGAGTCGGCCTCGAGGGCTAATGCCTTTGAGTGTTTGATTATTAGGACAAAAGAATTTACTTGCTGATTTAATGGAGGAACCACTTAAGAAAGACTCCGTTATAAGTACGTGCGAATACGAAGCCGACTATACCCAAGGAGGCTTGGGCTTCTGTAGGAGTTGGATGTTTTGGCTGAATCCTACATTTCCATAGAGAAGGTCTATGACAGTTGAGTAGTTTTGTACATTATTATGTAATTAATTATTGAGGGATAATTGTCTTTCTAGAAGTCAAAGTAAAATCGATTAGTAAGTTCTTTTCTTTTCGGCCAAGAGTGAGGATTGCATGTAAGATGTCGTTGTAAGCCTTAAGTAGCGAAGACAATTGTGGGTAGAAGAACCCTGTCGAGGAGTACAGTAGAAAGGGTAGTGTGAAGGTTCTGGCATTCTTTTCGTTTACTTTTATCCTCCACTTTTTAGTTATGGGGGAACTGTTTCGTAAGTTCACATGTAGAAAATCTTTAAGGATCAAGACGATCAATTCTTCCCACTTGCGCATTCCGAAGAGCGGCTGACCACGTAGCACAGCTCAAAGGGTCTTTTGTCTGAACCTCCGGATGTACTACCGTCGGCTTAGGCCTTCGATTTAAGTAGAGTGGTAATCAGTCATGAACCGTGCCGAAAGGTAAAATGTCATACAGCATTAAACCCCCCTCCAGGAGTCTCACCAGTAAATCGCTAAGAAGTTGATTGCTCCCATCCCTTACAAAACCTACGTCTTCATATACCTTTGGTTGATACATTTAAAAAGATGTTCTGATCCATGAGATTCAAAACACAGTAGTCCCAAAACTACCTGTTGACAACTTACACAGAAAAGTACTCACGCTGAAATGAAAAGATAATTCAGTAAAGAGTATTGCAGAATCACTATCAATAATAATAAAAGCATAAGATTAGATAGCTATAATTTATATATGAAAAAGAACAATAGTTCTTCTTGATGGCTGTGTTCAAAAAGGCTAGTTATCCTCCTACAGTTAAACAAATCTACAAAAATAAACATAAGAAAAATACACAACCCAGCATTACCACTCTTTAGCCCTTCATAACTTCAGAAATAGGCCACTAGGCTGGTGTCGTGCGAAGAAAGTGCTGGCGGGTATGCCACCGTTCAAAATACTCAAACAGATCAATGCTGCCAAGCTGAAAACTAAAGAACGACTATGGACTATGACAGGCTCAAGATGGCCCACTTAGTCTATAGGAACGGAAGCTCGTTCAACTAGGGTTGGATGTCTGTCTGAATCATTGGTGTAATCTACATCATACTAAAGATACCATGCTAATGTGGAACAATACGTCAATCTAACAGGCACAATGGGATAAAAGTTGGGCCTGTGAGGTGAGAACCATCGGAACTATTTTTCCGACTATGATTATCTTGTTCACTTTATGTTTTCAAACGTGTGCTCGATTCGGGCTCTCCTAAATACTCTTTTATTGCTTCATTTATATTATTGTAATATTGTAGATTTAGTATACTTAAGCTACTTGAAATGCTTTTTCTTCTTCTACTCTGTCTTCTATTTTTCCTTGGATGTGTATGCTTTTTGTAGTTATTAAGATAATGCTGAAATCCGTATGATTTGAAGTAGAATTTATCTGAATCTAGTCACGGCGCTTGCTTATTTATTGAAACGCGCACAAAGTTAGTCTTCCTCATTGAACTCACGGTAATATTTGTACGATTTCTCTCCCCAAAGAGGAGTTTGATAAACTCAACTGGTGACTTTTCATCTGCAACATTTACACGTTTAACTTGTTGGGCGATGTGCAAACCACACCTAAGTTGACACTCCTCGGCTCGGGTTTTAGTGATTCAATAATTTGACTTTTGAACGCAAGCATTAAGTCATTACGCTTTGGTTCCACCAATTACAGAGAAATAAAGACTAAGTTTTCCTCTTCATTAATTAATTAACTGACCGCATTTCGTTTGTAAAGGAACAAAAAAAAAAAAAGACGGTAATTTGTAGAATAACTGTGGGAATGTTAGTTTTGTTTATAGTTTATGGAACATAAATAAATTATACAAGAGGTACTATACAATTAATTATTAAGTATTGTTTTGACAATTTTATATTTATATGTTTTTATGATGACCTAGTTGGTTTATTTCTAAAATGGATTATAAAAATATTTTCTTTTTCTTTTATACCCTCTTCTATCCCTTGTGCCTGAGGAAATCGACCATTGTGATGCCCGCTTTTTTGGAATGATGGGAGTGTTACATGTTTTGCATACTAGAAGTTTATAAAATGGATAAGAGTAAATCCTGTGGGCCACCACCTTCATAAAATATACACGATTGACGTAAATCGTGAACCTAGATGTGTCTCTCCCTAGGTACTGAACCTTATATACAATTTATAAGCAGCAACTCTCCCATAGAGTGAAGTAGAGTCTAAGGAGTAGTAATAACACAATACAAATATATGTCATACTACATAAATATTGTACTCGGAACAATCAAGATTTGATGTTTGTAAAACAGTCGAAGTTCATTTCAGAAATCTGGTCTAAGTAAACCGTAAAATACTCGGGGAAATTCCTTTCTGTTCATTCAATTACTTTACCTATTTGGGTAACACAGCTTCGACGTCCGGTAAAAAAGCTGAGAATGTCAAAACCAAAAAGAATGATACCATGATACCATCTGTAAGACATTGGGAATCCTCTGTAGTGTCAAATTGGACTCATGGGATTCAAACGATCATTTATACAACTCTCTGATAAAGACATTCCTAATGTACAACTCCTAAATTTGGGGAATTCGGTATACGTTACGAAGTTAAAAAAGAGCACCCAATTTTTTTTAAATTTTTTTAAATTTTTGCCCCACCATTCTACTACATCTCCGTTCGATCGTAAGTGAGATTGGACACAGGTGTACCATATGCAGTATTCGTGTGAATACTTACTAGCTAACTTCCTCCTGACGATAATATTCAGAAAGTCTTTTTTTTTAGATTAATCCAGTTTATAGAGAATACAAACATTTCCTTGGGTCCTGAGCGACTGGTTAACTACCATCAGAGCAGAGGATCCGAAATCTAAAATCACAATTATTCTTTAAAAAAACATTCAAATAATTATGGAAGCATTTAACAATCACTACTTACATCTGAATGTGAAAAGAGTCTTAGAAAGCAATTTTAATAGTAATTTCAGGAAATTAACTGAATTTCGATAAAAAGGTTGAATCCATTTATGTTTCAGTGGTCAATTACTTCTTTCAATTAATTATTTTTTCTACGTATGGTCTTGGTTGAGATGAAAAACAGTGTCCCGAACGGGATTCGAACCCACGACCTTCGGCTAAATACAGCCCTACTCTACCACTTGAGCTATCGTGACTTCAGCTGACCTTTCACAGAAAGAATAATTAATTGAAAGAAGTACCTTGGTCAATCGAGCACTAAAACATAAATAAATTAATATTTAATAAGTAAAAGAAGTATCACTTCACTAACAGCTCCCTTCATAAGTCGCGGAGAATGGAATCCTGATTACACGTCATTTGAAAAAATGGCAAAAAGAGGGAAAATTCAAACAATTGTAGACTGAGATGGGGAGTTGCTGTTTGAGTGGATCGAAGTTACGATAGCTCAAGTGGTTAGAGCAGCGGCGTATTGAGCCAAATGCCATGGGTTCGAATCCCCCTCGTGACACTGACTTTTTTATATTACCCAATAAGGAACCCTAGGAATAATAAATTGAAAAAAGGAGAATATTTGTTACAAAAAATTACAAACATAGTGGCTTAACTCCAGCTTATTAATGTAAGGGTCTCTCAGTATTCAGTAAAGTAATAAAGCAATTATACCCTGCAAAAAGGTTTGGAAGATGCGCAGGATAATACTGCACCCTTTTTACTATATTGTCATTTCTACTTAAACTTTGTATTTCGTTATGTAAACATGGACAGGCAAAGCAACATTAAATCTCTCCTTGAGACAAAGACTAAACAGCAAATAAAATATTTTTGTTTTTCAAAACCATCATTGAACAAAAAGAAATCCCTTACTTACAATATTAAGTGTAATATCAATGACAAATTTTTTTTTCAAATTTGCACTAATGTAGTTCACTTGAGAAACCAATCTTATTCACCATTGTAGGTAAATATTGCATTCAACCGTTAAGACGGTTCGTTGAAGGTGTCTTATTTTCTAAGGGTCTTATATTGCTTTACTTTAGGAAAAAAATTGAATTTTACAACAATTGTGAATTTTGAAATTTTTAACTGAAATTTTTATATAAACTAATATACAAATTAATTAAACTATAAATTGTAAGATACCAACCGCACTTCAAAAGGAGCAAACTTTTGTACAAACCGAAAAAGCATCATCCATTCATTCATTCAATTGATACTTTACCTGTCTTTTCTTAATTGGCATTGTACAATACATTTGTCATTTTGAACATTCAATTTACTTGTTGAAACTTTTTGTGTTTACTTAGGTTCAATTTTGTTACAAAAAGTCTTTTTTCTTTACTTTGTACTAATTTTATTAATTCTTTATAGAAATTTCAAAACTGGGACAAATTTCTAACCGATAGTAATAAAAAATAAATCTTTTAATAATGTAATATTATTTTTACATTGGCGATTAAGATAACTTATATCTCTTTGAGAAATTAGGTGAATGTGTTTAAAGGTCATAAGTAGGGGCAACTTTTCTGTAAGCACCATGTCTGTCAGAATTAACAGAACCAAGAAAATCTTTTTTAAACTTTAGGGAAGACTTTCGTAAACTCGTAAAAGTTTATGTTCTAAGTAATATTACGCTTTACTTGCTTACGTTTATAGTAAAGGAAAATAAAGCAAAAATGGATCTCATAGCGATTTTTAATGCTCTTTCCATTGGTGTATTCAAATTTATATTATGATTTACGTTTGATGAGATACGGCAGACTATATGGAATAAAGTAATAAAGTGGTGAAAGGTTGAAGTAGTAGTTTGCTTACTATTGAGATTCCTACTTTGAACAATTCGGATTTTTGTTAATTTGACGTGCATGATAACTTCTTGAAGTATTGAGTTTTGTTCACAGGACACCCCGTTTATGTAGTAGTTCCTTAATTTTTAGGGCATACCTTTTGTAAAAATGATATTGATTTTTTACGTTAATGATAACTACCAGAATCGACAATAATGAGAAATCAGGAAAACAATCAGCTTTGATTAGACAAAATTGCTGGTTCCTTCTCACTTGAGAGCACAAAGTGTAAAAGAGCTCGTTGGAGGAAAGATGCTGACGTCCACTGAAGACGTTAATTCTGAAACCTGACCTCAGCGTACAGCGAGACTAGGGGGACCAGAGTGATCAGAGAAGATCTAATTGTGGACACTTGTTCAAACAATTCTCGTAACGTCCGACAAGCCTTCACAGGGTATGTTACTGTGTTGGAGATACGACGCGCAACATTAAGGCTTATTGACTCGAAGGTGCTAATTTACATCAAACCTGTAACTGACAGAAGTGTACCGGTTGCCTTCCTTTTGTGAAACGTTCTCATGTTAGACAACGACGAGACTTCCCACCATTGTTGTGTAGACAATAGGCCGGGGGCGGGCCCCGTTTGAATTTTGGCAACAATGCTGTTTGTCGTTGTGACAAACTGGACACTCCCGCGCTATCTAACCTTTATTTATCTCGGTCATCTTTCAGAGGAGGGCCAAGAGTTCGCCCGAGGCAATAAAAAGGCACAATGTACTGAATCATAAAACGGTGTTAAAGTGCCGAGAAATAGGGGAAGGGCGGCAGGAGGCACTCTCACTGCCATTTTACAAAACGAATAAAGACCTTCCATCATTCTAACACTCAAGATACCTGGCTTATCTCCGATCTTCGCCTTCAAGAGAAACTTCATTCTCCATTCCTAATATGAACGCTATCTGAACACTGTGAACACAATTTGGTGCTGTGTAATATGTATCTTTAATCTCATCTTACTTGGATCATCCTGTTCAACCTTTCGAATAAATATTCAAATTTAGCTTTCAAATAAGTTTAAACGGAATTGAGTTTTTCTAACTGCCTTCATCCCTGATCCTTTTCTAAAGTATAACCAATTGTTAATTCTATACGGAACAATCTGAAGAATTTTAGACTCATAAAATTGTCAGTTATTGGTAATAAAACAAATTTTTTGAATACCGTAAATATCAAAATATGTTAATGTTTAAAAAGTAATGCTTTTTTAGTTCAATGCTAATCATAGTTTTTTTCGTATAATGGCTACTAACCAACTTGTTCCATATGTAGTTCCAATCTATGAAAACATTGTTTCCTTATGAATTTTTATTGTTACAGAATTTTGGAAATGTACTAATGGCACACGTGTATATAAAAGTTGTAACATGGAACACAATAAAACCAAAAAGAAGAGTGCGAAACTACACATCGACAATATTCCTTTAGGGCCTTTCAAAATTCAGTAATTATAAACATTTAATTTAATTCAACCAATTTAGTGGTCTATTGACCAAATTGCTTCTTTAATTTACTTAATCTTTTTATATAAGGTTTTGTTCAAATGAAAAAGCTCGGTTCACAAGCAGGATTCGAACCCACGACCTTCGGCTAAATACGCCCCTGCCCTACCACTTGAGCTCTAGGGAGCTTTTTCATTTCAGCCAAAACTTTACATAAAAAGGTTATAAATAACGTTAATCATGACAAACGAAAATAATTATTTGGGAAGTAAAGTAAGTATCAAGTACCACAGGTGAAACCACTTTACAATACATTTTTCATATTATAAACCATTGAAAAGCGACCGGTTCTGCCAGGATTCCAACCAAGCACTGCGAGCGTGACAAATACAAGTTAGACGTCCTAACCACTTGGCTACCACCCTTTCTATTCTGTTAAAACAAACGGAAAAAATACTAAAAATATTTTGGATTCAAATGGAAACTCCTATAATTAACATACTAAACGAAAAAAAGTGTAAGTTGTTCTCTCAAATTTATGATATTACTGTAGCACATGTCGTTGGACAACTCGTGCATTACCCATAAAAGATGACAGAATTTGTAAAACGTAATAAACGATTATTACGAACACTGGTCCTCATCAGAGCAGAATTCAACTTTTCAATCTTAATATGATTAGTTCAAACCGTGTTTTAAGTTTGTGTATGTTAATTTTTTAAATAACTGATTATAGATAGTAGGAACTGGAGGAATTTCTGAACACTGCTGCTTCGCAGATTATTGTAATCGGGGCTGGTCCCATTTTAGGAGCTCGATAACACGTGCGTAAATTGAGCCTCCTGTGTGCCGGTGTTCTTCCATTGAAAAAAAATTCTTTTTCGAAGGAGGCTGTGATTCGAATTCCGGGTTGCTAAGACCCGACTATCCTGGAGTGCCATCTCTACTTGCATTGTGACCCATTTCGCATAGGAAAAATCCAGAGGCGGCGGTGGGAATCGAACACAGAACGTGCGGGATCTCATTTCTGATACTTGCTTCGTTGAACATAAGAATTCACTTAAGGATTTTAAATAATTCACTTTGTCTTTGAATTTGGAAATAAGTTAGTTCAAAGGGATCCGGTGGAGGGAGCCATCCTTCAGGTGGTGCGGTTTCTTCGGTCGCCCTCATTGATGAAAGGAGAGATTCGATCAACATTCTTTTCCGTTTCTGGCTATAGTAAAAATTCTTATCAATTATTTGTGACTGGATGTTATAATGCATTTTTCTCTTTTACTGAATATACTTGACAAATTTTAGCCACAAGGTGTTTAACGACAAACTTTCTACCTCCCAAGATCCAACATAAAAAGAATGCCAAAAACTGCGCAAAAATATGAAAATATAGAAACACACTCCTCCCTACAATGAACAGATTCAGAAGTCAAATAATTTAATCTAATATAAAACAATCAAATTCGCGAGTACTAGTATACGAAAATTACACTAAGAACCTGATAACTTCCATAATGATGAGTTTGCCGATTTACTTGCCTGTCACTTACAAAATGTAGGGAGAGATTCCTTTTAACAGGCTAAATTGCAGACTAGATCAGTATATCTTAACGGAACTGGACCCTCATTTCCTTCCTTTGGCCAGATTTTCACGATAAAACACTTTATAAGGAAGCCGACAATTATAAACTTCCTGCATTACTCCTCTTCGTAGACAGAAGTACATCGTTAATAAAAATACAGTATTTCAGGCTTTAACAAGGAAAAACTGTTATTACAAGTTCGTTAAAGTCGTTAGTAGTCTCACTAGATATACTATACGCGGAAAAGTAACTCATAAAATTGGACACAACGGACTCGGAATTTCCGAAAGAGACCCGAAAACAAAAGGCTTGGGTGGGAAAACAAGCTGTGTTTAGAAACATAATTGCCACTGGAGTTGAAAGGAAATGGAAATGGGTGACCACATAATGAGAGGTGGTCTAAGAGAATCATCAATGAATGGAATACAAAAGAAACAGATGACGGACCACAAATGAAAAAGGTGTATTTAGGATCTGCCTGGGCAATAGAAAAGATCGTCTAGTTTTGTGCAAGGGAGGTGTAATGATTGTAATAACATGTCTTCCTTCTTTTTCATTCTGTAAAATACGTTCCCATGTGTAATTAAACATTTTGCATGTTTAAATATTAAAAAAATTGATTTGCATACAGGTGTAATGTAATGTTTTAAAAACTAAGTTCTTAATAAAACATTAATTAAGTTGAAATTGAGCATTTGTATAAGAAATATTAAATATTAAAAGAAATGATTAATTATATATTTAAAGAAAACATTACTTTCCATTAAAAAATTAAAGCAAATGAATTTGGATAGAATAAATGATCCGAACAAAAATGTAACGATGAAAAAAGGACAAAGTTCAAGACCTCCTCCAACAAAATTAGAAAATAAAAATATTCTAAAAACTAAGTGTTAAATAAATCTTTAATTAAATTAAAAACCAACTAATGTTGTATAAGAAATATTTAAAGAAATAAACAGTAGTTAGTTAAATAATTAAAGAAAACATTAGGTTTTTAGTAAAAACAAGTGAAATAAATTATTGTGGATAGATCCAACAATAATGTGTGTTTTCAACTTGTTTCACTGCCCTAAATGACCTTAGCATAATCAATGTTCCACACTTCAAAAGCTCATCTGAAGAGGAAGCAGAGATATGAGGGTGAGAAAAACCGGGTGAATTGGTTCGTGTAAAGATACACATGGCAACTTGCTGGAACATGGCCAGCGCACTGTCGTGCGCTCAGATATAAAAAAGCTATACATTTACAACTGTTATAGTGGCAATAATGACACTAGAAATTCGCCGTACAGATATTTTGTCTTAACCGATATCGATTTATTGCAGAACTTACAATTACCATTGCATTAATTATATTATGAGCGTTCATAGTGGTTATTGTGGGAAATGTGAGTGTATGTACAATGAAAATTAACCAGGGTGGACAGATATTTCAAATCTAGAAATAATCATTCGTCTTAGAAATTGCAATTAAAATATTAATTAATAAAAACAAACTCTATATCGATGAAGAAATCGACTTAGTCTGGTATGATTGTAAATAATTAAATTTCCAGTAAGGGGGAGCAGAACCGGCATTGGGTCACTTATTGGCGCCGTCACCGCTCACGGGTTTGAACTACTCAGCTTTTGGCCATTGTGCCATCTTCAGTGAGAATCTGGAAATCAAAGTACGCAATACACTTAATATATTGCAATAACGAACCAAACACAATAGAAACATATTTAAGACATAACGAATACAAAGGACAAAACTCCATCGAAGAACTTAGAGATATAAAAACAAAACCATTTAAAAACACAAACCTTACATAGCTAGCCATTTTGGCTTTTAGCTGAGTTCTTTAGTCTTTCAGGCGCGTTTCGGGATTGCACCATACCCAATACATGGCAATCCAACTCAGCAAAGATAAACAGTTAGGAAACTCCCAAATAACAAGTTGGCAAAAAATTCGAAAGAAATTTTTGATCGAAAAGCTTTAAACAGACTACATATCAGCAATCAATTCAGATAGGGGCAAAACGAATCTCACCTACTACGTACTGAAGATATTTTGAAAAACTTTCCATAAAAGGAAAAAAGCAATGCACACTATTAAGAAAAATACTACCAGGAGAAAGCTTAAACATAATCAAAAACCATAAATCAAGCCAGCTCATCGAAAACATGTAAAACTTCACTCATCCCACCCGTATAACTTCCCTTCTTCCCGAAAAACCTGTACCACGTTTATGTAATATCTCAGCTGTTGACAAATTTGGAAAACCAATAACAGCCGCTATCGTCACTCTCAGAGCTGCAAATTTGCACATCCAAAGCATGTTAAAAGCGGAAGTGAACAAAAGGACGGAGAAAGAAACGGCTACACACTAGATGGATTCACAAGGTGCAATTCAATCAAAGAAGTTTCTCTGTATCTCAATCAGGAATATAAATCTACTTCTTACTAGGAGATGTTAAGAAACATAACATGCCTTTGTTATGGCCTTACCAGTAATTACAACCTTAAAAATGGGAAAAGTAAGAAAACCAGTAAAAGCGAACATATTTTCGCGAACCGTTCCGTTTCAAATGGTACAATCATTTTTGAAAGGCGACCTAGGGAAATAAACGAAGAGGAACCCAGTAAGTTCATCGCCTCAAGGGTTGTAAGTAATTTCGGGGTTAAGATATAAATATGAGTCAATAGGCCTTTTAAATCGCAAAGGAAGAAAAGAGAAACCGGATGGATAAAAACGTCGAAAGTAGTCAAAGAGGGAAACTAGCCCAAACCTAACATAAACTGCCACAATATTAATCCCCTAACGTAATCCTAACCTAACACTGCCCCTTACACTTACCTTAGTGCTTATCCTAACTCAACCTATACCAACACAACTCATGTGAACTGTAGATGGACGAGAAACCGATGATGTAAAAATGGTCACGCAAACAGTATGTTAGTATCTATACAGCCCAAAAAGCATATCCAGTTATACGGGTATACAACTTTGTCAATAATATTTATATTATAATCCATATATAATATTATATTCAATGTCGTACTATGAAAAATTGGAATAGGAAGGTGTGTGTGCAAATAGATCACCGAAAAATGACTTCATGTAAGGAAGCTTTATACATTTTTCAAAAAACTCCTAAAAAAAGTGGTTTTCTAAATAGATTAAGAGCAGAAAGGGGAGAAGCTTTTCCCCAATAGGGGTAAAATTTCAATTAATTATTATAACTCTAATACTCTTAAAATGTAGATAAAAGTTTTTATTGCGTTTATTACAAACCATTACAGTGTTTGACTAACAAAACTATACAAGTAGAATTCACAAGTAAATTAATTCAATAATCCGGATAGGTAGTAATAAATTGGAAATAGAGCAATGTAAATAGTTAACCAGTACGCCACAGTGTACTCTTTGTTAACCCTATGTGCATAGTAAATGTTACAGCGAAATCGTACCATGTTGTGTGAAATGTGGTCAAAATTATTTATTCACCCCACTGCAGTTATAGCGAAAAAATGTGTAAATTGAGGAGAGTACATCTAGCTAATTACTGCGGCAAATAATCTCTAACAATAAATGAGAATATTGAGAAGGGTATAATAATTTATATGTAACAGGTGAACGAACGGGTTTTCACAGCGGGGCGCAACTATTAAGCACAGTTAATTTGAAATCCTAAGAACAACACTAGGATTCTTAGAAAAATGCGAGGTCCAATAGATATAGTCCCTGCAAAAGTCCTTTCATGAAAATTATAAACAGAACTTGAATAACCTTAATTTAAACACAAGAATTCACAAATCGACTATTATCTATTGTTTATTTTATTTTATGCTATTTTGCCAGGGTTCGCCACAGGAGGCCCTCGGGGTTTAAAAGAAGAAAAACATTTGTAAGTATGTCTGGTTGGAATGCAAAGCAGCTAGATTCGAACCCTGGATCATTCTTCATCTTAGTGATGGGTACTGTGTTGACAGTTAACCTTTGCGGCCATCGGAGCCCTTTGCATTAGTTTTTTAAAAAAAGTTTAAAATAACTTTTCAATTAATTAATCTTTAATTAAGGTTTAGGTTGAGATAAAAAAGTCAATGTCATAAGCGGGATTCGAACGCACGACCTTCGGCTAAATACGCCGCTGCTCTACCACTTGAGCTATCGTGATTTCGATTCACTCGGATGCCAATTTTCCACCACAACACTACGTTTTGAATTTTGAAATTGAACATAACAATAGTAGACGTAAAGTACTACCATACTATACCTGGGCCAATAATCAATTTTCCCGAAGGAAGCAGGGACAAGATGTAGGCGGATATCCCAACATTACTTGTTCACGTTCACCCTAATCAATCACTGTTTCTCTCTCAGAATTCTCTTCCAGCTTGTTCGAGGGCCTGTCGGTTCTCAACATTTGCGAACGATGAATCGTGAAATATAGGAACTCATCAGGCAGGTTGCAAAGAATATCGTCTTTGAAAGGATGATGGGAATAAATAAAATGGTAACGTTTTACAGTTGCCTTCATTTCTCAATTGAGGGAATTATTTATATTCGCTACAAACTATCTTTCATTTTATCGATTAAGGGCAAACGTATAAATATGTTGGGTCATTTTTTGCAGGAAGAATGTAACAATGGACAACTATATTTTGATTTCTCAAGAAAAGGAAATTAGGATAATCAATTTATTTTGATATCAGGACGAGACAAAATAGACATTGTGTTATATTCAGAAGCGTTGTCAAAATGAAGACAATGTAAACCAATAAATAAAGTTAAGGTTCTCTGTGGACCCACTTGTCGTGCTCTTGGTAGAGAAATATGCAGAGCTGAAGGATCGCAAAAACGTGGTTTTGTATGGATTCCCCACGCGTCGACATGGAGGGCAACAAACGTGCGGACGAGGCGGCGAAAGCCGAGACATCCCACACTCCGGATCTGACCAACGCGATTTGGCCTTCTGCCGCTAAGTAAGCAGTGAAAAACATGATAAAAGAAAGGTGGCAGCGTCAGTGAGCGGGGTCGTCAGAGAGGCTCTTGCGAGTGAACAGCACGTCCGGTGGATGGACCTTAGAGGATCTGGAGACGAGGGGGATCGTTCTCACCCAACTGAGGATTGGCCATATGCGGCTGACACACGTGGACCTGCTCTTGGACGAAAACCAAACAGACCAAGGTGGCTCGATTGTCCCACATAATAGAGGCGTGTCATGCCTCGGCTCCATACAGAGAGCGTGTAGGTAGGAATGCCGCCGAATTTAAGAATGGTTCTCGGGCACGGTAGCGAGTTTCAGGGTCAACCTGTTCCGCTTTTGGGGGAATTGGGAAATTTTTATTGCTATAGAAGTTAAGTTACGTGCTTTGTGTTTTTGTGTCTTGTACGTGAGAAAGTATCTATTTGTGTGAATGGGGAGGCGCTGACAGCGAAGTAGCTTCTCCATTGCCTCTCAGATTGCGTGTATGACTTGGGCTGATGGAGGAAATTTTATAAAAATAACCTATCGACCACAATTTAGATTAGTTTATTGGAAACAGGTAGATGGAGGAATATCGAGTACCAAACAGTATGAGTTCAAACAATGTATATAGGTATGAATGTATTTATTGGTGTGATTGTGTATAGAGTGTGTAGCGGTATTTTGTGCTAGTACTTCTGGGTTGAAATGACCAAGCTGTCGGATGCACTGTTCAAATAAATAAATTAAGTTTCCATATAAATAACAAATTTGCAATTATTCAAAATTCCATGCTAGTCGAGAGAAACCTGTAGTTGACATTTAAATAAAACTGGGAGCTAGAAAAAAAAAAAAAAAAAAAAAAAAAACACCATGGGGCGAGAAGTACAATGATGGATACTAGTCCGGTTTAACAAGTAATGTAAAGAATAAAAATGTTAATAGTTTTGGATTAAACATTGAATATTTCAATGGTGGTAAAACGACGTTTTTAACTACCACGTTTATTGTATTATTATATAGATATACATTAATTAAATAGTGGGAGCGGACTAAACATTGCTCATCGTGTGTCAAGGGGAAAAAACGTAGTGCCTTGCAGACCCGCGTGCTCACCAAAATTCCACAGAGATTCATGGGGCGTAACAATAAATGCCCAAGTGGTAATGCAGGGTAAGCTGAGAGAGAGAGAGAGAGAGAGAGAGAGTGAGTGAGAGAGAGAGAGCGTGAGAGAGACGAAACTCTCTGTTCGAGGGTTTGGAACGAGAAAAGGGCTGGAAAAGCCTGACCCCGAATGTAGTTTTCAAACTGGGAAGGGGAAGAACGGGATATTTATGGCTTAATATATTACGTATAAGTCCTGAAAGGAACATTAAAGACGTGAACTATTTTATATAAGGTGTTACAGTTTATCATCCGCGCCAACTAAGGCTCAACCGTATGAGCGAGGTGACTTCCCGAGGATTAGAATAATTTGTTTTACCCTTTTAGCAGTCTCCTTTCGGAAAAAACAAAGTAAAATTTATAAAAATAAAACTGGGCTAAAGGAATATCCGGGAGTTAAATATGACGTTAACACTTACATTTGGAGAAAGCTTTAGTGTAACGGAATTAAAACTGTACTTTCTCAGGGGCATCGAAATAAAAAAAGAAGAGGGGCATATTTTATACCAGCTGGAGACGTTTACTTATTACGGTGCTTGCGGTGTGCGTAGTTTGGTTTTTATCGTTTTCATTTTTGCGAGGTAAGAAGAAGAAAAAGAGAAAAGTAAAACAAGAAGGAGAGCTGGAGATTTAAATCACCTACATCAGATGTTGGCAACAACTCTCATTTTTTCAACGAAATGAGTTTCCACCGTCCCTCACCCCTCGGCGGTTCCCGAGGCCTAACAAGAAAGGAACAGTAGTTTCAATATTTAAGTTTAAAGGTTATCCGACGAAGTTTGATGCCATCTGTTAGTCAAAGTTCTATGACGTGGAGTACGACCGAGTTAACGGAAATTGAGTTTTGTAATTGGCCTTCCATTTATTCCGCATTCCCCCCCCATTTCCCCTCTTCCCTCTCTTTTACGCCAAAAATCCCTGCTGGCAACTTAATTTTTTATTTTTATATTAACAATGGAAAATACCGGGTATTAATTTTTCTCCAACGTGACATTATTTAAATCAATGTTAAATATCAATATATTATTTTATAAATAAAAATTTTTATGTCGGGCATTAGGGCTTAAGGTCCAACTACTAGTGCCTGTCGTGGTTGACGGAACTAACTACTTTACAATACTTGGACATACATCAATTAATTAATCTTTATGTTAAGTATTGCTCGAGATAAAAAAGTCAGTGTCAAGAGCGGGATTCGAACCCATGACCTTCGGCTTGATACGCCGCTACTCAACCACTTGACCACATGACTCGGACACCAACTTCCCCTCTCAACCCACCATTCGAATTTTTCCTCCCTTTTGCAATTTTTGGAATGGTCGTGGAATGGTCCTGTAATCTATTCGATTCTCGGCAAGAAATAAAATGGCGCCGAAGAGCATTACTGAAAATATACTTCATTTAATTATTGATATGATCACGTTTATAATATGTACAAATACGTATTGGCTACAAATAAAAAAATAAAAAATGCTTTACGTAATTTATTTTAGTTATTCACGTACAAGGATTTGACCTCCTTCTCGTTATTTTGCTTATAAAACCCTTAGATACCGACTTTAGCAGATATCAGAGTTAATTATTTTTTGGCTGATAATTTTGATGACCTTCTGGCTCACATTCCAATAATCTAACACAATATTTTTCAAAAGATAGTGGACCGAATTTAATGGTTGATAAATCGTTTTAAAGAAATTGTCAAGTGCACTGCATAATAACTGCATCAAACTTAAAATCGGTCTATTAGTTCGATTTTCTTAAAAAACGAATTTTAGGGGTCAAAAAATCGATAAATTTAAATTCAAGGGTAAATTTAAAAGCCGTTTTATCTCGACGAATACCTTAAATAAAGATTAATTCATTGAAAGAAGTTCTATTTTATGTTTGTACATTTTCTATATTTTTTCCATTTGTAAATTTTGTTGTAAAGAAAAAAAATTCATATTCGTACTTTTGAACTCTTGAATACGAAGATGAAGACGAATTTTTGGGGATATCTAAGTATTTCTCAAAACTTTATATCAAAAACATATCTATAATTCGGTTTCTTCGTACATCACAAAGATGATGATTATCTTTCAATTAATTAATCTTTATGTAAGGTATTGCTTGAAATGAAAATGGGATGTCTCGAGCGTGATGATGATAATAATATTGAAATGTCTTCATCGATTAGTAAGAAACTTTCTTCTTCTGGGGGTTTCGAACTCTTTAAGGTAGAATTCAAACCACAGTAATAATATACAATCAGTGTCGTACGATATTGCGATGGGTGAAGCAAAGTTCATACCGAAGCGATAAGACATGAGCCAGCCAGCCAATGCCCTTACTTTTTGAATTAGACATCTTCACCATTCACAATATCCACCACACCGATGGAAGAGACAAGCAGTCCATGTTTCTTCATACACGTTCCTACAAGTGACAATCGTATGGAACTAATGTCGTCGTTCCTTCACGTTTTTTATAGGCTTGATAATCCTTAATCCCATAAGACAATTATCTTACTAACGACCTAAAGTTACCTTTCTTATCACCCTGGCGAGAACCCTACTTAACCTACATGTAAGACACACACTTTGCCTTCATAAAAATGATCATAAGCGGAGATTTAAGATAAAGCGTTTGTTTTATTTTTATTAGTTTTATTGATTTCATTCTCATTCATAGTAATTTAGAAAGGATGTTGATGTACCCTCAAACTGGAATAATTCAACTTTTCACTAGTAGAAATACCTTGGACATTGAATAAAATGTAAAGGGGTAATGCATTTTAGGCGTAACACCCAACACCTGATAAAAAAATCCCCTGATTAATCCAGCTCAATTTTTTTTATTTACTACGTTCGAATAAAGGATTTCAATGGCTTAAAACGATTCTGAGATTTAGAAAAATCGTTTGGTCTACGTTGAAATACAAATAAAGGGGATAATTATAAGCAGTAAAAAAGGGATAAAGCAACGGAAATAAGGTTAACTCAACGTTCAGCGATTCCACACAGAGATTCTTCAATGCTTCGGGTTCCAGGGCTGGTACTCGCGCTGTTGTCATCATAACAGAGGGTGAACCGGGTAACAGGAAGAGACGAAAAGTCGAGGGTGAAGAGAACAGAAGGAAAAGCCACCAAATTACAAAGGGGAAAGCGGTTCGGCCAGCCTGGGCCATGGGTTTTACACACTCATAAAGGTGAGCGTACACTTGTTCTTTGGCAAGGGTAAACAAATATTAAACGGGTACAAAATAATGCAGGTTTTGAAAGGCACACAAAACTAGATTTATTTTTTTATAAAATAAAGAGAATTTATCGGAAACATTTTCTATTACAATTTATACATCTTTATCAACGTGTAATAAGGGCGTTTATTCCGCTGACATAAAAATCTTTATTTCGACTCACAATATAGTTTTGGAAGGTGTTTTCTAAAATTGTTATCTCTTAAGAAAGTATCAAAATGCATTAAAAAATTGAAGTCTGTAGGCGAGAAGTCGGATAAATATAGAGGGCCTATTAATTAAATATTTTTCAATGGCCATTTCATTTGTCTCCGAGAATCAAATCCTGATACACGACATGTGCAAAATGTCAAAAGGGGGAAAATTCGAAAGGTAGGTTGAGATGAAAAGTTGATGTCCGTGTGGATCGAAGCCACGATCTCAAATGGCAGTGCAGCGGCGTATTTAGCCGATGGTCGTGGGTACGAATCCAGCTCGTGACACTGACTTTTTTATCTCAACGAAAACCTTAATGAAAGATCAATTAATTGAAAGAAGATATTTGGTTAATCGAACCACGAAATATAATGGGAATAAATCATATTGTAATGACTAGTCATGTTAATCGTTGTGATGGTAATGGGTTTTTATTTTGTAATTATTGAACCATACCTACTTATGTAGGTGGAAAATAATCTTTTTACTTTTTTAAATATGAAGACAATAAATTTGTAAAAACGGATTATTGTTTTCTGTATAATTGCCCTCATCCCTGATCAAGTTTGTGACACTAATTCAGTGAGTAAAGTTTGTTTATAATTATTTAAAGTTAATGACAGTTTATTGTAAACATTTTTATCTTTGTATGTTTACCTTTGTACTGCTATTTGTGCAACTGTGAAACTGTTATTAAAAGTATATTAAATAAATCATTGTTCTTAGTGAACAAAATATTGGACTTGAAAGTTTCTAGTTATTCTACCCACGTTTGTTCACTCGAAAACGTTCCACCTCTTGATTAAATCACTTAAAATCACGAGGCTTGTTTATTGTTAGATTTTCAAACAATAAAGTTACCCTGTTCTTATAAAAACAACGGACTTGAAAACAAAGAAAAAAAAAAAGAAAAAGAAAAATACTAACATGATACGATTCACGATGCTTTGATTATTCAGAGCTTGTGTTTCGTCAAATGTCATCCATTTTTTCCTAAAAATGCCTAAAATAAATGAACTACTCCACATATCCCACGGCAGATCCTGAACAAACAAACACGCTCCACAAACAGTCCGAACGCCGTTTTCAAATTTGCCTTCGTCATAACTGACTGTAATCAATGCCTCCTTGCCGAAAATAGAATCCACCCTCCACACTAGCAATTATCATAAGCCATTTGTCTATGTACTATTTAGATATTTAATTAATTTATGTAAGTGGAATATATTCCCAAATCAGAAGTAGGCAAAATTAAAAGATATATATAATATTTTTACTATTATTACTATTTACATTAGTATGTTTATTTTTCTATACTTCGTTTTTTACGTTATATAAAATTTTTTTAAAATATTATAAAAGGATATTTTATACTCTTGATTTTTTGGACTTGTTAAACAATTGAATCAGAAATTATTGCATAAGCCTTTTCATTTCTAGGTAAGTGTCAGTATATATATTTCAAATTACAGTTGTAGATGATGTTATATTTTATTTTGACCGATGTACTGTTTCATACTGTAAACAACAAGAAAAAAAAGTGTAATATATTCCAAAGTTACTTAGGAAATAGTAAAAATAAAAATATATTTATTTTATTGAGCTTTATTTTCATTTAAAGCTTAGGCCCAACAAGTTAGTTTTACTTGCCCCAGAGGTATTTTTAAAGAATGAATTTTATAGTTTATTATATTTTTATGGTCTTATTATTCAATAAAATATAAATTCTTTCTAGAAATAAAATAATATTTATTGATTTTCTTTAATTAAACTCAAAACAAAATACACCTTTTTTTATAAAATAAAATAAAATATATTTTTCCTGATCCTTAATAAACTCGAAAATAAAAACACTTTTTTTAATAAAATGAAATAAATTGAAATTAACAAATAAATTTAATTGACAATCGCTCAATGGATATACGGACTAAAGGAAATGATCTTAATTAAATACCTTATGTTTTTTCAATCAGGTTGATACTGCTCGGGTTCAGGAGAGTGAGTGTTTTCTTCTCTGTCCCCTTGAGCTCCTCTATCTTTATCTTTCATTTTGTTTACATTAGTACCAACCTTTTCTATTTCTTATTAATTCATTTGTTATTATTTATTTTTTAATTTTATTTTACATTATTGATTTACTTTTATCTAATTTAATTTAATTAATTTATTTTTTGGGACATCTGTATGTGAGTGATATATATATATATATATATATATATATATATATATAT
>CM077102.1:1401920-1433047 GCA_039619505.1 Cimex hemipterus
TATATATATATATATATACATAATACACATATAGTTATGCTATTTCCAATTTATTTAGTGTGCCATACTTTTATAAATTTATTTTTAATAATCAATCTATTATTATTTGGCTATATAATTAATATATCAAAGCGTAATATATTTTCAAGTTACTTGAGAAGTAGAAAAACTGAAAATATATTTATTCTATATATTTTTACATTTTATTGATTAAATTTAATGAAATTTTTAGTACATATTATTCGTGTATTGTGATGATTTGCAACATTTGAATTCATAATTTTTTTAAACAAAACAATTATATATTTCCGATTCTTTGTTTTCATAATTTTTTAAATCTCTTAAAAAATTAAGCAATTTTACATACCGTGTGCTATTCATTAGTGAATAATATTATAACCTGTTGGGTCAATTGGACCTGCTTCTTTTTAACCTTAATTTTACTATTAAGTTTAGTATTAAGTTCAACAAGTTAATATTGCTGTAGTTTTCTGTTTTTTTAATGAATGTAATGTGTGGTGATTAAGGACGGTTAGTCTACGATTGATTTAAAATTTAAAAAATATATTCAATCAAAGTATTTATACTCGCTCAAAGCGCGTTACGCAGAAAACAAACATTTTGAGTGAGTAGAAATACTTTGATCCAATATACATTTTTTGCATTTTATTTACTTTTTTCCACATCCAACTGTATTTGTTAAATTTAAACAATGTTTATAAATCCGAAGCCCTGAAGATGATGTCAATAAAGATCGAAACGTTGGCGCGACAAAGAAAATATTTCTGAAACATACGTCAAACCCGCACACATCTCACGATCTCCGAATAACCGGCGAATGTACTGTTTAAGCGTATCATAGGTGCATTCCCTCAAGTAGAGTGATGGAACACTTCTCCATAACCCTTTATAGAAACTGTCATTCTAATCTATTTGAGGTCTTTGGGGCATGTAATTTTCTGCTATCGCCCCTTTCACACTAATAAATACATTCGCTTAATAAGCACAAAAAGATACAAAAAGACTAGATATCTATAAAGGGCTGTATTTATAAAAAAAAAAAAACAGCTCCACAAATTTCTCACAGACATCACAAATACTCGCTGTACTTTTACTTAACTTTTCAAAAGAATATATAAGGTATTAATATGTATAAGGTATTTCAAACCATCACATTCTTGTTATACTTATACTACCCTGTTATAAAAGGAATGAGGTTTAAAACAAATTATGTTTTGTGTTTTAGGTAGTGACATCCTTAAAATAATCGTACAATGAACTCAATATAGTCGAATACTCTAGAAAGTTTCCACATACAGTTGGTGAGTAGTAATGAACTGTGTATAATAGTTTATTAACGACAATTACGTTTCATTAATAATTGAATGATATTTATTAAAACGGAACTAAATTTTTATAACACATCTACCAATGTGAACATTCTTGCAATGAAAACATTATACTGAATGTAATATTATACTTAATATATCTAGTATACAAACTTTTTGCATTGAAACTTTAACGGAAACTGAAAATCATGTCTTACTATTCAGATATCGTGAGATGCGGTCTGGTGTGATGTAGGTATCAGAAAAACATTTTCTTTATCCTGCCAACGTTTCGATCTTTTATTGAGATTTTTTTATTATGTCTTATTATTTGTAGATCTTTTGTTTTCCTATTTGGCTATTGGAATCGCAAAAAAATTTCTTGTGTAATGTTAAAAACCATCCCAATAGAAACCAATTCGGTCGGATTGAAGGTGTAGGTCACATAAATTTCGATCCGAAAGAACAATACAAATCGCGTCGCATCAAAGGCAAAAATTAGTCGAATTCGGTTAAAATGTCCGTAAAACAAGGCAAATAAGTCTGAAGCAAGGGCCTGATTCTATCGTGGGATAAATAAAAGATGCGGAGAAGCACCATATGAGGGAAATTTAAAACAAACTCCATCCATTAAAGATGAGATGTGAGGGGTAGCTGGCGTGTGCTCACATTGGAATGCATGGCGGTCTGTCTCATCAAAGAAGACTGACCCAAGAGGCAGTTAATAAGATCTCAATACCTTCTCTCAAGGGTCGATATAAACCCTTTGATCCTCGCTCCTACCCTTCAGACGTCTAATGGCATTTCGCGTCTATGAAAGCGTTGCAAATTAGTTAACCTTCCTTGTCAAATCACTGACGGCCTTTCAGTCCTCCCTGAAATTTTGGTATTTCAAATTGTGTTAAGTGGTTAATGTACAAGACCATAAGAAATGCAATGGAAATCAGCTGATATTTGATGCTAGCGGCTCACTTTCGTGATACGAGATTATACTCCTAAGCCATTAAAAAACTAAATATAAATAAAATAAATCTGAACTGTATCTTATCTCATGTGATATGATCATCCATGCAGTCGTCTTTTCTACGTTAAAAAGTATATTTGAAAATTGGCTGATGTATAATAACTTTCAAATATATGCATAAGAATGGCGGAAAACCGTACTGAAATAAATTATTTTGTATTTATTTGTAGTACATATTGAAAACGTGATTAGTTCATTTTGCATACGGTCTTAGTATTAGAATCAAAACAAGCGCTGCATTCGGAGAACACGCGGTGAGAAACAAAAAGGGTATTAACGTGATTTAACAAATATATATTTCTAAACTAATTTAAAATTTGTTTTAGCACTTCTAGATACCGCTAAATATAATTTTTGCTG
Source organism: Cimex hemipterus (assembly GCA_039619505.1). Classification (NCBI taxonomy): domain Eukaryota; kingdom Metazoa; phylum Arthropoda; class Insecta; order Hemiptera; family Cimicidae; genus Cimex; species Cimex hemipterus. Next base: position 1,404,633 of record CM077102.1, read on the forward strand.
GAATTTAAATTTATCGACCTTTTGGCCCTAAAACATTTTCATTTTTTCAGAAAAACGTTATTGGTGTCTGATTGAAAACGCTGTAATTCAGAAACGGCGGAAAGAATTTGTAAGAAGAGGAACGTAGTTTTTAAAGACATTTGTACCATACAAATATATAAAAGATTTCTACGAGAAAATACACAAAATAAGACAATTATTTGCTAAATATTAACTTAGTTTTGTCAAGTGGAAATAATAGAACAATTTTATGTTTGATATAACTATGAAATGAACTTGACAATTTCTTTAAAACGAATTATCAATCATGAAAATCAGCTCAATAGCTGTTGAAAATGTTATGAGTATTGGAATGTCAGTCAAAAAATTATTCACACTGATCTCCGTCAAAGTTGGAATCTACGGGCTTTATTGAGCAAAATCCAAGTTTTGACCATTTTCTGACCAACTTTGCTTACAGTATGCATTGTATGTGTCACGTATAAATATTAATGGCGGCGTCGGTGGTTGCAACGGTTTTGGCGTTGTAAGGTAAAGGGCCGAGGTTCTTCATACTTACAACTGGAATTTTTTCAAAACCTCACCGGGACACGGTATAATAACTTTGAAATACATGCACAAGAATGGCGGAAAACTATACTGAAATAATCTTAAAGTATTTTTTGTTTCTTCATTCTTAGCCTATACATATTTGTATATATTATAAACGTAACCAGTTCATTTTGCACACGGTGTCAGTATGATATGGTATGGTGTAAAAGGATACTAGCTAGCGAGGTTTGTACACCCCAGGCACTGCAGCCTTCTGGCTCATGGTACCTTCCTAGATCCGTAGTTCAGTGTAATAGACTCAATCCTGCTTAGAAGTATTAGGTCATTGACTGTCGCTGCTGCAATTCGATTCCCTATGTTTTTTCTGTATGTAAGGTTAAATTAGCTGTTTCTTCGCATTCCAAGATGATACGAGTGGCTGTTTCCTCCTCCTCATTACGTAATCTGCAGATGGGCTCAATGCTGTATATACCCATATTGTGTAGATGCTCTCTCAGGTGCCAGTGACCGATTAGTAATCCTACCACTCCTCTGAGTTTGGCCCTTTCCGATTGCAGCAGTGTTTCTGCCAATCTTGGTGAGGGTTGTTTCATCATAAGTTTACTGTGAATAACACCGCTAGAGTTTATCCACTTCTCCTTTTGTTGTGCTCGGATCTCTGCTGCAATGGAAGATTCTATAATTGTTTTTGTGGTCCCAAATATAGGTTCTTGCTGATCCTCCGCTGGCCAGACTCATAACTCAAAATTCCTCTGTACTCTGGCACCAAAGATAACACTAAGGTGTTGTGTTTCCCCAGGTTTTGGAGATTTTGGATGCACTCACTGACTAAGTTTGATGTGATTCTTTTATGCTAATGCTTTCATAGCTGCATGGCTATCAGATCTTACGAGAATCCTTTCCCAAATGTAACCTCTTCTAAGATTTTCTGGGGCACAAGTACTGATGGCATGTATTTCTGCTTGAATGACCGAAGTTTACTTCCCTAATGAGTTTGATTGCTCATGTTTTGGACTTCTAGAGAAAACGCCTGATCCGTTTCCTGCGTTTGTTTTGCATACCATATAATTGTATCTGATGCTCACCTGTATTCGTTCTCTCCTTTAAAGTCTGTTGAGACTTTATAGGAAGTTGCAAAGACGTTTTTGGAATCATAGACAGCTCCAATTTCTAAAAACGGATGTCTGATTTTGTTGATTATGGTTGTATGGTTGAATTGTTTAGTTTCTTTCCAATTTAATTGCTTCTGGAGCCTAAGCCTGAGCTTTTCCTAGCTTCTCCTTGTATAAATATTTCCAAAAGAAGTAGTTTTAGCAGAGTTTCTAATGCATTTGTAGGAGTTGTTCCTATTGCCCCTGTGATACATAGCTTGGCTAGTCTTTGTGTGCTGCCTAATGTTTGGGTAGCTACTTTTAGTTGAGCTAATGTATTTTACAATAGCCTTCAAAAACAATAAAACTGTCCACACTCTTTTTTCCAAAATTAAGGATCCAAAACCTGTAATAAATAAGTCTGATGTAATTTACAAATTCAATTGTATAAATTGTACGGCAACATAAATTGGAATTAATCCGAATGTCTGGATGAGAGGGTAAAACAACATACGTATGATCTCCAGCACTGGCTACTTACCAACACCTACACAATTTCGATTTCCACAATCCTAATATGTGTGTATTTTATGCACCTAACATGAATGTATTGGAGAAAATTAATCTAATAAAAATAAATTAGAAATATCCCTATTCATTTTTGAGCAGTTTAGATAGAGAAATAAGAAGAATTAGTACAATAAATATAAAAAAAAGAATTCTTTGGGCGGGTGCACATAATTCTAAAATTCAACAATATATGCGGTCTTATCAAATATAGTAGTGCTTCAACCTTCGAAGCTATTCTAATAAATCAGGAACGGACGGATACAGAATTTTATGCAGATGTTGGGTCGGAAAGTGATAAGTCAAACAGGTGGGGCATACACATACGATATTAGTGCCGGGCCCCTTCCAAAACGTATTCCGTGGTAATAATCTCTCGCACTCCTGTCAAAAAGAATTCGAGGCGAAATATTGAACCGTTTTGCCTTAATCCATCATATTGTCAAAATACCATCTTGGAATACCTGAACTTATTTTCAAAAATTTTGTTAAGCCTAATTCTTAACGAAGTGATTTTCACTATTAATTTTATATATGATACATTATTGCCTCTTTAACATTAAATACCTGTTTAATATTGAAAATATACTAAAATACTTTTTTCGATATAATTATTAAAGTAAATTTTTTCATCCATATAAATTATTATCCGTGGTGCCTGGTGACCGGTAGTTGATTATTATTTGATGATCATGAGATGCGGTCTGGTGAGTCGTAGGTTTAGAAAACACAAACACTTTATCGTCCCAATGTTTTGATTTTTTATATAATGCTAAATATTTAAGACTCACTCAAAGTGTTTGTTTTCTGTGTAGATGTGCCACTATTGAGTGTCGTGTTGAGAGAACCAGTGAGACATTGATGTTTTATGTTTATATACGTAGGAATGCGAAGGGGTGGAGTAGGAAGTAGGAATACATTTTTATATGAGGAGTTATTATACTATATAAACACGGCCAAAAATAGAATCATAGAATTCATAGAATTATTACGCTCAGCTTTGAATCTTTTCACCACAAGAACATTTCACACACTTTTTTACAAAATTAAAGATCCCACACCACCAAACAGTAAACCTGACGTAATTTAAAAAATCGATTGTTTCAATTGTCCGGCAACTTACATCAGTATTACATCCGAATATCTGGATAAAAGGGTAGAACAACATATGTATGATTGCATAAAATCTACAGCATTGGCTACCACCAACACCAACACAATTTCGATTTCAACAATCCAAATATATATATATAACATAAGGCGTCGGCATTTCCATCAGCGATGTTTTCTCAGATTAGGTAGTGGGTATATGCTAAGCATGACTTACAAATCTGACTTCTCCAAATCTTACGCATTTGCTTAAACCTCTAGATTGCATTAATTTAGAAACCCCATCAGACCATATACTTGCATGTTTCCTGATGCTATAAGTGTGTCAAAATTAAAAGGCCTCTGCAAGGACATATTTCTGTCTACATTTTGCAGAAATCTTCCTCCATATTATTCGAAACCCAACAATTGCGACCCCAGATGTATTGCAATTTTGGATGGTTTTTCTACTTTCTCTCAGGGATGCCAACGTGCCCTTTTACCCAACACAAAATAACTTTTTTCCTTGTAACGTCAAGCCATACAGAGGTTTGAACACATCCACTAAAATATGTTCATATGTATTATCGATTTGTGTGACCTACAAAGATATTAAAAACATAATAAAACAAACATAACCGTAACTTTTAGAAATGGTTTACATCAACAGAAATAAATATAGCATCAACTACAGAACAGACACACGCAGCTACGTGAACATCTTAAGTCAAATTCGATGTCAATAACGCACAAAATATATAATACCCAACACAACATATAAAATAATCATTACACATCACATATGAAACAATTTCTACATAGTCTAAATCTGTAACAATTTACCCCTCCTTTCTATAATAATCACGTCTATAATAAAATCCCGTATGAAAGGCTAAGTAGGTCCGAACTACAAACCATAACTCTTTTTTTCCATTGTCGATCCCTTTCACGGCAGAGAAGCCGACTCCTCATAGAAGAAAGAATTTCTATTTCTACTTCCTTCCTCACTCCTTCAAAACCAAACTTATATAAACAAATAAACATTTATTTCTTACTAACACTCACAACACGACATACAACTATGACGCATCTATACAGAAAACACACGCTTCGAGTGAGGTCGAAGTGATTAAACCTAAAATTTCTATTTTTGTACATCATTGTATAAATTCGTAGACATCTTATTCATATTTGTATAATTTAAACAAAATTTATAAATCCCAGGCCCTGAAAATGATCTCAATAATGATCGAAACGTTGGCACGATAAATAAAACGTTTTTCTACATCTCACCAGATCGCATCCCACGATCTCTAAATAATCACTTACTAACGGTCACTAAATACCTCACATGTATAATTTCTTGATTTTAATAAACACATTTATTATTATTGTTTATATAATAATATAGTCAGACCATTGTATAAAGAAAAAATGATATAATAATATTTTTTATTGGATCGTAATTGGTAACAGGAAAGGTTAGGATGAAACTACTTTTCATCCGTTATCGTTCGTCGTGTGTAGTAATAAATTTTATCAGAAAAAAGTTATCGAAAAACTCAGTCAGCGTGTTTGTAGATAAAATGACATTAAATATGTGGTTAGTTGAACTTGTCACGTTTGTGGCTTGTGTTACGGTTTCTCTCCACTAACTGAATTTCGGCCAAGAGCCCCTTCCAACATACGGACAAAACCTGCAAACGCTCAGCAACTGTGCTTACCGCCAGATCGATGGAATTAACTTTACCATTTGGTGTATTTCTACTGCAAAAATATAATAGGCAATATAAATGTGAAGGTAGAAATTTTTTTGTTTACTCTATTTGACTGAATGCGTTGTCTAGAAATTTATTTTTATTTTACGTGTTAAATTTATTCGCAAATTCGGTTTATTTATGAATGAGTCGCTTCAGAAATTCGTCATGTCCAAAAATATCGAATTTCATTCGTTGGTTTTTTCCTCGCGATTTTCGATTTATTTTACAAAATTACGAGGTCATGTACGATTGCAAAGAAATTATAAGTTACTTTAAAAACTGTTTGAACTTGAAGGAACAAACAGAAACCCTTCATGTCCAGGATTGCACCCGAACATGTTCAATCGTTCCGGAGAAAAATCTTCAACAGGCCCACAACAACTGAGTAAACAGTGGAAACCTTTAGTTCATGAAGTTTAACTTACTTTGCCGGAACTTCAGTATATATAGGTCTTAAGAAATTGTGAATCATTTTAGACCTTCAAGCACAGTTGAAGAATTTGTTACTGATTTTTATAACATTGTGATTTTCCAATTAATTAATCTTTGTTTAAGGTATTAGTTGAGATAAAAAAAGTCGGGGTCATGAACGGGGTTCGAACCGATCCACGCGGACACGAACCTCCCATCCATCTACCCAGCCTTTCGACGTGTGTAGATCAAAGTCACGATAGCTCAAGTGGTAGAGCAACGGCGTATTAGCCGAAGGTCGTGGGTGCGAATCCCGCTCGTGACACTGACTGTTTTATATCTACCAATACCTTACATTAAGATTAATTAAGTGAAAGATGTTATTTCATCAATCCGGATATTATGATTTTCATTGTTTTTTTATACCGAATGAAAAAAATTTCCATTGGTATGTTTATATGGCACAACCATTGATAAGCTGCGTTTCAAATGAAAAATGTAGATCCTCCTATACCGTGACTCTTTCCTTTGGTTTCTCGTGGATTTATGAACCATGATTTCCTCGTTTCCTCGATAAGTAGTTTTTAAAATTGAAGTTAGGTAGAAGGAAGAAGCTTTTATTGCAGTCTGTCTTTCCGGGCAATTCTGCTGCTTCAATCCACGGATGGCTCACAACGCCATAGACAACGTATAAAATCTCTTATAATCTATATAAATTAAAGAAAGTTCATAAGGAAAAGCTTTTTGTTTATATTTACAAGAATAAGGTGGTAGAAGAAGCGTCGATGGCCGCAAAGGTTAGGATTTTGACCAGCGTACATCGCTTAAGGCAAAGGGGACGGGTTCGAATCCTGCGGCCCTGCATTCACGAACACGACATACTTAAAAATGGGATTTTTTTTCGAAAACACCGGCACCGTGAGGGTAGATATGACCGCTACAGTTCCAAACCCTCGTTTAATTAAAAACAAAAATTAGAATCTGATCAGGTTTCGGGTTGTGGGAATTATCGGATGAAAATTTTAACTTGTTTGACGCTAATCTCTAATTTGGCTAGTAAATTATTAATACATAGTCTCTATGCATAAAATTAAACAAGAGGCAAGAAAATGTTATTTATCATGAATATTTCATGTTTGTAAGTTCAAGCTTTTTTATTAGATAAAACACTGAGTAATAAAATATAATTGTCTCATCTCAAAATAAAGGGAGAATTGCAAGAAAGAAGAAGAAGAAATGTATCATATTTAAGGAAAAATGTGTCATATTACAAACGTTGATTAATATTTTCAGCATAGCTTTGGTTGAATTGAAACACAGCAGTTGCAGGTAAGTTAATTTGTAAGCCGCAATTTAATGAGAGATACCTCTCAATTCGTCGTTGTTATGCATGGATTAAATAAAGGAGAAGCTATGACCAAAATATTCAGAACTCGAGAGCTTAGTTTGCAAACAATAATGACATTCCAATTTACTATCTCACGATATGGTTAAATCCTAGAATTTTGCAATACATAATTTATGAGGAAATAGAGTTGAAAAATGGTTATTGAAAGAATGGTAAAGGATAGATATAATATAATTTATATAAATTATAACATTAAAAGAGAAATTTTTCCTTGTTCTCGAATATGATCATTAAAAACAGAAATTTCAAAAAAATTTATTATCGGTTTGAGTTTGTGTAATTCGATCATTTTGCTCTTTCAGGCTGAGAAATAGGTTCGTCAATCATCAACGTATTTAATCAAACCTGGTAAATGATAATAATTTAAAATAAATTACATTTTTGAAGTAAGATAGAAAAGTGTCTTTGACACAAACCAAGAGTAAACAAATATCGAACTCCATGGGCCACGGCAATGGAAAGCTCTGGTCGGAATGGGAAAGTTGGTCAATGCCATATGTCACCAACTTCGGAAGGAGGGCCTCGACTTTTGAATGAGGACAGTGCCGTATATATTCATCATTCTGTAATTTGACTCTAGCTCTTTGAGGCTGGCACCCACCTTTTTTTCCAATTTCGCTTCCTGTCACAACAGTTCTTAAGAGGAAGATGGAAGAAAGAGTAGTCGGCCAACTTTGAAGCACGGGTGTTCTGTGACGTGCCATCTGGAAACTTCGTTTACGTCAGCGGCAAATTTTTTTCTTTGAAATAAAAATCGTTATAGATGGATTATCGTACAACATATTCTGTTGATTTATAGAAGTATAGAAATAAATTTAAATTAGACGTTACGTATAAATAAAATGAAAAGTTCAATAATGCGGCTAGTTATAGTATTACAGGAAGGCACCAAGCAAGATAAAATAAAGGAAATATGTAGAAATGGAAAATATAGTTCGTTAAAATATAAATTTAAATTGCAAAAGTGCGTACAGGCAGCAAGATCATTGTACCCATAGAAAGCTAGAGCAGTAGCAAACTTTATTGATATTTATAAAGTTGAAATATAATTTTGGTATATTCATCTTTCATTTCCAGAAACCTACAAAATTATTATACAAGTAAAAAATAATGATGACCCTGGAGAAAAGTAGTTTGGATTGATGATCTATCATCACCTATGGGAAATATTTTGCTAATTTTAGAAGGTTAAGTCATAGATTGATGACCTTCACTAACTTAATAATTTATTTTTTTATTAAATTAATTAATTTAATTATAATTTAATAACACTAGCGGAAGCAAGTCAGAATAAGGATTGGACAGTGTTTTTGTGGATTTAAGGTATAAAAATTCCTGAAGCAAACGTACAGACTAATTTAGGTTTATTTAAATAATCAGGCAAGACTTTTGGCTGTTCTGAGGAGTTAGTAATGGGGAACGGAGAATATTGTTCATGTTCCTCAGGGAAGCATTCTTGGCCCTTTTCTATTTTCCATATACACTGCAGATATTCCTACACATGTTAACATTTCGACACACACATTCATTGATGATGCAGCGAGTCTTACACACAATTGGGACCCGCCAATTAAGACTCAAAAGTTACACTTGAAATAATTAATAGTATGGTTCACAAAGGGAAAAATTTGACGAATAGCATTCGCATAATACATACATTACGTAAAAATATCTGTCCAGTAGTAAAAATAGAATCCCAGTGCCTCCCACTGAACTTTGTGTGTTATCTTGGAATATTCATTGGTAATAGACTTGGAATCCCTACACAGGACTGGATAAAAGCAAACAAACCGACAAAGCGACTCGAGATCAAAATTAGACATTAAGAATAAACTTTTAATTTACGAGACAATGATTAGACTTCTCTTGGCTTACGGTTGTAAAGCGTTGGTTTCCAGCAAGATTCAAATTTTCAACGTCTCCAATCGTTCCAATCTAAATTTCTCGGTCATATTAAAAATTCTCATTTTTACGTTACCCTCACATTACGTTTGTACATGAACTCATCTAAACTCGCTATAAATAATTTTTGAGATGTAAAAATTTAAGTGTGCCACTAGGAAACTTCTTCCAACAGATCCTCAAATAATAAATTAAACATATATAAACATATTTACTTAATACAATATTTATACTTGTAAATATAAAATAAATGTGCTAAAAATTTAAGAAAAACCTATTTCTTTACATAAAACCCGAATTTTCTCCGCTCTAACGTTAATTTTCTCAACTTCAGGCCACATTTTTAAATTTAGTACTGAATTTTGTTTAGATCAGTCCACTTTTGTCCTAAATATTGCCAGTCTACTTTCAAACTAAATATAAAAAACATCATATTTTGATCTGTTGATGGGATATTTTAGTTGGAAGTTGGGAAAACGCGGTTAGGGTCGACATGAATTTAATTGTCACGCAGAACTACGTCCCAATTTCCAACTGAAATTGCCAGTAAAAAAGTAAAATAGTAGAGGTTTCGAACAGACCGTTTCAAAGCTCATAAAATGTTGAAATCTTAATAGGTTTGACATTTAAAAAATGTAATCTAAGGGATCCATGGTTTAAAGAAGTTGATGTAAATTTACCGTTTTGTAAATTTTTGTGATTATTTTGTAAGCAGATTGACAATTTTTAGGACACAATAAAACTCAAATTATAAAAAATGGGGCGAAACTTTTGGAAAGTTATTTTGAGTAGAAAATCCAGGTTTTTGTGTAAAAAAAAAATATTTTCCTTAAATAAACACCAAAAAAATCCTAACCGTTGAACGGACTGAAATAAAACCATGAGGTTTGCATCATTCTGCCCCACTTCAGATACACTGCCACCGATTTTTGTTAACTCGACAGCTGACCTTCCTGTACAATTACTATTTATGTTTTATAAATTATTATTTACATAATACTAATTAGACCTTTGTATATATATTTATATAGTTATGCTTATTGTATTATATGTAATATTTTGTAAGAAGCTTGTAAATAAGTACAATTTAAAAAAGCTTAATACGAGACGGAAACAAAATTAAAGATAGAATTAACTTAATTATTTGAAGAGTAAGGGTATAATAAAAAACACAAGAATTAATTTTACCTATGCTTGACAATAAATTATTGTATATATATATATATATATATATCGAAATTAAACCCTTTCATTTTTCTCGTAAAGTATATCGGAATGACATGTCTAGTGTTTATGACATGTTTCAATATGAAAACATGGGTCATTTGAGACTTAGATGTCCGTGGTCTGTTTCGGACACTACTAGCTACGCCAAACGTAAAACATTTCAATAATGCGTTTTATGTTTTTCATGGAGCATTAAACCAAAGTTCATTTGCATTGAAAAATAGAAAAACAACAATAATAAAACGGTAAATGAAAAGTGTCAATATGGATAAAGTAAAATTGTTTTTATTTATTTTACGGCTTTGTCATAAATTGTAATGAAACAAAAATACAGGTGTATAAATAATAAAAAAGAAATGCCCAATATAAACTGCTCTTGTTGAAAGAAAGAAAAAAAAAACGCTTTCGTTTGTTCGACGAAAAAATAACGAATTGTATTGTCTCTGAGTTCAAATGCAATGTAAAAATTAAAAACAATATATATTACATCTTTTGCTTTTTCGTTTATGAGTTTTACTTATTTCAGTTTCCCTTTCAAACTTGGTGATAAAGTCGTCTTTGTATTAACCTTTGCACATATTCGTCACCTTTTTTCCTGCCTTCTGACTCTAAAATATGCTAAAAAAGGTGGCATATCAAAGTTTTTCTGTTCGAATATATTAAATCTATATTACATTGTAAAAGAAGATGTATTATTGTATATCCTGATGGTTAATCTTAAATAAACACAATATAAATATGTTAGTTAAATTGTGAGAAGTCTTTTCCATCGTGCTAAAAAACTCATAAAAATTGTTTTCCTCCTCTTATAATCAACGTTCGATAGCTAATCCTGTTTCTATCCAAAAAATATATTTTTCTTCAGCGTTTTGGTATGTTAATAATTTACCAGGTTTCTGTAATAGTTCTACATAGGTCACAGTGGACGAAAAGATTTTTACTAAACATTATTTCAAGCTTCAAATAATCTCAAATTAATTATTTGTAACAATAAATATAATTGTGCAATTATTAAAGATTCCATTGAAAAATATGCATAATATACGTTTCGAACAAATTTTGGCAAATCAATTACGGAATCCCTGAGGATTCGTTCATACATGATACTTGCACTTGTCCAAAATTTATTTCACGGCACTTCGTTTAACCAGTTTTTTATTTTACCAGGAAAAGATTAGGGGATTAAGAAATTTTTTTATTAATTATAGTTGTTATATAAAAGTTTGGTTGACATGGAAAAGATAGTGCCACGAGCGGGATTCCGAGGTGATTGAAATCACGATAGCTGAAGTGGGTTAGTGCAGCGGCTATTGAGCCGTGGGTTCGAATCCCGCTCGTGACACTATTTTTTTCATTTCAAACAATATCTTACATAAAGAGGTTTATTTTGTAACATTTATGTGGGGGATGTTATTTTACTGTACAGTGAGGATAGGCAGCTTATAATCTGTAAAAAGAAGAAAATCAATAAGTAACTAGGAAATTCTAGATCTAGAGAATATTTGCAATATCATTTATGATTGTTATAATTATCAGATAAAGAATAATCAACTTTACTGTATAATAGGCAAACCCATTGAAAGTTTATTTTTCGAATATTTTTCATTCAACCGCAAATGGTTCTACACATTTGCTTGGCAAAAACATAACAAAACTACTATTATCCAAAATAATTGTTTGTTACATTGCAGGTTAATAATTGTACAAATGAGTTTTATGATAAGCTTCTTTCTTTTTGTAGATTGGGGACGGAGCCACCCATGAGGATGGTTTGGTACCACCTTTCTTCACTGTTTCTCCTAACTACCTACTCGTATTCACAAGGTAATTCTATTAGACGTAACTTCTCTCATCCCTTTTAATTGTATCTAACAGCGGCTCCTTGAGATTACAATTTCAAGGGCTGTAACGGCTCTCTTAGTTTCTATTAAACGTTTCGTGGTTTCTTTGTTTGTTCTGTATCTTTTACAGCTTTCGGTTTACACGTTCCGTTCTGAGCCGGTACGATTCTCATTACCATTGTTTTACTGATAAAAAAAAAGAATCAGACGAATTTAACCAATCTGATGTAAACAACGAGCTTACTATCAATAATTCAGGCATATAATGAAATCATATGTCAAATTTTCACATAATTCTGGAAAATATGATGATAAAAAATCTTGGCAGACTGTTTGTGAAAAATAAAATGTTTGCCATTTGTTTTATAAAAAATACATTTTTTGTTGCTTCTAAACACAAATTATGGATTTAGATTTGGATTAATATAAATTTAGATGATTATTTGGAGAACGTGAGATGCGGGCTGGTGTGATGTAGGTTTTAGAAAAATATTTTCTTTATCGTGGCAACGTTTTGATCTTTATTGAGATCATCTTCAGGGTTCAAAGTGTTTGTAATCTGTGAAGATGTGCCATTCTTGTGTAACATAGATCGAAACGTTGGCACGAAGAGAAAATGTTTTTCTGAAACCTACATCACACCAGACCGCACTTCACGATATCCAAATGGCTAACGCACCGGCTGACGGACTGTTGTCCATGTTGTAAAGTATTTTGTAATATATTTTGAGCTTTTTGTATTACATGTAGATAAATACTATTATTCATTCATTGGCTCACGTCACTAAACACTAAACATAAATTTAAATCTGCATATATATGTGAACATGCACTGAGTTGAGCCTTCTCGCAGTCCACCGGCAATTATAGTTTTTTAAAATTTATGATAAATTACCAGTAGACAACATGGCTGTCCGAAGTCTGATCTCCGTCACGTCCATATACATCAAGTTACCTAGGTATGGGCCAGGACAAGCCACAAGGTCACTAAGGTGGGCACCATGCCACGCAGGCCATTGGTTCCGCTTCATACATTGGGCCAATAAATGGCCCAAGATTGAGTCAGCTTGACTTCAATGGGCTATAATTGCTTACTTTTCCTATGTTGTAATATGTATCGAGGTCGAGGAACTCGCTGCTGCCTCTGTGTGTTGGGCCAGGGTGCATAATTACTATTTACATGTAATTAATATACATACAAACCTGGTTGGAAACACCAAGCAAAGGGCAGCCAATATTGGCACAGTGTATACAGACACGTCATCTATCTGCGGTTTGTTCAAGCATGTTGGCGTCCTTTGATGTTTTTAGTGAACCCGAACCCAAATCCAATGTTCTAAATACCATTTCCTACTTTGGCCAGAATGGGCTATCTTCCCTCGGTGATGGGCCACTGTTTGGGCCATAGATCTACTATATGTCTTTATTGTTATGTTTATATTAAAGAGCAAGAAAGACGTTCCTCATGGTTTAAAACCGTCTGAGGTAGATCGATAAGTCAATTCAGACCCAACTCAAGCTGTTCCTAGATCCAAACACTTTCACTCATTTCTAAATACATTCTTAAATACATTTACATACCATTCACACAATTAGGGTAGTGGTTTACTCGATATACCTCCACCAATCTTTTCACCTATTATATAACTAACCTAATTGAGGGTCGATGGGAACTCAATATTGCGCCATAGCCCTCTTACAATATAGATTCCCGCTAATAAATACATTCACTCGCAACACACAAAACTGTCAGTAATATATACAACAATTTTCTACACCAAAATCGGAGCCGATGGCCCAAATACTAGCTGCTGTTTTCAACCACGATTCTCATAATGTGTAGCATTCATACTCACTCGCTATATAGCCAAGGAGTGAAACTAACACCCTTCAATTAGGGGGATCTCGTCGAGCACCTTTCTTTCGTGCCAGACACATACGCCGGGTTTGATCCAAAAAGCAAGTCAGACAAACCTAACGTTTAAGAAAATAAAATATTGATCAATTAAAAAAGACTACAAGAAGATCCAACTGAAGTTACAAAGGAAAGGATAGAAAAACTAATGTGTGAGTAACGGAACAAAGTTAGTTGCACAATATTGCGGAGGTGATAGTTGAAATAAAACGAAAGTGGGCTGGGGACAAGTTTTTACCTAGAGATTTTAAAAGAAAAAAAGTCATATCAACGTCACAATAATGAATTTAAAATAACACGACAAATGGGAGGATACCTGCTGATTGTTTGGTAGTAGATATTTCATTTCATGTTCAATGTCTGCTAGCCAAGGTCTAGGTTTTCCCCGAAAATTGTTTGTTTTTTCGTCTGTTGCTACTTCTGACATTAACCAAGGGAAAATTTACTCCACTTCGAAATTGTTACAATATTCAGAACATACCACTTTCTACCATCCTATTTGTGATATTCGCATACGGTCTGACCATTCTCCGATACTGTTTCACTCAAACCCAGATTATTCAACAGACATGTATCTATTTATACAAATCCCATCAGTCTTTAAGTCGTTAAGAGTGGAGTTTTTATCTTGGATAAACGCATGCCAGATCTCAGTGTCATCTTTAATATACTGCCAGTTTTCTTTCGATTCTGTGAGACTTTTTTTATTTTATCGCCCTAGAAATAAAGCCAAGGATCATAACAAGATACCCCCAACCCGAACTTGATCTATATCAGGAGAAATATTTTGGAAGCAGAATCCCCTGAGGAATCGTTCGTCGACTATCCTGAGATAATAAAAGTCATGTCGAGTTGGGTAAATATTGTCTGCGTTACAAAACCAAAGAGTAACCAAATCTAAAAAAGCCGCCACGTTTGATAGAAAAGAGCCTCAAAAGTATTTAGTTTAATAAATATCGTATGTTTTGTATTTTATAAATAACCTTTATTAAAATAAATAAACCAATTGCTCTCCCAAAATAAATATGTTTACAATTTTTAGTTTAATACAAATGCAACATAAAAATATGAAAAGGTAATTTTTAAATTGTAAATTTATTGTGGTATTAATACGAAACGTGCAACGTAATGAAAAATTGTCTATTTACTTTTATCCTTTTGTTAATTTATCTCTTGTCGACTCTAATACCCTGGTAGTTGGCGTATTACTTGAATAAATTTAAATCACTTGATATTAATTATAAAAGACCTTCCCATCCCGATTGTTATAAATAATCCACTCTAAAATCGAGGAACAGAGGCTAAAAACGATAAGAAGTGGCTGTTATAAAAAAAGGAACAGGTGTGAATGTTGTCCGAAGGAAAAGAAATTGTGTGAATCTGGAACGGAGCTAGAATGTCTAAATATAAGGGGGACGGGGATGAACGAGGGTATTTTACAAATTATATTTGTAGCCCGGTTCGTACAGTTGGATTCATTCATATTCTTTATAAATAAATATTTTTCTTCTTTAGTTTTAAACCGCATGTTGTAGAGCAAAAATTGTTTCGGCCTCAACTATTCCACATACCGAACCACGACTAAAATATTTAACATCAAACCTGCCTTATTGGACATCACACATTGTTACACTTAGATACCACCACACACTTATAAATGTGTATGATACGATTAAACGCTAGCGATATATATAAGAATTATGTAGTGTTGTTGCGTTAAATTATTTCGTTGATCACTGTGAAGTTATCAACCAAGCAGACGGACTCCATATTTTGCCTTTATAGTAAACTTATCTTTTACTAAGTAATACTAAGAATGAACTTAAAAATAAATATAAGAAATATATTACACGAATAAGTGCAGAGTTGATTCTATCACTCCTCGCAATCCACCGTCAATTATACTTTTATATTTTATAATAATATCAAGTATCATCTTCTTCGGGTATTGGCAGTCGGAGGTCAGACCTCGTTTATATCCGTTCAGCCATAGAGGTGGACTTGGGTGCCAACAATAGCTGGTTCAATTCATCACCCAACGCATGCAGTCTACTTAATTATCTACTTAAATACCTTCTTGCTTGTTTTCACACCATTAACTCAATTCCTTCATCACCCTTTACATCTTTTATATAATTAATCTAAATGGGGAGGGGTCGATGGGGTTTTCAATATTCAGCCATTAGCCCTTTTACGCTACACATTTTCGCCAATAAATACATTCACTCTCAAAACATGCTAAGTACGCAAAACTTGCAGAGCTAAATCCAACAAACCGGTGACCTTTTATATAACTAGCCTAATTGTGAATCGATGAGGTGTACAATATTACTTTCACTACACATTTATGCTAATAAATACATTCACTTTCAACACATGCTACAAAACAGTATGATACAGAATATATAATAAAACAATCCTATTTCCTCCAAAAATGGGAATAGGGGACCCAGATACAATTCGGGTGACATTCCTACACGCTCTCTATATGGAGCCAAAGAATTACACTCATCAATTGGCGGGATGTTAATTTTATTTTAAATTTGATGATGTTGCAATTGATGAATTAATCACGATTAATTACGGTTTTTAGTTGAGATGAAAAATTGTGATATATTAATTTGTCGAGCGGACCACGAAATAGTGAATTATTGTTGAATTAATTTTACAAAAAGTCTTGTGGACATGTTTAAAAATTTCAGTTGAGGTTGTATTTTTGATAATAACTATGTACATATATAGAAACAAAAAATTCTCCTAGACAAATTAAAAATTGTAGAAATTATAATAATGCGTAAATCCGGAGAAGAGAATTATCCTTCAAAATAATCGTAACGTGTCAAAAATATTAGAAAAACTAATCACAGTCAGTTTAACCAATTACATGGAACATATAAAATAATAACAGAAATTAGACGAAGTGTGAACATGTATACAATGCAATAAATAATGTTAAAACGATCATTGTAATATTCTTGGATGACGTTATCTCTAGAAAAATAATGGTGCAAATAAGATAAAATATAAACATTATATAAATTAAACAATATGTAATCTTACACTGATACTACATCAGTGTGAAGAACACTCACAAAAATTAAACACAGCGCACAGCAGGTTAAACACATTTCAAATGTTATGCAAAAAAAATTTAGATACACATTAATTGAGAAAAAAGAGGTTTATAGCATATATCAAAATCATTGTAAAAATTTATCTTTATTATTAAATAAACGAAAAAGGTGGCTACTTTAGAAAAAATGTTACAAAAGGAAACGTATAGAATGAAATTACCGATGATAAAAAATATATCACCCACAACTTACCAAATTACTTATTATCTATATTGTTGCACAGAAGTACGGTTATCGATGGCCAGCAAGGAAGTAGTGTTTAATCATGAAATTATTTAAAATATCTTTAATAAATAGGGAAGAGTTAAAAAATAAACTCTTCAGCCATAACGGCACTTCATTGTACATATGATTTTTTCTTATTGCAAACAGCCATGGTCATAGCCGGGCTAATGTGCATTATCTCTTTTTCTGCGTTTTTTCTTCCACATCTATGATAATAACCTAGCAGCTACTTCATGTACGATTTAACTTTTTCTCACTGAAATGTGGGCCACATCGAAATGTATTAACTTCCTTCATAAAAGTCGTCTCCTCTCATACGTGGTGAAGGGTCCATGTTCAAACAATATTAAAACAACACGGCGCACGAACACGCAAACGCACACACACACCCACATGCACAAATACAGTCAAGAAAAACCGTTTCTCTATTTAACCAAACGTCCGTTCACACCTAACTTTCATGCATGCAAATAAATACATTAATTCCATGAAAAGACACAATATCCTCGTGTGAGGGATTTTATTCTTTTGCTTTATCGATTTTAGATATTCAAGGAGTTTATTTTTATGATCACTGTTCTGCTTTAATAATCTCGATATATTGTGAAGCAGGCAACAGTGAATCCTGTGAGGTGATGGTTGTTCACTCTTTTCTAAAATAATATGTTTCAGTGTCTCATCACACAGGGCACCTGGGTCTTTTTCCAACAATAGATGCCCCAGGGTTCTATTCTTAATCGGGTGACAATAATTCTGCCTTTCTTGTTTATGTTCCTCGAGAATGTTTCACTGTCGCTCTTACTGATCTTACCTTTTTTTTATCAAGCACTAGGTCGCAAAGAATCTGATAGAACTGGTATCGCTGCCCATCACCAAGGTCGCCTAGGCCACTGTTGCTTTTATCACCTCAGGATTGAGATTGTTTGAAATAGCGGGGTTGCTAAGTTTGAAAATAAAAGATTGGGGTATAATGTGAGGGATTTGTAGATTTTTATGTATTAGGATTTTATGATATCTTCTCAAAAGGAATTTTAAGGTCATTGTGTGATTTGATATGCAGAGGTTTTCCGGAGGATTTTGGATTGAGAAATCTGGACCGATGATAGCCGAAATGTTTGGTAGAATTCCACATTTCAATGCCGTACGTTCAACTGGGCTTTATTATCGAATTATCTGTCAATAATTCGTTGATAGTTTGTCGTGAAGTTGTGTGGATATTTTTTAACGTCTTGTCAGTTCCTGCTTTTTTAGTATTATATGTGGAAAAGACTGACCTTTTGTCGCGTACACCGCGAGATTGTGGATGTGGTTATAACTATAAGAAGATGTGAAGGGTGTGGGTTTAGAGGTGGCGTTACTTCATATCGGTATGTAAAAATTATGTGTTGGTTTAGCCAACATTTGTTTTTATGCGCCACTTTTTTACTCAGTACTCACTATGAAGACATAGTTACATTCAATTGTGGGAATGTTAGATATACTTTAGGTTAATAGCACTTGAGCGAATAAATGTTACGAACGAATGCGTTAATATGATTAATATAAAATATAATATTACCGTAGAAAATATTCAAATCTTAAATAATTTCTAAACTGTTATTAAAGAATTAGCACGGTTAAACGATTTAAGCTTAAAAATTATTAGAAAATTAGACCGAAGTCCATCTTGGCCTCATTTATAACCCAGAAATAATGAAAAGATCGCCAGGAAAAATAACTGCAAACAAAGTCGACGGGTCCAGAGGATTTTGACGAGCTTAAAACCTCCGGGGTTATATATCCAAGGGGAAGGCCATAATTCAAAGTAAATATTTGGAAATTGTCATCTGCCGTCTGAGCCGAGTTATGGGTCATATAATCCTATCCAGGGATCCCCCACCTTGTTTTAGAAAACCGGATGGATTTTTTAAAGTCTACTTTTCCACCTGCGATAAAAAATACCCCTTTGATTAATGGGCCGAGAGAGGATTAATTATTTTTTAAAAATGTGATGCGAATGAATTGTGTTTATTTATTCAGGAAATAAATAAACTGCATAAACATATAGTAGGCATCTTCACTCTTTACTTATTACATAATTTGAATGAAATTTCTTTGTATTTAAAATTATTCCTCAAAAATTTAGCTTAAATTTGACTTTATATTTGACTTTATGCCCAAGGCTATGCAGACGACATCGTCACACTAGTCAGGGGAAAATTCGACTTAACATTAAAAGAGCTCACCCAAAGAGTAGTAAACTTGGTGGAACAATGGTGTTCAAAACGGGTACTTAGAGCGAACCCCTCAAAAACCACCCTAATCGCCTTCACCAAAAAAAGGAAAATGGATATAAAAGGACTACGTATCTATAACGAAATGTTGCCCTTAAAAAATGAGGTGAAATACCTAGGAATAATCTTTGATAAGAAACTAACCTGGAACCCTCACCTGCAACATACAATAGGAAAAACCAAAATATCGCTAATAACCACAAGAAGAGCCTTAGGCAAATCCTGGGGACTGAAATCGAAAATGGCCTACTGGCTATACACGGCTGTAATAAGACCCAGAATAACCTATGGATCATTAATTTGGTGGAACAAAGCTCAACAAAAAGTAGCTACCCGTACACTAGGTAGCATACAAAGACTAGCAAACCTATGTATCACAGGGGCAATGAAAACAACCCCTACAAATGCACTAGATATCCTGCTAAACCTACCTCCACTAGAAATATTCATACAGGGAGAGGCTAGGAAAAGCTCATTCAGGCTCCAAAAACAATTAAATTGGAAAGGAACCAAACAATTCGGGCACATAACCATAATTAACAAAATCAGATACCCATTACTAGAGATGGGGACTGCCTATATGGTCCCGGAAACAATCTTCACGACCTCCTACAAAATCTCAGCAGACTACAAAGGAGAGGAAGAACACAGGAGAACATCGGACACAATGATATGGTATACGGATGGCTCCAAAACAACTGAAGGAACCGGATCAGGAATTTTCTGTACAAGCCCAAAATATGAGCAATCAAACTCACTGGGAAGTACACCTCGGTCTTTCAAGCAGAAATAGATGCTATCAATGCTTGTGCTCTGGAAAATCTTAAAAGAGGTTACACTGACAAAAAAATCCTCATAAGATCAGACAGCCAAGCAGCTATCAAAGCACTGGCATGTACAAGAATCACATCAAAATTAGCCAGTGAATGCATCCAAAATCTCCAAAATCTGGGAAAACACAACCAGGTAACGGTATCCTGGGTGCCAGGGCACAGGGGAATTTTCGGTAATGAAGAAACAGACCATACATAGGCCCCGAGCCTATCCTTGGGATATCCAAAACAAACGGATAATCCTCCATCGCAGAATGGATCCAAATAAAACAAAGAGAAAAATGGATAAACTCTAGCAGTGCTAGACACAGTAAACTCATGATAAAACAACCCTCACCAAAACTGGCAAAACCACTGCTACAACTGGAGAGGACAAATCTCAGAGGAGTGGTAGGACTACTAACCGGCCACTGGCACCTGAGAAAACATCTACAAAACATGGGCATATATAATAGTGATCCAATTTGCAGACTATGTAATGAGGAGGAGGAAACAGCCACTCATATCATTGTCGAATGCGGAGCAACGGCTCAATGGAGATTCAATCTGACGCACAAAAATGACTCAGAGAAGAACCACATTGAAGCAATAACAGTCAATGACTTGATAATCCTGAGAAAAAGGATCGAGTCTATTGACTAAACTGAAGCACTAGGAAGGTACAATAAGCCAGAAGGCTGCAGTGCCTGGGGCACACAAACCCCACCTCTTAGTACCTTTGCCACCCTAACCTAACCTAACCTACTTGTTACATAATTTGAATGAAATTTCTTTGTATTTAAAATTATTCCTCAAAAATTTAGCTTAAATTTTACTTTATATTAAAAAAAACCAACTACATTTTCTCGATGCTTACACTTGAATTTATTTGGTCAAAATTTGTACACATAATGCAATAGGCTAATTTTTATGCTTGTAAAAAGCTGTAGATAACCCTTGAGAAGCCCAAAGGGTAACAACCTCATTTCAAAATATTATCTATACATATTTAGCAACCATAATCGACTCTATGTATTATCTCAATTAAATATTGTTTTTAACTTTAGGTCTTGGTTGAGACGAGAAAGCTAGTGGAACGATAGGGATTGGAGCACAAGTTTCTTGTAAAGATTGAAGAATTTGACAAATGGCAAAAATAGGGAAAAATAGTTCAGTTTGATTATTGACCATATTTTCACGTGTAATAAACGTAAACACTATCAAATAAAAATAATTATATTTGCAACCTTATCGGACTTAATAAATAAACAGATTGTTACCAATCAAGTGTAGTGTCGAACTGATACATTTGTCTATTTATTACCTAGTTTTAATTTATTATTTTCTGCAATTGCAATATTTACATTGTAACCACGTGGCCGGATACAATGTAAATATGTATGTACGTAAAAAAGCTGGAAAATGTTAAAAGTTATCACAATTCATAAATCTGGAAAAGATCACATACTTATTTTTACAAGGCACGGTTCTTCCCATCTGAATGTTGGACTGCATTGGATCAATCCACTAAAGATTTTTGCCAAATGTTATCTTTCATTATTCAATTGTCTGAAACATCAGTTACGTGGTTATCTTACTCTTCGTATTCTTATTTGTCCAGGTTTTCTTTTTTTTCGTACTAATATGGTGTAATTATTTTCTTTTATGACTTAAACCCAAGCCTTTACTGTATTTCCCAATTCCTTTTTTTCTCTAGCTTTATCCTGGGCGTTCAAGGTTGACTAGACTAATTTCCTCTAATCCAGTTTGGGTCATAACGTTGAATATGAACTGGATGTTTATAATAGAACATAAAAGCTTTCAGAATAAAAAATCATGGATTTTATTACCTTCTTGGTTTTCAGGTTTAAACCTTTTTAGAAGGTTTTATGTACAACCCTACTTATGAAGTCTAAATGTTTGCTCACAGTAGTGATTTTTTAATTGATTAGACATTAACTCAAAATTTTCCACGAATCTCTCGTGATGGGCACGAAAATAGTTTCATTTGTGAAGTTATGTCTTTATCCAATTTAAGTTATTCTAGTTTTTCAGTGTCAAAATGCCATCTGATTAATTTAATAGAACTTTTAAAATCTGATAGGACCACAGACGAAGCATCTCTATTTGCAGTGATTTCATACCTCTTTATCATTTAACATTAGTAGAAATTTGGTCAATCGGACCACGAACTCTAATGGATTGTTAGAAATTGTCATCTCAACCAAGCCTTACATAAAATTGAAAGATGTAATTTGGTGAATTAGAACCCTAAACAAAAATGGATTAATATTTAATTGGTAAAAGAAGTATTAATTCACTAACGGCTCCTTCTGGCCACTTCATAAGTCGCTGAGAATCGAATCCTGTTTACACGGCATTCAAAAAAATCCTAAAAAAGAGAGAACATTTGAGAGGTTGTAGGTTGAGATGAGGAGTTGGTATCGGAGTGGATCGAAGTTAATATTCCTTACATGGCAGAGCAGCGGCGTATTGAGCCGAAGGTCATGGGTACGAATCTCACTCCCGACACTAACTTTTTCATCTCAATCTTTTATAAAAAGAATATTTAATTGTTCTAAAAACGTAATATTTATTAGAAATTGTTTTTCTTCGTACTAATTAAATAATACAAAGTTCTCTTAAACTTGAGCTAAACGTAAGCAATTTTAATTATCTTCCGGTAGAATAAGAACAGCTCAATGGCAACTTTTGACATAATAGTAAATTGTATAAATTCGACTATGATTACATGGGCGAAATCGTGTTATCCGCCGGACGGTAAGAACTTTCTCCGATATATTAAACCCTCCCACTGACTACGTCGAAATTAGTAACAAATAAAAGTAGTCGCTACAAGTCTCGGAAATCGGGTAGAAAATTAGATTCTATTTACTATTTTACCGTATCGGCAGAAACCTTTTGCAAGGTTCCCGCAACTTTACGCCTCGGCCGTAAATCACTTTGACGGTTTAAATTCAGTTTCAGCATCAATACATCGTCAAGTGGTGAAAAAAGGAGGGCGAGTTCAGCCCCACTCAGACCTTTTGAGAAAAATCCGGTGAAAGTTTATGACTGTTGTGTTATAAGCTCAGAGTGGTTTAATTTTGGAACGACTGTTTTCAAAGAGTTTTCGGAAAAACAATTTTGGTCAATGAGGAAAATATTGCGTATTGCTATGGAAACCATCAATATACTGTAATCTAACATATGCTTAATATAGAAATAAATTAAATTTTGTTTAAATAACAATCAAAACCCATTAAATATGATTGAAAATCTATTTATTAAAAATGTAAATAACCAAAATTGAATGGCTAAACACTACAAATTTTCTATATACATAAAATGCCCTGGTGAAGATATCTTTGGATAAAATTGAACTTATTCATTCTTGTTTCAAAAAAAGTTCACTTTAACACACGATTCGGACAGTTTGTGAGAAAATGCCTTTTATTGGATTTCAGCAAAGCAAAGTTCTGCTAGTTGAAAAATATTTAAGGGGCACCTCTCTAAAATGATATTGCTAATGTTGGGTTATGTATACGTGTGTCTTTGGTTTTCTACTCTCTCTCTCTATATATATGTAGGTCTAGAAATGGTATGTCTTTTTTTCTCCGATTCAGTCTCCAAGATGAGTTTAATTTCTTCATGTGCCTTGTTGAAATCTTGTAAAATTAACAGTATATCTCCCTTGTGAACACAGATAATGGTGTCACCAACGTACGCTCTAGCTTTTGGTGTTTGTGAAATATTATCAATTAAACCACTAATAAATATCTGTCTGCACTACCGGGGATAAACGATGGCTGTTTATAACACAGGTAAGCATTTTAATTGGTTGTATATTATAATATTAAATTTTAAATATGAATCATTTAAACATAAGCTTAAAGTTTTGGGAAATCCTATTTAGGTAAGTTTGTTTTATTTGCCAGTTTTCTGTTATTAAGTAGATGGATTCAGGTAATGGTACGTTGTGAACATGAACCATCCAAATCCCAAGGTAGAAAGTTTTGTGATATTTTTGTTGTTTTAAAATTTTTTGAATCCTTTATATTAAAGCGCTGGAAGTTTGCTGTACGTGTCAAAGTTCCCAAGTTAATAACTAAACTTCTAATAAAACGGACATAGTTTTCAATAATCAATACATTGGTATTAACAATTCAACCGATTTGAATTACAGATTGGGAAAAATTTTTAATACATATGATATTACCAAGGCATGTTTCTATACCACTGAGAAGGGCGGAAAAATTGTTTATCCCTTCCTCAGTTTGACGTCTAGAATGTGTCTGAACCGCTTTATAAAATAATTGATATAATACTGAATTATTACTAAAACCTATGGGAGATTCGGTTATTCACTAAGGTTGGATTTAACTGGCAAAAGTAATAAATCTAATTGGTCTTAATCGCATTGTAGTCCATTTACCTCCATAGACCAGTTACAGTGATTCACGATCTGCATGCTCAATTTAACAATATATTGAAATATTTACCGCCCTGAAACCGTTTCACGCCACCTCTCTAATCATACTTCAATTCAGACACATGGATTTATAACTTTTACATTGGCTTTATTGTTTAACTTGATGGTTTTTATGAGTTGCGTTGACCTAAAAAACTGGTACAATTGATTCAGAATTAGCTCATAAATTGGTATAGTAAATATTATTTAAAAATTTCGCTCTCTTTATTCAACACTATACGATAAAAATAATCACTTATTAACGCATAATTAATTTATGTCGGTAAATCCTTACTTAACAAGGCCATGTAAGAAAAATGTTAATTTCTTAAAAGTATTTTATCTTGGCACGGCAAGGGCTGGGCTTCCAATTTGCCACGCTAGCGGTTCTAGGTTCAAATCCCACCTAGTACTTAAAATTTTAATTTTTAATAATTAAAAACTTATTGTAAGGGGGTTCGGGCATCGTTTGCGCCAACCGACGGGTAGGTGGATGTAAAATCCTGTTTCTTTCTTAACTGGGCACTCTCAACACGCCTCGCAAGAATGGCACACTTACACAGAAGACAAACACTTTGTTCACTTTATGCCCTGAAGATGATCTCAATAAAGATAGAAACGTGGCACCATAAAGAAAAGGTTTTTCTGAAACCTACATCACACCAGACCGCGTTTCATGATTTCTAAATAATTATCAATTATCGGTCTCACTAATCACCACACATTTTTTAACAATTATCTTTTACATTTCCCCGCAACAATTATTTATGAAAAAAGGTTTCACCTCAAAGTCGTTAAAGCTAAAAATTTTAAAAATAAATGCCATATTTTTTGCATCTTCTTCGAAAATTATCTTTAGTTTTAACTATATATTTACTCTTATTATTTTAAATTCGACCTCATTTTGTTTATCTTCGATATATGAAGGTGATGTATTTGCATAGTTAATTAAGCTCTATGTAAAATCTTGTTTGAGATAAAAAAAAGTCAGTGTCACGAGTGGGTTTTGAACCCAAGACCTTCGGCTAAATACGCCGCTGCTCTACCACTTGATCCATCTTGACTTCGAGCCAATCGGACACTAACTTCCCATCGCAATTTTTTCGAATCCCGCTCTTGACACTGGCTTTTTTATCCCGACCAATACCTTTTATGATGATTAGTTAATTGAAAAACGTTATTCGGTCAATCGGACTACGAAATCTAATGGATTTTAATAAGGTTAAGGTTTTAATACACACTTTTATCTCTGCTGGTTAAACCTTGGTTTCCTCTTCATATAAGTTTATTGTTTTATTGTTTATTGGGTTTAAAAACACTCGGCTTTCAACTATGCTAAAAGTGGTTTCTAGTTATACGAACTTGGTGTAGAGAGTTAAATTTTAAGGTTGTTAACGCCAATTTTCGTGGATCTTCTCTGGGTCCGGCGATGTTCCTCGCTCGGTCCTCTCCGCCTTAGAGAGTTGGCTGTTGTCGTTCGAACCATTCGTATCGGCTTTTGGCAAATCGTTGTCGTCCAAATTTGTTATTCTGTCTTCTTTTATTTTCTTCTCGCGATCGTCGTGGCGAGATCACCGATCGACAGAGGCTCTTAGAGGAAACGAGATAAAAAGTATCCTGATCCCGATTTTCTTACACTCGGACACTAACTTCTCACCTTTCGAATTTTCCTCCTTTTTGCCATTTGTTAAATGTCGTGTAGTCGATTCGATTCTCGGTGCCCAATAAAATGGCCTCGGAGAGAATTATTGAAGATATAATTCGCTTTACTCATTAAATCCATTATATTTCGTAGTCTAATTGAGCAAATAACTTCTTTCAATTAGTTAATCTTTATGTATTCATGGCGGCGTATTTAGCCGAAGGTCGTGGGTTCGAATCCCGATCGTGACGCTAACTTCTTCATTTGAGCCAATACCTTACATAAAGGTTAATTAATTGAAAAAAAGTTATTTGGTCAATCGGAACACGAAATATAATGGATTACCCGTTGATATTGAATTTCTATTATTTCGAAAATAATAATTTAATTGCATTTGCATTTTTCTATTTTCTTTTCCTGAATCTATTATTTTTGAACGTTGATTTGGTGCCAACTGAACTTGGAAGGACCGAGTGGAGAAGGGACCATTCTACCCACTTATATTTTCGTCTCAGTTCTCAACGAACACTGTTACTTTACAGCAGTATTCATTTATCACCTGGCACGAGAGTGAAATGAAAATAGACTGTGTTTTTGAATAAATAACTTTCATTTGTTTTTTCATTTGGAAATTACTTATTATTTAAATTTTAATAAAGATTAGATTTGAAAAGTTTTATCTGTCTACCCATTAATCATCACAACAAATTAACATAAAATTGAAATTATTTTTAACTTAACTAGATAACAATATTTTGTATTAAAAAATTAGGAATAAGGCCAAATTTGAGAGAAAAACAATACATTCAGTTACTTCGTCAAAATTTCGACTTTGACAATAAATATGCACGTCCACTTATAATACAACAATTCAAATATAGTGAATTGCTGAGTCAGTAGTCGAATGGAAATTACAACCAAACTATTCTATGACAAGAACTTATATGTTAACTTTGTGGATTATTAATAATAGTTTCTAAGTCTTGATGAAGGGTATATATTCCTCCAAAGTTTGGCGAAGGAATTGAATAATTTTTCTGTTTTTCAAATGGGTCTAATCCTTTATTTTTAATACAAAATTATATTTATGGCTGATATCAATTACAATATATCGAAAATATCTGACAAATTAAATAGCATATAAAAACTTACATTTTTTCAAACACATTTTTACATACTTTTTTGTGACGCCTTTTAGAAAGTCCTGTCAAAAAACTAATATTAATTTTGGATTTGGATTGATATAAGCTGAAATCGCCAAACATGTATAACCGCACACGTTCGTTGTGCAATATAAAAAAAAAAGAATGTCACTATCACTTTATTCTAGAATTCCCCATATTGAAAGAAATAAGAATGAGATATTTTGGTAAGGCCAAATTACAAGTAGGAGAATATTTCAAATTATTAATGGTGACGATTTTAGCAAATTATTCAAATATACATCGCTAGTTATTTAATATGGAAATGTAAATAAATTAATTTAAATGCTAGGTAATGACATACACCTGGTTATTTGGAAATATATTGTTGCTATTATATAAATAAGCATTTAACAATGTTAATTATAATTCTTGCGATTGTACCAAAGAAGAGATAATAAACATATTATTTATAATTTGTTTTCTTAAATATATATTTGTAATTTATATGTAATTTTAATTCATAGTATATATAATTTTATTTTTTAATTTGTATACTGATTATTTATGAATTGTACACTGTGAATAACATGCAGTGATATTGTGCTAAATGATTTCATTGATCACTGTTCATAGATAAATCAAGCAGACGGACTGATGTTTTGCCTGCGTAGTAAACGATCTTTTGTCAATTTACAAGACTAAGAACACACCTATAAATAAAGTAAAAAATAAATAATATACACATATTCAGAATTGATTTCATCACTTCCCGCAGTCCGCTGCCAATAGCAATTTTGTATTTAATAATAATTTAATGATATCGAGTATCATCTACCGAGTATTGGCAGTCGGAGGTCAGACTTGGGTATATATATATGTATTTACTAAACGAGAGTCTTTTTAAAAAAGAACTTTATTTAGTTAAACACATTTACAGTTTGGAGAAGAAC
>CM077102.1:1448047-1463170 GCA_039619505.1 Cimex hemipterus
CCAGGACGTGATATCTTTCAAAATCGATAAAAAGCGAAATTACTCTGAAATGGTTGAGAATCGGACCATGGACAATATGAACTTTTTTGTTCATTTTAGGGTGAAGAATCTACTGGAGAAGTTTGTAGCACGAGTAGCAATTCACCCTGTATATTCTAAAATATTTCTCACTTAACATATCAAGTTATAGTTATGAAGGTAATTATGATATTTTGGCAGTTACAAGTACAATAGATCGATCAATCCGAAAAGCTGTTCTTTATACTCCTCCTGTTTCTAAAGATATAAAGGAAAATTGATAAGAGATAAATACATTTTATACAATAATTTGATTGCTATCGATCATTGTCAGACGTTTTCTGCTATTGCCTCCTATTTGTGACCTTCGTGAAGCTTGCGTATGGACAGCGTTATTACCCCCGGCTTCACGGGAGACGGTGTACCGGATGACAGCTTATATGCGTTGAGGACGCGATAATTATGCTGAATAATTCCTTGAATGCGTGAATAAGCGAACGGAAACGGGTAGTGAAACGGTTTCTCAGACTCGAGTATGCTTTGCCTTGTTATGCGTTAAGAATAGGTTGTGTTGATAAAGGCCTTGCCAAAAAATCTACTTCATTTATGATCTGTCGGACACTATGGAAAGGTTCCGTTTTGCAGCAATGACAATTCTGTCAATTTCTGTCCACTCTGGATGCGCTGAGATCCACTAAATGGCCGCCTAAAGGAGCCTAGCATGGCTAAAGCGCGATATCTAAATTGGCTCTTTTTGTTTTATCCATCTAACAGGAATGTATGTTAATCTAATAAAAATAAATTAGAAATATCCCTATTCATTTTTGAGCAGTTTAGATAGAGAAATAAGAAGAATTAGTACAATAAATATAAAAAAAAGAATTCTTTGGGCGGGTGCACATAATTCTAAAATTCAACAATATATGCGGTCTTATCAAATATAGTAGTGCTTCAACCTTCGAAGCTATTCTAATAAATCAGGAACGGACGGATACAGAATTTTATGCAGATGTTGGGTCGGAAAGTGATAAGTCAAACAGGTGGGGCATACACATACGATATTAGTGCCGGGCCCCTTCCAAAACGTATTCCGTGGTAATAATCTCTCGCACTCCTGTCAAAAAGAATTCGAGGCGAAATATTGAACCGTTTTGCCTTAATCCATCATATTGTCAAAATACCATCTTGGAATACCTGAACTTATTTTCAAAAATTTTGTTAAGCCTAATTCTTAACGAAGTGATTTTCACTATTAATTTTATATATGATACATTATTGCCTCTTTAACATTAAATACCTGTTTAATACTTTCAAAGATAATTTAAATAGTATGTAATTTATGTTTCTAAATGTGTTAAAACACACTTATATACGTAGGATTTATGAAGGGGTGGAGTAGGAAGTAGGAATATATTTTTGTACGAGGAGTTATTATACTAAATAATACACATACACGGCCAAAGGGCTACTTCAAAGAATTATTACCCTAAGCTATGATTCTTTTCACCACAAGAACATAAAGATATACAAACATATCCTACATAAGTCACTAACCTAAACACATAAACAACAGAATAATCAACTCAACACTAACTAATAATCAATTGTATCAAACACAGACAAACCAATATATTGTACATTTCCAAGCCATTCATTCACCGTCTATCACACAAGTTAAACACATTTCTCTCTTCTGATAACCTTAAAATATCTTTCAAAACCTATACAACAATTCAAAAACGTTTTTTCACAATTATAGATCAGTACCAAATACCAGTAACAAATAAACCTGACGTAATTTACAAAATCAAATGTTTAAATTGTCCTGCAACCTACATCAGTATCATTTATTTTAGGTGCATCAGTATTTTATCAGAGCTACCCACTACTTTGAATACCAACGCAATTTCCATTTCAACAATCCAAACATATTACACACGGACAAAACAAACATAAACGTAACTTTTTAGAAATGGTTTACATCAACAGAGATAATCCCAGCATCAATTACTGCACAGACACATGCAACTTCAGACGCAGCTACGCCAATATCATTAATCAAATTCAATATCAATAAGTTCAATCATTTGTACATAATGATGATATTTCAGGGTGTTGTATACTGCACCCTTTAAGAGCTATTGTATCCCCCGTTCTCTGCCTAGAGCACATCGGTGAGTCCTATTTCATCAAGGAACTTGATTAATAGGCCCGGTTTTATTGGTTGAAGTTCTTCTATGGTCACATTGTACATCCCAAAACACTTCCTCCTACGGGCTAATGTTGCTCCGCAGTTTGTTAGCAGATGTGTTGGTGTCTCTTCTGCTTCTTTGCAGAATCTGCATGTGCCATCCTGGATTATTCCAATTTTCTTTAGATGCACATTTAATCTACAGTGTCCAGTTAGGAATCCTGTTAGGATTCGCAGTTTATTCCTGCCTCCTTTGACACATTCTGTAATTTCTTTCTTCCCAAAATTGGTTAGAAGATGTGACTATTTCAGCTGCTTTTTTCCAATTTTCTTTCTTGGGATTGTTTGCTTTTACATTTTCTAGGGAGGTGTTGAGGGTACTGCCTGGAAAATGTGTGCTCAGAAGGAGCATTGCTTTTTGTTGCATATTTTCTGTATAATTGCCTTCTGCATTTCTTAAAGCAGTGTTTATATGTAATCCGTCCTTTGCCAGTACCTTATGCAATCTAGCTGCTGTGGAAACTGTGGAGATTTCTCCGCAGAATTTGCGAAAATTCTGTCTTTTCGCTTTGCGGATGGCATGGTTATATGAGGTGAGTAACCTCTTATATTCTCCCTAGTTATTTCCTAGTTTGGCCTTGTTAAACATCTTCCTGGTTTCTTTTCTTAATGCGCCCAGTTCCGCATTCCACCAAGGTGGTTCGTGTCTATTTTTTGTGATTTTTACAGGGCAACTTGTTTCGGATGCGTCAAGTATGCTTCCTGTAAGTTCTTCGACTGCAAGTTCTAGTTCGTTGTAGGTCTTTGGTACTCTTTTCACTGTTGCATGGTCTAAGTTGTGTGTTACCACTTCAATGAACCTTGCCCAATTTGTGTTCCGGGGGTTTCTGAACGGTGTAGGGTTTATTCTATCTGATTCGATGTCGAACCGTGTTATTCTGTGGTCCGACATCGACTCTTCACCTGAAACCCTCCAGTTTTTTACCACTTTGTACGGGGCTTGGCTGCAAGTGGTAATGTCCAGTACTTCTTGTCTTACTTTGTTGACAAAGGTAGGGATTATTCCTGTGTTAAGTATATCTAGTTTTTCCTTCACCAAAAATTCTATGAGTGTCTCACCTCGTTTATTGTTTTTGTTGCTTCCCCAAATTTGATGGTGTGCGTTGGCGTCACATCCCACCAACAAGGGGAGGTTCTTCTCATTGCAGTAGCTGGCTAACCTCCGTAGCTCATCTGGGGGAGGGTATTCCTCTTCGCCCGGGAAGTATGCCGATGCTATTACTGCTTATTGTCTCTTCCCATCGATTGGTATTTCTACCTTGATGGGAACTAAATCACCAGTCATGAATTCTGAAAGACAGAGATAATTAGTGTTTTTCCTAATTAATATACTTGCACGGGGATTTTCCTGTCTGGAATCCCATACAGTCTTACCGTCTTTGCAGGGCAAACCTCTAATTTGTACTTTCCACTGCCAGGGTTCCTGGATGAGAATTGCCCATAGGCGTTGTGCCGTGAACATCCTGGCTATTACTGCCGAGGCAGCTTTAGCATGGTGAATGTTCACCTGGGCCATTCTCAGTTTCTTCATATATGATTATTCTTTTGGGGGAGGAGGAGGTGTCTCCTCTCCCAATAGCTCCTCCTCAGTGAGCACTCTTGGCTCCGTCTCTGGAGGAGGAGGGTTCTGGTCATGTTCGATGATCTGGTCAACCTCCATCTCGGTAGTGTTTTCGGATGTAGTCTCCGTGGGTGGAGGTGTCGCTGTAGGGGCCTGTTCCGTTTGAATGGATGGGGGGTGATTGGGGCGGAGGTGTGAGATTTCTCTCGTTTAGTTACCTCCTCCCCTCTCTCTTTTTCAGGCCCTTAACAGGGACCCTTCCAAAGCGAAAGTTGAGGGTGTGTCCTCTTGCCTTTATAGTTTCCGCCGAGATGTCGTCGATGCCCAGGATCATGACAATCCCAGGCCCCTCTGCTTTCACTGAGTGGACTTTCCATTCCTCAGCGCATATTCCGTCATTTTGCGCTTTAACCAGCGCTAGGGTTCTCTGTTCTTCTTCTAGTTTTGTTCTAGGGAAGAACACTGCTATCGAGTGGGGTTTGGGAACGTCCTCCCGGACCCTCACTGTTAGTTTCTTTTGCTTGTTTAACTCCAGTTTGGGCGCTATTTCTTGTAGCCATCGAACGGTGTTGTCATCCTTACAGTCCAGGACCATCATTCCTAGCCTGAAGTGTATGCCTTCAAACTGTATTTTGGCCTCCCATCCTTTTAGAATTTCTTCTATGAGGGTCTCCT
This sequence comes from Cimex hemipterus, assembly GCA_039619505.1. Taxonomy (NCBI): domain Eukaryota; kingdom Metazoa; phylum Arthropoda; class Insecta; order Hemiptera; family Cimicidae; genus Cimex; species Cimex hemipterus. Next base: position 1,452,553 of record CM077102.1, read on the forward strand.
TTAGGTGGGTAAGCTCTTCGGTTGTTAGGGTTACCAGAGGGTATTCCTCCGGTATCAAGGCCACTCTTATAATTTTTGCTGCTCCAGCGTAGCTACCGCTTTCTTTTCTTTCCTCAGTTCTTTGGTGGTAAGAGATTGTTCTCTTGCCCTCTTACTGGTTGATGGTGTTTCCAGTTTCTCTTTCTGGATTTTAACCTTTCTTTCATCGGCTAATCTCCTTGCTTCTTCGGGTGTTTTCCCCGATCTTATGGCCCTTAGGTACCATTTCGTCATGGCTCCGCTGAGACCTTTCCTGAGAGGGTCATCTTTCCCCTCTTTCTTCTTTCCTTTTGGTTTCCCAAGAGGAGGTCTGTATCTTCTGGTGTCGCTATTCGAAGGTAGTGAGCCTTTTGTTTGTGTGGTGTTGGGTTTCCCACGTAGCGACTGGAGTTTGTTGTTGGAAAGGAGTGGTGGTCTCTCCATTGTTTCTAAGGACTGTACGTCCATCTGGGGGTTACTTCCCGGATTGCTTTCTGATTTTTGAGCAGTGATGTCCTGCTCTGGGTTTTTGTTTGTGTTTGCTTTACTCATTTAGTTTCCACGAGTAGCTAGGGATCTGTACGGTCCACTCCATAAGAGCCCCACATGATGGATTAAGGCTAGTTGCTCTCTGATGTCGCCCGGTGTCAGAAAGGTTCCGTTCAAGACAGCCACATTAGCCCCGGCTGCCAGTGAGTCATTCGGCACGGGAACGCATGACACCTTTGACTGGGGCGGATGCTGTTTGCTGTCAAGCCCAAGACTCTTTCGTGGGGGAGGTGAGAGGATAGGGGATGGGAGTTGGTATTAGGAATAGATTTAGTGAGGAATGGTTAGGAGAGTGAGTACCTCACCTGGGGATGGGACACCAGGGCCCCTTTAGCCTTTTCGCACCGTACCATGCCGCGGGGATCATTATGAATCCCCTCGTAAGGACGGCGACGAACGTTTCCCGGGGTCCACTACTTGGAAGCGGGGTTGGTCTTTGAACCCCATCATTTGTACATAGTCTAATTCTTCTACAATTTGGCCTTCCATTCCCTAATTATTCCCGTTTATATAATGGTGAAAAGTTAATCAGGCCGAACAATTACCCATTCTTTCCCATTGTCGACATCCTATCCTGTATGTATTTGTATAATTTAAACAACGTTGCTAAATCCTAGGCCCTGAAGATAATCTAAATCAAGATCGAAATGTTGCCTGATAAAGAAAATGTTTTTTCTAAAACCCACATCACATCAGTACGCATCTTCAAATACACATTAATTATTAGTTTTGCTTTAAATCAGAAACACTGTTATATTAATAAGTAAAGCGCACAGCTAGTTTTCTCTAAATGGTAAACTTAATTTCTTTGCTGAACCGGCACTTGTTGGATGGACTTGTGGGTCCATCTTCACCGCTTGTTTTGTTAACTACAACACACGACTTGTTTTTAACTTAAGACGTAAAAATTAACTTACAAAAATTTGGTCGTTATTGATAATTTTCAGACGTGTTTCGGGAGTGCTCATAACTCCTGGAATTTGAAGAACTGGGGTTCCTCACTGAAGAGAACTCAATCAGCCAAAACGCGTTTTAAAATTATAGATAACGACCAAATTATTGTCTATGATAATTACAACCTAGCCGTCCTAATTAAAAAGTCAGATTAGTTTACAAATCCTGCGAGTGAAGATAGACCCAAAGTGGTCCAGTGCCGATTCAGCATTCCGAGACCATTTCTTTACTTCCTTTAGTACAACTTATAAAGAAATATTACAAATGATCATTTCATATTTTCATTGATTGCTGTAAAGTCTATTAATTAATAGATTAAAATCTAAACTAAATCAAATGTCTCTAGTAATTAAATTTGTTAAAGGACTTCGTCAAGCGGTTATATGCTTACATTGAAGGACTTGAAGTGTCAAATGCAGTTACGCTTAGTAATTCAATCATCCTTTCCCTAAATCTTTAAAGGAAATCTACTAATATTATTTTCTAACCGGTCCCTACATTAATCAATTTATTTATTTAGGTATTATTATTTTTATGTGTTTTATAAGAGGGTTCGCAACAGCAGAGGTTATAACAACCCTCGGACTGCCGGTGTTTTTGAAAAATGCAGGGCCGCTGGATTCGAACCCCGGACCTTGACCTTATAGTGATGAGTGCCGTGTCAGCCGACGCCCCCCGCAAACCTATTTCGACAAAAAACTAACTGATACCGTAAAAAACACTACTGAAACCCATTTGGTCATATGGACTTGAATTGTAGGGCACCGCTAAACCGCATATCCAACGAATTCCTAGCAATCCGAAATTCGCAGAATCCTATGCCTCCTAAGCCCCACCTTCCACAACACCCTCAATATATTTTTTCTAATTAATCAAACGTAATCAATTTTTCCAGATTCCACGAAAAACGTACGTCATACCATTAGCTCAATACATGTTCAAAATAATGTATCCCTAAAATCTTGCCAGACGACTAAAACGAAGATGGCCTAGGGACTAGCCCTTGTGCTAACGTGGCAGTACAACAATGGCTTTTAACGCACGTCAAGACATATTGTATTTTAAAATGTATAAAACTGCAAAAGTTCCTATTTTATGCATTTTAATAATATATTATTAGAAAAATTTAAGAAGTTAGAATTGAGTGTTTCAGAGTCAATAAATTTTTAATTTGAATCGTAAAAAAATAGTATAAATCGTTTAAAGCCCGTTTGTACAATTATTTAAGGAATGTTAAAAACGATTAAACTTTGACGTTTTTCAGTTAAAGTTTCTAAGGTCATGTAAGTAGTGGGATGTTATCACTGGGAAGATGGATGGCCTAACGCCCTTCTCTATCTCCCAAGTCGTTTAGATCAATTTTGACAAATGAGTAAATGCCCTTGTCAAAGAGAATCGCTCGTTTGAAGTTTTAAGAATAATATACCCTCAAAACTATCCTCCATAATGACCTCAAAATATCCTTTGTAAATGAATTAATCCGATTAATTGAATGCAGACCCCCCTTTCAACATGATTTCAAAGAGATATTTAAAATATTTCAACAAACGTTTCCTTTACCCTGCCCTATTCCTTCTGGGTTTGGTTGCAAAATTAGTATCTAGTTTTTGTTTAGAATCTACACATATAGTCAAAATATTTAAAGCTCAGGCAGCTCATTCTTTCGTCGTTTATGACAATTTTATGTGCCATTAACTTTACCAATTACAACAAACGTTATCTAGAAGGGCTGTATCACGATAAAGTACATTGACAGAACAGAGATGTGCTTTCCGAAATTTTACGCGACACATTAGTGATCACCGACGGAGGAACCAACTCACGTGAAAACTGGTACGATAACTGCCCAAACTTAGGCATAAAATGTACCAACAATATAGTACATCGCATTCCGAAACAGACAACTACTTGTGGTTTTATACCCGTAAGATCCTGCTATATAAAAACTATAATCTTTCTATCCGTAGTGATAAAACTTGGGCCTAATCAAATTCTGATTTAGCTAAATTGTTTTCAGAGCATCATTCCACAATATTCACTGGATATTTGGCCATGACCATCGACATAACATTGAACACGACTGAAATATCCCCGTGCAACTTTCTCCTCCTCCTAAAGCCAGGAACAGACGTACTCGATGGAACGATATGCGACGCTACCCGATGCTACCTGACGCAAGGTACCCGTGCAGATCAGCCCGATGCTATGCAACACTACTCTACTCTACGCTCTGCGATCCCCAGTGTCCAGATTTTCTTCAGGCAGCTTGGAGTACAGTCGAAGACAAAAGAACCGGACACTTATACTTTTATCCAAACTACATGTATTATGGTCTTTATATCAATTACAACAAACTTATTTTAGTATAAACCAAATTAACCGAGATCAAAAATTCATTAAATTTTATTTTCAAAAAGTGATTTTAAAGGTTTGGAAGAAAAATAATTAAAACATTGGAATACCGTTTTTTGATATAATGAATTTAACTAACAATTAATTTCATGATTACAATTACACCATTTTCGCCGAGTAGCGTCAGAACAGGACACTTACATTTTTTGTAGTTTATTTCAAACAATGTATATGTAATTTTGTCGATATAGTAATTACGACATCCTTATTTAATATAATTTAATATAAATTAAGCGTGATCAAAAAGTCATGAGTTTTTATAAAAAGTATTTAATTATGATGGTTACGTAGAACATTTATCAAAACACCGGAATAACTTTATTTAAAACAATTAAATTTAATTAACAATTTATTACATGGTTCTGCTCGAAATACTGCACTAAGAACAAAACGGGCGTTGCGATTGTGATACTGATTTGTAGTATGTGCTCAGTGATACTGCGCGTGGCGTGCGCTTGGCGTCCCATAGATGTGCACACCCTACCAAAACGTACAAGGCTACACGTAGCGCCGCATAGCGATGCATCGGGTAACTTTGTTCCAGGCTTAAAGTATTGACTCCGTCAGTCATACGTCACACTATTAAACAATACCTTCGCGAAAAGCTGACCATGACATACTTGATCATGACCATCAACTTAACATTGAACACGACTTGAATGTCTCCTTTCAACTCTCTTATCCTCCTAGACCATTTACTCCATCAGACATACGACAGACTATCAAACAACTACCTTGACGGAAGCTCCAGGTTATGACTTAATTACAACATAAAAATTACAAAATTTGCCCCAAAGGCCTTACTTTACTTAACATACATGTACAATGCTGTACTAAGTGCCACATCCATCGTAAAGGATTCTTTATAATTAAAATGGTTCATAAGCCAAATAAGCATTCTGATCTTCTTAGTTCCTATCGACCAAATAGCCTCCTTTCAATCCATTGCTAAAATTTTAGAAAAATTTTTTCTCCGTCGATTATTGCCAATAATTGAAAATTCTAAAGCTATTCCTTAGATCTCCAGTTTGGATTCCACTCATTTCACTCAATAATACAACAATCGCATCGTGTTGCTGACAACATCGCCTCTTCCCTCGAACAAAAAAACCCTGCTTGGTTGTCTTTCATGATACCGTTTGGGCTTTCTTCTGAAACGGAACAACAACCTTCCTCATACATACTGTCTCATATTGATATTCCGATGTTCCGATTTTGCAGAGTCCGCCGCGGAACGGATTCTCACCGTATATACGCATTAGGGCGGGTGTTCCTCAGGAAAACATACTTGGCCCTTTTCTATTTTCCATATACACTGCAGATATTCCTTACATATGTTAATATTTCGGCACACACATTCGCTGATGATACAGCGATTCTTACACACAATTCGGACCCTCAATTAACACTCAACACTTGAACAACACCTGAATGAATTAACAATATAGTTCACAAAGTGGAGAATGAACCTAACGAAAAGCGTACTGATAGATTTTACCTTACTGTCCTGCAGTGAGCATAAATGGAATTCCATTGACCTTGGGCGTTATCTCGCACTTTTCACGGATGAACGGCTGACATGGAATCCCCACACAAGACTGAAAAGACATAGAACAAACCAACCTTATCAATTATTAAAAAGATTACTTGACTCAAGATCAAAATTAGACATAGAAAATGAACCTTTTAATTTACAAGATACACAATAAACTATTATTAAGACAGTTATCACTTCCAACCTTACCTGAAAATCCTTCACGTAGATTGAAACGAAAGTCGCCTGAGAGTATCATTGAGTGAAGATGGGAAGCCACTAGACAATTTCTACAAGAGACGCAAATACAAATTCAACATACATTCCACATATACACATTTACTTATTACAATATTTGTAGTTGCAAATATCAAATAAATGTAACAAAAAAAGACCCATTACAAATGAATTGTGGATGTGAACTGAATTCAGGTTTTTGATGTTGTTTTCCTTTCGTTTAGATATATGCTCCAAAGGTGGTGGGACATTTTTGTCAAAAAGGACAAAATATATAGTTTAGAGAACAAATACTAAAAATGAAAAAGACACACATGAAAAAGAAGAGGTGAAAAAATTAAAATCAAAATTATTAAGTGAAAAATAAATGCTAGGCTTCAAGGACGATGCACAAACTTATTTAATTTTTTTGGTATCGATCTGAAATCAAATTTCATGGGCTTTGCTGGAATTCGAACTGAGAACCGCTAGGAGGGCAAATGCGAGTCAGAATACTATTCGGACATCGCGTTCTTGGTAAGTTCAAATATTGTACATAATATATCTGAAATGTGTTGCTAAAATTGTTTACTACTCATGAGATTGTGAAGGATTCGATAGTAAAATTATCCAGATTTTTTTAAAAAGCAGTATTTACAAAAGGTTCGAGACAACCTCTTACCTTAAATAAACCAGTCAGATAAACCCACCAGAAAATCCTGGTCCACCTGCGTTTTCTCGACTAAAAACTTGAAGTTTACTCTTTTCTAATCATTCTCGTCCGCCAATCCTCTCAGTTATGGTTATTATAAATTATTTTTAAATGTAACAAATTATTTTGCATTATTATGCAATTGCAATATTAGTGCTTTATGAGTAGGTATAAAAACCTATGTAGTTTCCGACCAATCTGATTGGCCTATCCTTGTTGTTTTGATATTTTAACACTAGTTGTTTGTTCCAATTGACCCTGAATGATAATATTTTATAACAGTTTGATCATTTTCCGGGTACATTGTTTTTGGTTTGATTCACATGTCGGTTTGTGTGTTTTTGATACGAAATACGGACAAAATAAATAGTCCCGTACAAGGTTCGTGTAATCCGTTTTATAAACGACCTTTGCCATATAAAAACCACAGCTGTTCTGGCATTCTTTGCCGATCATACGGACTTTACAATAGCCTCTATCTGTATATAATTATCAGTAACTACTGGCAGCAGTTTTGAATATTTTGACAAACGGAGAATCACCTGATTTTACCAATTCTGATGAGGCAGAACATACATTGCCACTCGTGTTATAAAAAATAACTCGCTAATCCCATTAGCTACGAATATTAAATACCTTGGTCTGGATTCCACACCTAATTTTAGTCACCATATTGAAAAAACATTGTTCAAAAGCATCTTAGGGAGCCTTTATCCGGTCTTTAATAAGGATTCATTGACTCTACATACGTCCATTAAAAAGTTACGGTGTTCCGATGTAGGTACATTTTACTAAGTCCCAGATAGTCCAAAATTCTGCTTAAACATAATTATTGGAGGGTTTCCACGTTAGATTCTGATGTACTCTAATGCAAATACATATCTACTTAACAACCCACATTAGATACGATTTATTCTCTAATATTTTTTCACTACATTATATTGACATGTTTACATTTATGTTTTATTTTATTTATTACATGCTTATTTACTTACTTGGTGCAAGTTTTCGAGATTGTCCTGACGGCACCTACTTCTCCTGCATTTCCAACTGACACGCTATGAAATATTTATTATTTAAAAAAATTAATATAAAAGTACAATTTTATTCAATACCTTTATTATTATGTGCACATTAATTAATGTTATTCCTTTAAAAGTTATTCCATTAGACCGTGTAGATAGCAACCCATCTTCAAGTTTTTATAGACGGAAAATTAATTCGATATTTTTTCTACGTCAATTAAATGGAGATATCGGATTTATCGGACATAACTGGCTGACATGGGTGCTGGAATTGAGCCATGTACTCTTCAAACCCTTTAGTTACAGTACACAAACATGTCATGAATTTGGAAGATATGAAAATAAAGACAATGAAATTGTCAATAGAAATTCCGGAACGATTGTTTCCATTCTGAATCTGTATCGCTAATTGAAAATGTCTTGTCAAGATAAATGGTTATTTTGATTGGGTATATTGTTAAAACATTATTATAATTTAAACGGTTATATCATTGTACCTTTAATTTTTCTTCCTATCAGGTTGATATATTTTTCTCTTTGGCTTATTTTTTATTTATTGTTTTTGCGCTGGCAATATGTATTCCTAATTTTCAGATAAGTTGGCAGGTTTGTATGTAGGTATGTTTGTTTCAGTGTAAAAGAAGTAACATTGACAAAAATCCTCCTAAGATCAGGTAGTCAGACAGCAGTGAGTTAAAGCATGAAACATTTGTAAACACCTCTACATCAAAATTATTCAGTGGATGCATTCAAAATCTCTAAAACCTGGGAAATCGCTACAACTTGAAGTTATCTTGGATACTTTGACATAAAGAAATTTTGGCTGTTAAAAAGGCAGAAGAACAAGAACAATATAAAACGGACAGGCAAAAACGAACGTAGAATCTTTCCTTGAAGAAAAGACGAAAAGAGAACAGGATGAAACCTAGATGTGCGAGGCATAGTTAGCTTACGTTAAAAACACTTTTGTCAAAACTGGGAAACACACTGCTAAAGAAAGCAAAACCCAGAAATGTGATAGAACTATATACCATTCACTGGCATCTGAGAAAAAACCTACACATCATTGGTATTGAATGATCACCCAATAAGATTACGAAACTGTCACTAAATTATCTTTTAATCCGAAGCAACCGCTGATTAGAGATCTAACTAACGTGTGTGTAGAGATTAGATTATCCATGAATCATTTCACCACAAGAACATAAAGATATACAAACAGATCCTCCAAAACAATCTCTATCCTAAACACATAGTTAACAGGATAATCAACAATTACCACTCAACACGAACAGCATCCACTATTACTAACAATACTATATTAAATACAACAAATACATTAAATACATACAAACCAACATACATTTCTATCCCATTTATTCAAGGCCTATCACACAAATTAAACAAATTTCTCTCATCCGATAACTTCAAAATAGCTTTTAAAAATTATAAAACAATCCAAACACTGTTTTCCAAAATTAAAGACCCCACACCAATTACAAATAAATCCGACGTAATCTACAAGATCAACTGTTTAAACTGTCCAGCTACGTACATTGGTCTAACATCCCAATATCTGGACAGGAGAGTAAAACAACATATCTACGATTGCAAAAAACTCAAACAAAATCCTACAGCACTCGCTACCCACCACTTTGAACAACAACACAATTTTGACTTCAACAATCCAAAAATACTACATACAGAACAAAACAAATTTAAACGTAATTTTTTAGAAATGGTTTACATCAACAAGGATAAACACAGTATCAATTACAGAACAGATACATGCAAACTCAGTCGCAGCTACGCCAACATCATTAATCAAATTCAATACAGATAGCATACATATATCATCACATTACATTCCACACATCAAATAATTTTCGCATAGTCTAATTGTCCAACAATCTAATTTTCCTTTTCCCATTTATCCCTTTCTACATAATCCTAAAAGAATAAAGTGGCTGAAACATTACCAACACATTGTTTCCCTTTGTCGGCTCTTTTCACCTCAAAGAAGCCGACGACCTATACAAAATTGTCTTTTCTATACCCACTTCCTTCCCCACCATTTCAAAATCAAACATATATAAACATGAAACAGTAAAATTTCACTGGCACTCTCAACACGACATGGCACAATTACACAGAAGACAAACACTTTGAGTGAGTAGAAATACTTTGATAGAATATAAAATATAATTTTTGCATTGTATAAATTCCATATTCTATATGTATTTTCTAAATGTAAATTATGTTTGTAAATCCCAGGCCCTGAAGATGATCTCAATAAAAGATCGAAACGTTGGCACGATAAAGAAAATGTTTTTCTGATACCTACATCACACCAGACCGCATCTCACGATATTTGAATAATGATCTAACTAACGTTATCAAGAAGAACGAGGAAAAAGATTTGCTGAGTGCAGCAGCAGTGTCCTACGAGAGAGAAAACGACGATACTTAGGACTAGTACATGCTAGTAACCTAAGAAAACATCTAGATACCATGGATATATTGAATAATGAACGCATTTCTAGATTATGAAATGAGGAGGAACAAACACGCACCAATACCATCTTCGAGTGTGAAACAATTGTTCTATCGAGACTTGTCCTGGCAGTGAAAGGAAATCCAAGAAGGAATTTTGTTAGGATGGTGGTGTCGGGATGGGAAAGGATAGACTGTACCCGGCCGAAGACCTTACCATGAAAAACTCCACTCTGTACACAGAATAGTGTAACGACCTGAACCGATTTACTCTGTACATCCAAATTTTCTATTAAACTTTCATGATCAAGGATATCGAAAGAGATAAACAATTATTTCCCATAGCTGAGATTTCAATTAATTGAAGACCTTGTTTAAACAAAGTAATATGAATTTGAATATTCATTAAAATGATTGTGAGATTTTAATGATTTTTTCGGTTTTTCGTCAGCATTGGCTATTGGATAATATTTTAAGAAAGCATAATAATAAAATATATTCCCATTTTTAGATAGCGACCTATGTAATTGTTATGTAACATTACCTATTTTATATGTTACTAGCTTTATATATTACCCGGCGTTGCTCAAGGGGGATAATAAAAAATGTTATTTAACAAAATATTTTGTTTTCACATATTGCTAAATTTATATATATATATATATATATATATAAATATACACATGTATAGCGAAGTACGTCTCT
>CM077102.1:1463570-1512817 GCA_039619505.1 Cimex hemipterus
ATATATATATATATATATATAAATGACGACCGGACTACCGACAAGTGTTATTTGTTACGTGGTCCGATTTTCGGAAAAGCCTGGAATAAATTAAATTACCAACGCTGAAAGTGAACAACTGAAGTGGTGGTCATTATATTTTCTTGCACCGTGTGCAGCAAACGTATGGTCGGTAGTAATAGGATCGATTTGAAATGTTTATTTTTTTGTTCGTTTTGTTTAACTTTGAGTGCTTTTCGCAGTCAATTAAAAAAAATATATGTATAAATATAGTTCGATATTTATGTCGCATAATATTTTTGAATATATCTAAAGTTTTGTAGTAATGGCTAACGCGCAGACCGTTTGAAATTAGCAAATCAGGGTTACTGTTTAGCGGTTAAAACTCGGAGGGTTGGATGTGCTAAGGGTTGGTACTTTGGTAGGGTGTATCTAATGCGAAGGACTGAAAGGGCGGTGTAATTGCCAGGGCCAACGACGAAAGAAACGTCTGAAGGCAAGTTACAGGTGCGAGTAATGCCTCTGCTTCCAACGTTTTTGTTGAAGGTATCATTATAAATTGTAGCAGATGCTCTTCTCCCTTCTCCAACACGATTCCGCCTCTCCCTCCGACGGGCAACGCCTTCACTCCTTCCAGTGTCACTAATTTCCCCGGTAATTACGAGCCGGGAGAAAACCGGAGATAATATATTTACTTTGGCTGATAGGAGGCGGCATAACATCTTCAAAAGCTCCCTTCTTCAGACAGCTTTTCACTACGTTGACAGCTCAATTTTTTATCAGTGAGCGAATGTAATTTTTTATCAATTTTGTTTACACTCCATTTCTCCTCAATGGTATTATGCTCATAATATATCTCACACAGGTTGTCTTTTGCCTTCTTAAAGTTCCCGACGATTTAATTTAAGAGGTTATCTAATAATAAAAGCAATCGACGTATATCGGTCGATTCGATGTTAAAAATTGTGATACATTTAATATCCAGCTTTCTTCCTAATAATAGATAATGATAATGTTAAATTTGAACAAGGTTTTACACGTATCGATATAGTGAAGCGCGCAATTAATGAAAATCGTGGTTTCCAGGATTAAACCTCAAGTTAAAAAGTTAAATATAAATCATTAATGCTCAAAAGATATCCGCTGACAGGCAACCTCAGCCCACTTGTAATATAATTCGATTTTGGACATATTCTTATATATTAACGTTTCACGTTTAATAATTGAGTCGATTTCGAAAAAAGTAAAAAATGTAAATTGAAGGAAAATAAAAAATGGAAAAAAGATTTGTTTTTATTATTTTTTGACTTTTAATAAACATTTCAATATCACATATTTCCTCATCCTTTTTTAATTACATCTCGAAGACGCCTATGCTTACTTTCTACCAGTCTGGAAATGTCTTTTTGCTGGAGGTAATCCATCCTTCACGAGGAGTCCTTTCAACATCATTGTGGAGTGGATCAGGAAGTGATGGGCGTCCTTTTATTCGTCTTTTGAGCTTAATCCATGCATGCTCGATGGGGTTCAAGCCTGGAGAACGGGTTGGTCAGGCTACGGCCCCGATGTTATGCTTTGAATGTATCTTTGTATTATGCGAGCGGCATGTGGACGGTAATTATCGTGCATTAGATTTGGGCTGTTGGCCTGTATCTCGATGGTGCGTTGCGTTCAGTTCCTATCAACCGTTTCCTTGTGATAGTCTTCCTAAACTTGGTTGATGCTATCCACAACCATTCTGGCCATAGTACCTGAACCTCAACGTCGTTTATAGTTCAGCAGAGAGAAGGCGGGCAATGGTGTGCAGGTTGTGGTGTGGAGGTTGAGCTTGAAATGTTGGAACTTTCTGATGAAAATAAAATGTGATGTAATGTATGCTACCAAAACCATTACGGCATCCTGTCCAGGCATCCTCTTTAATAGTTGCCAACGTTTTCAGGTTTCTTGAAGCATTGTCGCTAGTATGATCAACTTAAAAACTTTGTCTTTAAACGAAACGACGAATCTATTAAGCAGAAATTCAGACTCATTCTCTGAGAGCCTGTCAGATGAACGGTAAAAATTTAACATACTGTTACAGCCCTTGGCAATGTTACAACCGAGTCTAAGTAAATTTTAGATGACCTGTAAAAAACTGTATATTTCAATGTGTACACACATTTACGATTGTTTTGCCTTGATGATAATCTCAAAACAGGTCAAAGGCTTGGAGTAAAAACTGAATTTGCTTTTTTCGTGACGACCGAACCTTGATCAAGAGTGTTCGGGTGTGGTAAAAGTGGTCGATACTTTTAAATCTGCGATATCATTTATGGATTGTCTGCCCAGAGCTAAAGTGATTTCGTAGCCTTGAGTGAGAGCATCCCGTGCAAATTTAATCGATGTCAAATATTTGAAATTTGTCGATTACATCGAAATCCTCTCCCATAATGAAAAAGAAGGAAATAGAATTTTTCACTTGATGACATGGTAGTGTTATCGTAAGCCAACGATACGCAAATAATACGAGAAACTTTTTTTTTATCGTTCCGCCGAGAACGTTGATAATTGAACTAGTACAATTCTAGATTCATTCGCATTTCCAGGATTAAGTTTTTAGGAAGGAGGGAGTTGTTTGACACGCAAATAAAGGGACGTCGCCTCGCAGAAGTATTGTTTCACAGATTGCATCCTGACTTAGCTCGTCGGAAGAAATTCCTGGATTCGCGTGTAACAATCACTCAAATTAACCCAGTTTTTATTGAAATTCTTAAATTTTTCGGTTAATTGAATATGCATTGCTTTAAACAAATTAGTATTAGAATGGGCTTATTTTATGTATTATTTTCGAACGTTTGATTTTCAATTCATTCGTATCGATATATCAGAGATTCTTGACAACTTACAGGTCCGTTGTCAAAATTTAAAAACTTTTTCACGTGATTAATAACAAAATGTCTAGATTGGTTGGGGTTAGGGAAGGAGAAATTTTAGGCCGATTTTAACCCATTGGTATATATTGTGTACAACGTGGTAGATAGGGAACTACAACCTAGTCATATTTGGGTTCATAAGGAAAGCAAAATGACGGTGCAATCTATGTTAATGGATAATGGATATCCAATGTCATTGACAAACAGGGCAATTAATGATCATCATAATGAGTAAAAGTACAAAATAATCTCCACCAAAGGGAAAATTATTTTATCAGCCTATAACATATATCGTGGAAACATTAATCATATTAAAACAGATTTGAAACAAAAATCAATATCACAACTGCAGTATTTAAATTTAAAAACAAGTTAGAAAAGTTTTACACTAAATTGAAATATGAAGAACCTCTGAGAAAAAAACTCGTATTTAGTTTGTTTTAGAAAATGTACTCATTGTCCCACTGTTGATTGCGGTCAAATCAAGCAGTATCTCTCAATGGGTTTTACGCTGCAACAGCATGACTGTAACGATATTGAGAGGTCAGGACGAAGTTGAGATTATGACTATAGAGCATAACATAAGTAGTTTGGTATTAAAAGACATAATGTTCATTAATCAACATAAGAAATCATTTAATCTAAAACGGACGGGAATTATGAAGTTAATTTATAGCGGAATTTTGGAACAAGGAAAGCTCCCCTGTTGAAATTTGAACGATACCCATTAGTAAAAAGTATAGAAATAAGTAGTAAAAACAAAAGTTATTTATATATTTATTTTGTAAATAGTGACAGGCAGTGATGGAACATATGTATTTAACAGAAAAAGAGGTAAATTCGTTGTGGCAGTTGTACTGTTAAATGTATTTTAGTTTTTATTGATTTATTTTTTATTAGTGTTTGATCAAGTGGACTGTATAGATTTAAAAATTAAACTAAAATAAAATGAATTATAAAAAAACTCACCTACGGTGACGATAGTCGAGCTACCTCAACTGAGGTAAAGGGGGATGCAAGGAAAAGACCGGAAAAGTGGAACAGGAACCTTCACCACGCAGATGTCTCAGTAACCTCACCAACCGGAGTGATGACGATAAATTCATAAAACGAAGGCAATAAAGAAAAGAACGAGTTATGCAAAATTACAAATTTCCAAAGACGTCGACACAACGAATTCAAGACTCGATCTAGCCGTCGACGAGGCCGGAAACCTGGCGGGTTTTTTTCGAAATCTTATCCCGAGTAATCCTTATGGCGAACAATTAGAGTTAAATTGCATATATATGTAGATAATTATTTGGAGGTCGTGAGATGCGGTTTGATGTGACGTAGGTTTTATAAAAACATTTTGTCACGTTTCGATCTTTATTGAGATCATCTTCATGTTCAAAGGGTATGTTTTGCGTGTAGATGTGTCATTCTTGTCTGTCGGGTTGAGCGCTCTGAGAGAGATCATTGTATAAATTCATTTTTTCACATCTTACATCTATTTGTATAATTTAAACAATGCTGATAAATATCAGGCCCTGAAAATGGTCTCAATAGAGATGAAACGTTGGCACGAAATGCTTTTATAAAACCAACATCACACCAGACGTATCTCACGATTTGTAAATAAATGAAAATTCTAATATTGTTCCAGATCATCAGTTTGGGTTCCGCACATTTCACTCGACAACTCAACAATTACATTGTGTTGTTGACAATAGAGCCTCTTCCCTCGAACAAAAACAGCACTGCTTGGGTGTCTTTCGTGATTTAGAACAGGCCTTCGATCGAGTCTCGCACTCGGGCTTGCGTTGGAAACTAAGAAACATCCTCCCTCATACGCACTATCTTATACTGGGACCTTATTTGATGGATTGATTTGATCGATCCGTCAGGGAACTGAATTCTCTCTCTTATATACGCATTAGGGCGGGTGTTCCTCAGGAAAGCCTTGGCCCTTTTCTATTTTCCATATACACTACAGATATTCCTACACATGCTAACATTTCGACACACACATTCGCTGATGATACAGAATGAACAGTATGGTTCACAAAGTGGAGAATGAACCTAACGAAAAGCATACAGATAAATTTGACCTTACTTGTCCTGCATTGAGCATAAATGGAATTCCATTGACCTTGCGCGTTATCTCGGACTTTTCATGGATAAACGACTGACATGGAATCCTCACACAAGACTGAAAAGACATAGAACAAACCGACGTTATAAATTGTTAAAACGATTACTAGACAAACGATGAAAATGAGACCTTGAATAGAAACTTTTAATTTACAAGGCAATGAATACACCTCTTTGGGTGTACGGTTATGAAGTGTGGGGCTCAACCAAAGATTCCAATGCCCAGCATCTCCAATCAATCCAATCTAAAATGCTCCGTCAAATTATACGTTACTATTCGTAATACTTTTTACGTTTCACACTTCTCTATCCATAAAGTCCTACACATCCAGTTTGTACATGATCTCATCAAAATCCGATATAAAAAATTACATCAAGCTTTGAACACAGCAATCTATTCGTTCGACATTTATCACTTCCTACCCTACTTGAAAATCCTGCAAGACGAGTGAAACGAAAGTGGCTCGGACTCGTTCTCATTGTGTGAAGACTGAACAAGATATCAGTGTGAAGGAGTGTTACCAATGGGCAACTTCTCCTACAAGAGCCTAAAATGATAATTCAACATATACGAACATACTACTTAATACATCACTTGTACGTGTATATACAAATAAATGTAATAAAAAAAATGTGACTACGAAAATGTAATTTGTCAAGAATCTGTGATATGTTTCAAATTGCTAATCCACGTATCATTTATCGTATATGCGTGAATAATATAGGTTTTTTCCATAATACAATCACTAACCGGTTGCCTACTAATCCGTAGGTGATTTATGACTGTGTTCCCGAACACTGACTGATCACTGATATTTAACTCTGATGGAATGCTATTTGTATAACCTCTGACTCAGACAGTTTTGTTGGGATATATCGAAACATTTCAAATTGATACGGATTCTGCAATTGTATGTTATCCCACTCATGTCTTCTATGTTCTGAGTGCCCAGGAACACATGTAAGATTAGTACATTATTGTCATTCCCTATGCCAATGTTTCGTAGCAACTTCAGACTTATTTTAACTTCACCTCACATGAGATTAAAGCCAATTGGTATGAAGACTATTCTGTAAAAACTTTTTTTGGAAACTCGATCCCAAGAAGGTCATGAAAGCCGATATAACGCTTGAATCTGGATAGACAGCTAAGTGATTCTGTTTGGTAGACGCATCGCAAAAGCCTTTCCAGAAACCTCAAAAAGATACCTTTTGTCAGATATACAATCTACAACTCTAAAAATTCTCGATGTATACGATGATAGTAATACTTTGAACTATGAGATCAAACTCTGGGTGTAGTTTCTATCGTTCAAATTTAATCCTCTGTCGAGAATTCAATATTCCCTCTGTTTCAGACGTAGCGAAAGCCAGATACGCCATCTGTCCATTTCCGCTCATTCCATGCCCTGATCAGTTAACTCAATTTCATTATCAGATTGAAATACTCCGTGATACTCTAGGGATCACAGTAGTGATTTCGTTTTCTACATTATTTTCGTATGCTTCGTTAGATTTACTATCTTTTTAATTTTACAGATTTGAAATCCAATGAAAAGAAAATATATTTGTCCTACCTGAATATATATCCGCAGTTTAATCCTCTGTCCGTTATTCTGGTCCTGGAGATAATTTTTCTGAATGTTTCTAATGGTCGCGTGTTGGCATTTCGCCATGCTTAGCGCATATCCGCATATTGTCTCTCACGTTCGTCTCTTTGTTTGCTATGATGGCCAACAAAAACTTGGCAATAATATTTTTTTAGTTATACACATTGGTTTTGTTCCTTTGACCCTACAGTGTGACAAATTAACATTCGATTCGCAGGTCGTTTTGCTTCGAAGACCAAACTCATTACCTAATTTATTAGTGTGCTAATGAGTTTTGTGAGTGAATATATGCTAAAACAGTGAGGAAATGTACATATTTGCAAGCTAAGCAACTTCGCTGATAGGAGTGAAATCACAGCTCTGCTTATTATAGCACACGCTGCTCAATCCAATATATTGATCTTATTATAAACAATGAAATACATCAAAACCTAAAAACGTTAACAAGAATCGCGTTAATCAATTTTTAACAAATGTAGACAAATATTCTGAACAAGACAGTATCACTGCAACCAACAGAAACAAACCCCTGCTGATTTAAACTTCTGTAACGAATGGCATCCGGGCTATATTATTATATACAGACTTAAAAAGCAGGTACATTGGATGGAGCAGAGAAAAAATATGAATGAAATGTAAGGAAGTAAAAGAAATTGGCATGGATAGGTAGATCGATAGAGAAATAGATAGATAGATAGATAGATAGATAGATAGATAGATAGATAGATAGATAGATAGATAGATAGAGAGAGAGAGAGAGAGAGAGAGAGAGAGAGAGAGAGAGAGAGAGACTCTTCACATAAATAACATACAAAACAACTTTAGCTGTTTGGTTTTATTTTCAATTGTCTCATTTAATTATGCTTAGAAATTCAAAATCAAACAGCAACATGTTAATGGAACATGAAAATTTTATTTTCAAATTAACATTATTTCATGATCAAATATCACTTCATTCGGTAAAAAAATTGTTGTTTTTATTACTTACAATGAGTTATAAAAGAAAACACTAAAAAATTTGTTTTAGATAATTTTATCTCAAAGGAATTGCATAAACTCATTATTAAGAAAAAGACGGATATCTCGGAGAAAAACGGGAAGTCAATCGATCATAAGTCGACAGATTGGTTTTTCTTTCCGAATCCTTCATCGGAGCGATAAAAATGTAATCAAAGTAATCCAGGTCTTCACAACACAAAACGTTTATTAACCTCGTATAATCTACGAAGCACTCATTCAAACCAAAGCCAAACAAACCTTCTCCAAAGCCCGTTCCCCTCATAAAAATCTTCAGAAGGTCTATCTATTTAATTTGTTTTTATTATCAGGGCTATATCAACCCTCGAGGTGCATATGTTTTTGATAAAAGCCCATTTGTAAGTATGTCGGGTTCGAACCCCCAGGTCCTTTGACTTGCAGCGATGAATGTTGAACCGTGCGGCTACCGACGCCCCCGTCTAGTCTAGTCGTCCTTATTTTTGGGAACTAACAAGTATCACATTCAAAGTCCAACTTTTTACTAACTTTGGGCACAGACCTGTGACTAACTCTAAACTTGTGACCAACTGACAACTCAACTCCCCACAACTCCGCATTTTTAACAACTGACTAGCACCTACCTCTTGTAAACCTACTCAGAAGACGTGGGGTTTTCTTCCACGTAGCTGCTCTTGCTTTAGATTTTCCATTTCTTAAGCTTTTTTTTGGAGGGGGTTCACCAGCGTCTAAAGAAGATGCGGAATGGGTTGCTTCGACTTTTACATACCCTCATTGTAATTGTGCCACACAGTTAATACAACTTTACACACTTTCTTATTAACTAGTTGGACAACTAATTAGCTATACAAAACATAGAGCGGATTTTGAAAGTTCTGAACACTGTGTTTCGACGACAATAAAATGTAATACAATCATTGTTCTGATTAACGAACTTGTACAACAAGTTATTCTTTATAAAGAGTTTTTATTTTAAACATAATCTTCTCCGACATATACAATCCAAGGAGTCATAGGTTATCAGCTGTTTATTAACCTACTGAGAAGTGTCGCTGTTCCCTGTCTAACTAAAAAGTAAACATTTTAAGGGTCCTAGGAATAGGTCAATACTGGATGTGCTGCTGTGCCATTGCTGAAGACTTTATTGAGGTCAATGAAGACACCCCACAATTCTTAGTGCTTGGTCTATCCGTTTGCAGCTAAAGGCGCGTCGTGGATAGGCAGACCCAAATGATCTGGAACAAATAAACTGCACGTGTATTACACCCCAAACACAAAATCTAACAATTTAACACAACCTCTGCTCAAAGAAAGATAGAATTCCATCACAACGCAATGACAATGTTGCTTCGTGGAGTGCAGAACCTTAAGTACAAACCGTTGACTTAATGGATTCCTGGCTTGCAGAGATGGGGAATAGATATCATTTACATTCTCAGAAATTTCACTCATTAAAAGTAACAAGCTAAGATTAATGAAGAAAAACACAAGTTGATGTATATTGCCAGGTGTAAACAATGAAATTTTATTGTATTATTATGTTCATTAAAAATGAAACGCAGTTTTTAAAAATTAACTTTCTAAGCCATGGTTTTGTTTAAATTTCCCATGACCATAGTTAGACTTTTATAGGATCGTGTAACACACTTTTTAAAAGTCTCATTCTTCTTTCTGTTACTTAAAGTATAACACCTTTTTGAGGTGGGATCAGTCTCGTAAAAATTGAACCTGATCTCAAAATAGTGTTAAACTATGCCGATGAGTTGCTTCCATTTTTCAGCCGGCCTGCACTTAGAGGGCCCGATAGCGCACTTTTCCAAAGGAGGTTTGGACCCTGTTGAAAAACTCAACCCGTGTAAATTACAATTTCGAGCATAAAACCAGAAAGAACGGCCGTTTGAAAGTGTAAGGGAACCGAGATGGGCGAGTGCCTAAGGGAACCGTTAAAAAGATTGCCGTCATAAACCCGTCCAGGCCGTTTTCAACCGTGTATATGTGGCTGGAAATAAAACGCCTCTAATCTAATAATAAAAGCAAGTAGTGCCAGATTAGCTTTTAATTGTCTAAGCAGTTTATAGCTTGCCTCCGCTTTCTCACCTAACATTATGTGATTATTATTTTCTAAGCATATACAATACGTACAACATATATTCAGCCTTTTCTTACGTATGGTTTATGTGTTTTAAATGATCGGAAACGTACTTTTATTTAACCAGACTATAATTCGCTATACTATTACAGAATAGGTTAGAATTCTATTAGGATATGGACAAAAGAGATAGTTTTGTACTCACAAATGTAAAAAAGGAAAGAACCGAATCTCTGTATTTATTCATTTCATTATAACTAGATATAAAGATTAAGAGTTGCTTTAAAAAGTAAGCACAGCATTAATAACTTATAGTTTACCTATCAATTTAAGTTCAATTCATATTTTCCAGAGCCAAATTGTCGAGAGAGTTACTTGGCTTTTTTGAATTGTTTTCTTTGATAAAACCCGAAGTTTGAGTAAATTGAGTAAATTTTTTTACTAATTTTCCGCCGGACAGATGATTACAAACGACGGTCATAGCGTCCGACGATAACCTTATGCCGCCCAATAACCATACATATTTGTCTAGCGGTTTAGGACCACCAGAAATCTCGAATGAAGAGAAGGTAGGGTTCGACCGATATGTACAACGTTTTATTGCTCTTAACCCACTACAGAACCGTCATTTAACGGACTTCTTGATAGTTAGTCAACTCCAAATGGTCCGTGATGTAAAGGCGAGTCTAAAAATCAGAAGCGTTGAAGGCCTTGTCTCTAGAGGTCCCGCATCTGATTCTTTACTGCTGGAGGAAAAGGTGAGCCGTCACCAGAATCGTTGAAAGCCTATTCTTCAGACCCAGACATAGAACTTTCTCTTGACACAAATCTTATAGAGTACCGATAAGGGATGATAAAGTTTTGTGTTAGACATCCCACATCCGGTTCTCTACTCCTGGAGAGGCTTCTAGTGTAAAGGTGACTATTGCAAATCAGCACCTCGCTTATGTACCTGAACAACAGAGACTGTTCTCTTCACAGATGGATGCCGGTTCGCTTTGTAGCAATCAGATGATCAGCACCTAGTGTGGAGGAGTGGAGAACGCTTTGGTTCGTGTGGTATGAGTGGGCCGTTTCAAAGACCTTCATTGATGGTATGGGGTAAAATCAATGTCGAAGTCCTTACCGAACAGATTTTCATACAGAATGGATCTTTGTCGGCACATTGAGGAATTTTGTGATCGACCGGGAGTTTTCATTGAAGAGAAGGTAGTGGTTGACCTCGATGTACGATGGCTAGAGATGGTTTTATTGCTGTTACCGTACGAGGGAACCTTCATTTAACGGCTTCCTTAACCGGAGGTCAGCTCTAAACGGTTCATATAAGGCTCAGCTCTAGGGAGGATTTTCTCTAGCCTCTAGACGTCCCGCAACAGGTTGTCTACTGCTAGAGAAGCATCGTGTAGAAAGACGATTCGCAAATCAGCATCTTACGCAGACATTAAAAAAATGAAGGCTTTTCTCTTCATTGATGAGTGTCGGCTTGGTTTGTGACAGTCAGATGACCGGAACAGTCTGCGGATAAGACGTGGAGAACGCATTGCTTTGTGTGCCGGGTGTAAGTCAAAGAGGGTCAGTGGTATGGGGTCCCATGGGAATCATGGGATAATCGAACTGAACTAATTATCTTATAAAATGGATCTTACACTGGACTAAGAAAAGTTGAGGAAGTTCTTCCGGAAGCTGTGTTCCCATGCACTCCATGTAATGGAGACACCTATGTGATGTATCGCATGAATCACATCAACATCAAGTTTGTAAATTCAAACAATGGGGAGGGGACTATTCGCTTTACAGATGAGTGCCCGTTCGGTTTGCGGCAATCACATGACAGGGACAGTGTGTAGTGAAGATGCGAAGAAGGCTTCTCTTCATGGGCATGCATGAAACACATCATATTCGATGACAGTCATTTATTAATGACATGGTGGGGAATCAAATTCCAAGGCTGTACCAAACTGTTTGCTATCCAGAATGGATATTGAATTGAATTGAGGTACGTTGAGGAAGTTCGTCTGGTACCTGTAGTCTCATTTGTATTTGCATAGCTCCAGTTGTCACGTTTTAGAGGATATAAGACCAGGTAATACACTAAATGATTTCCCGTGCTGTGGTGAATATCGTTCTCTAAAATATTTATAAACGCATCGATTTCCTACCGCTTTTAATTTGTTTTATATTAAAATAAGTATATTTCTATTAATATAACAATAAAAATATATGTAGTGAAAAATAAACGACAAAATACGAGTGTTGTATGTGTGTGTATATAATACATTTTACTAGGAAAACAGACTTTTATAGAAGGAGGAAAGCCCCAAGTCCTAATGGGTTTAGAGGAAAATATTGCTTCGATGTTTCATACGTTTCAACTTACTTTTCTCACCCGTTTAGTCATTGAGGAAATCTATTTCTAGTGGGAAAAACATAATTATTAAAGCAGAATTATTTGTGCGTTATCAAGTGCAAAATCAGGTAATATATTGTTGTAATGTAATTTAAATCTAACCCTAAATGATTTTGCAGAGTTTTGCTGAATTTTCTTTTGAATCATCCTAATTAAGTAATTTGTCTGAAAATCACGAATTTATGATTTAGTTTAATTTGGTTTACATTAAACTAAATTTGTTGAATTTATATAGCGATAAAAATACATATATTGATTATGTAAAATTATTGTCCAGTGATATGTAGTGTAAGATTTCAATCCGGTCCGTGATCAAAACAGAAAAAGGAAACTGCAATCACTTGGCAGGCTTTCCGTCTTTATTAGACCATTATATTATTTTACGATGAAAGATGGAAAAACGTTTATTTACTGGATGTAGATTTTAAAAGAAGAAATTTTTAAAATATTCTGGCTGAGCATATTTTGCAAACAGGTTATCATTTTATTAATTATCAAGTTATTAAGGTATATGTGTGCTAATACCAACATTTTCAATTCATAACTTTTTAAAATTAATTAATCTTTATGTAAGTATTGGTTGAAATGAAAAAGCTAGCGGATAGGTTGAGTTGGGAAGCTGGTATTCGAGAGGATCGAAGTCATGTAGCTCAAGTGGTAGAGCAGCGGCGTATTTAGCCGAAGGTCGTGTGGTCGAATCCCGCTCGTGACACTCGCTTTTTCATTTCAACCAATACCTTACATAAAGATTAATTAATTTAAAAAAGTTATTTGCTCAATCGTAGTACGAAATATAATGGATTGTTAAGAACTATTGCGTAAAAGGCCATGTTGATTACTGTGTGAATATTATAGAATTAGAATTATCGAACATTTACATTAAAGTGAGTATTACAATATATTACATTATATTACAATGAGTATATTGTAATTAATATTACGATAATAAACTTACAGTTTGAAATAAATAACAAAATACGAGTATCTCTTTTTTTTGTCTTTAAGTGTATATTTAAAGTATATAAAAGTATATTTAAGTGTATATTAGTCATTTCCTGCTTAGTCGTTTGGCCCGATACACGTATCATCCCTTAGGATGGTCGTGCTTAAAAAATTATTTTTGTCTACCCTTTATGTGTCCAGACAACTGACAATCTGAACAAGGTAAGGATGTGGCAGATATTCCATGTGACCTTATGGCTCTTATGATAGCACTTATGCTCGAGCAATCTATATAGCAAGCAATAATTTGAATAAAGATTATTTTCAGTAAATGGCAGTAACGTCATTTGATTATGCTCAAGGAGGAAAACATCAACAAACTGACTGTTTTCTTTTATCATATTAATTGAGCGAATATGTGTCATCAGAAGGCTAAAACTCCCCATTTCTGATATCTTTAAAGAAAAACACAACCAAATGTTAACCAAAGCTCTTAAGATTACAGACATTTGTCCAAACCTTTGGAGTTGTTAATACGATAAAAATTCCTTCTTTTTCTACTTTTTTATTACTCATTACGAAATTTTTTAATCTCTTATGTTTATCTTTTATAACACAATATTAGCAGACCCTTAAATATAGATACCTGAATTAACGAGAATATGGCATATGGCGGGTAGGTTCTTCAAAAATACAACTCGACCCAGTTCCTTTCTAGTTTTTTAAAAAGCAACAGCTCTCCTTGGAAGAGTCCATTCCGAAAATAATCCTATTTCCACTGTTGAAAAAAACATTCTTTTGGAAGGTACCAACTGACAAATTGTCCCACCGGCGGTGGATCATGTCATTTATCCACCTCGTCTTTGAAAGCACCTGATATAATGTGTCGTCGGGGAGAATCACTTAAAACCAAAAGGAATCAAACTAGAGAAAAAACCTTCTTATGAACAAACGTCGTCTTACATTAAACTTAAAATTATGACCGTTCGAGAAAAAACATTACGTAAATATGCTAATTACAAACGCAATTTAAACTGTTTTCAGTATCTTTTATTTTTTAATTGTACATTAATATGAGATATTTGCAAGTTACGAATCTAAAAAGCTTTGGCGATAACATTGCGCACAGACACAGATGGACGTAAAGAAAAACGGACGACGCGTGCAGCACAAATCATATGTACGTCCGTAAATCAAAATCTATGTCACCACCATTTTTGTCCCGGAAGAGTAATGATCCGATATCGATAATTTATTTCCTTTGGGCTTTTATGATTTTTCTTTGGAGAACCTGCACGCAGAGGGTGAGAATGTTGTTTAAGCCGAAGGGAAACTGTTGTTGTTATTATCACAAGGATATAAAAAAAATATATCACAAGACAGGAATGGATTTGTGTTTATGTAGCATATTCTAAACAAGCACAATATGTTACCATCATGTAAATATGTGGAGACTAAAGGTTTTATTTGTTTTATTTACCTCAATACATTATAAAGGATCAACTATTCATGTAATCAATAGAAAATTGTCTGAGACATAATTAAAAATATTAAGGGTGGCCACTTTTTTACCTCCCACAGTACAAAAAAAGGGTTGTTTTTCAAAAGTGAAGTTTTGCATAAAGAAATGATAGAATAGTAGATAAATAAGAAAAATGATGGGAAGAGAGAGAAAGAGAAAAAGAAAGAGAGTGAGAGAGAAAGTGTGTGTGCGTGTGTGATAGAGATAGATAGATAGATATATAGATACATAGATAGATAGATAGAGAGAGAGAGAGATAGAGCGAAGTTAGGTAGAAATTACAACAGGCATTACAAAAATTAGTTTGAAATGTAAAAACATAAGTTTTACCTTCCAATTTTTATAGAACCCAGTTAGATTTAAATTAAAGTTATCTGTAAACTCATCTAGGCTGAATGCAGACAGCAAATGTATCTTTTGAAACCAAAATTTTTTTAAGGCAAGAGGAAACAATTTATTTCAATTGGTTCACATCATTAACTGCATCACTTAAAAAAGGTGGAATAACACAAAATCTTTTCGACATCAGAATTAGAAAAACGTTTCAAATTTAAACTTTACACGCTTCGTGGGGGAGTTTTCTGGTTTTGATGGTAGGGTGAAATCTAATGTAGTGGAAGATCTTTGGTAAATCCTCCACAGTTTATCCAGTATTGAAAACGGAGCCAAGGCAAATAACCCGAGCTCCATTATATCACAACCGTGCAAATATCTGAATTTTATCCTTTTTCAACCGTCCTGTTCCAGAGTGCTTGATATCTCTCTTTTGCTGTCCTTTGATCTCTTGTTTAATTTAATTTCTCTCGACTCGAGTAATTTTGAAATGAGCTTTATACCGCGATTTTTCCTTAATTTGAAAATACGACGTAAAACTACTTGGTATTAACGGGATAATGTTCAACCTCTTTATCAATCCTCACATGATAAATGGAGTGGAAATTTATCATTTTAACGTTCGTCCCTGACCGAATGAATTGCCCTTTTTTTTAAAGAATGGAGATTGACGATCAAACAGCCTAATGTACTGCCCTTTCCAAATTCTCCACATCTAAAATCTCTACTTCCTAAACACATTTTTGTAACCAAAGCAATTTTTGGTATTTTATAGAAAATAATTTATATCCAATTTATAAATTTTCACTTAATATTTGATTACAAGATTGGAATTCGTCAAACCGATTTTGTTGGAATTTTAATAATCCATCAAGCTGAAAATAGTTCAATATTCTAATGATACGTCATCAACAGAAGCCTGATCAATTAGCCTGATAGGATAAGCTAAAATCAATGAAAACATATTGTACATAATTCTGTGCTCCAAATCTGGAGTCTATTAGGGAATAAGTGACAGTTCCGGAATAAACGGTTTACAATTGTTTTAAAAAATTAATCGATTTCCTTTGTAAGTATAAAATTATCAAATATGAACAAAAATATATAATCGCGGGATGACCAGATTTTACTACAAAATTGGAACATGAATTCAAAGTACGTGCAGGGTGGTCACTCTTGTTAAAAAAAATTCTGAGAAAATACATCTAAAGTGGAGTAGAATGTCTCATGATTTTGGAAGTTGGGAAATACGAAGTCCGGGACGTTCCTGGAATTTAAATGCATTTTAAGAGTTTATATATACATACACATTCACATGTACATATATATATTTTAATTTTCTTATTTTTTTAAGGTAGAGCAACAGCAGAGGTCATATAAACGCTACGGGTGCCGGTGTTTTTGAAAAAATTGTAAATAATTCGGGTGTACGGATCGAATGCCGGACCGCTGGATTCGAACCCGGGACTTTCATTTTATAGTCTAAATGCCTAAATGCCCAAACGTTGCGGTCACCGACGCCCCAAAAATTTTAAGAGTTTAAACATTCTGAAATAATATTTTTGTAAAGAAGCGAACTGTTCTCCAGGATAAAAATTAACGCAGTTTAACAGAAAAAACCCTTCTTACTTCAGGTAAAATTGGATGTCAGACAAAAATTACAAAAAAACGTGAACCAGCTATCTTATCCCGGACCAAGTTTTCCTAACTTCCAACTCAAATTGCCCATCAAAATAATAAATGTTTAGGATATACCGTTGAAAGCTCATAAATGTTGACTTTTTAGCTTGTTTAGTATGCTTTAAAATGTAATGTAATGGAGCTAACGGTTTAAAGAAGTTGATTCAAAATTACATTTTGCGAATTTAATGATTTTTCATAGGTATTTTCTTTGTAGAATGACAATTTTTAGAACAAAAGTGGACCAACGTAAAAAGATATTCGTTTATAAATATAAAACTGGGGTCAAAATTGGGAAAGTTTCGAGGGGAGAAAATTCAGGTTTTATGTAAAGACAACTTGTGTAATTTAAATAAAAACTAAACAAATGTAACGTTTGAACTGATTGAGATCCAACCATGAAGTTTACGACATTCTACCCACTTAAAATTGTACGTTCGATTGCACCAATGGATCACTGAATTTATTTTATGATGACTGGAAAGGTGAGAGCTATGTTTCGTTCCTGCTTACTTGCGACATAAGAAAACAGGGTTGAAAAAAAGACGTCTTTTCTCTCTCCAGTTTTTTAAACATCTGCTTCTACAGAATGTACTTACAGAAAGTTTCCGTAGACTATAAAGAAAAATAAAACATCAATAAAATTATTTATAAGGAACGAAAAAATGTTCATTCGTGTAAAATGGAGTGATTTTATTTACTTTTAAAAAAATATGCGATTAGTGGTGACGGGTTTAAAGAAGAATATTAAGAAGTTATTAATAATTTGTCGAAGTCGTAAGGAGCGGCTAAGTATGAGGTAGTGTAGAACAACTCTGTTTCTCATTTTTGCCGACCTTTAGACCTTTATTCGGGTCATCTTCAGGGCATGAAGTGTGGTGCTATTCTTATAGGGTCATATTGGTTTAGCATGTCCTGGGACCCAGCAGAGAGTAACTTTGTTCTACATACTTATTGTTTTGTTTGGTCCTACAGTTCAGCACCTTCTTTGAAATAATGATACTTGAGTTTAGTGCTTTGATTGCTATGTTTTTGTTTTTATATCCTTTATTCAAATGGAATGAGTACATATCTCATTTGCGTATACATCAGCTTGGAAGATATTGGTGTACAAACCCGTGGGTATTTGGTTCCAGAAGCGAGTACTCCTGTCAAGTACCTTCTTCTGTTCTTGATCTATCTATTTACCAGATGGTGCCATTATTAGATTATGTATTTTTCTCTATATCCCGTTATTTTTTGATACGTAAATATAATTATTTGAAAATTTCGTTTAAATTCAAACATCCGTTCGTGTCTTCTCTAGGAGACAAGATAGCTGATTGGTCTTTCATTATGGCGTTGCTATCTCTCCATTTTAGTTTTTTTTTGGTGAGGGAGGTTTCTCTTTTATAATACTAATAATAGCTTTCTGTATTGTTCCGATTATCTTGTAGTGTAGGGGGATCAATCCTAATATTTTCTCCGTACCAACTGAGGGACATGTTCTCTTGCTCTGTTATACAAATGCATGCAAATCTCTGTATTTTTGTGAGTTCTCTTCGTTTTGTTATTTGTTCTACTTTGTCCGCTCAGGCTCGGTTTGTAAGAGTCTTACTATCACGGTGTACATCCAAAGGAGGCTTTCCGGTTTATATCCTCAGTTTTTTACTATTCTTCTCCAACCCATCAAAGATCGTGTCGCTTTCATGCGGTGGAGGTGATATATTCCTTAAATGTCAGTGTTTTATCAAGTGTGACGCCTAGATTATTTGGCCTCTTTTGTAATTTCTACCAGTTTTCTTGAGTGTTTTCCACCTCATGTGATCCGATTTCCTTTTCCGTTTACAAGAGACTATGGTTATTTTATTAGCCTTGACGCCTAAGGCAGCAGTTAGACCATTCTTCTATGATTTTTTAGCCCTTTTTCGATCAAGTGTCAGAGGGTTTTCTCGAATTTTCTCCTGGCTATCAGGACTGTATCACCCGCATAGTCCTGATGCTTTATCCCTTTTCTGTCCAGGATTTCGAGTAATTCGTCAACTGTTAGACGACAGGTGTCAGAGGTGTCATTCTCCTCCCTACGCTTGTTTCACCTGTTCTGAAAATATTGAAAGATGCTTATTTATTTCTAGGTTGACAAATTTACTAAAAACATGGGGTCACCTGAAAAGAGAGTTCAACAGACCTTCAATTTATAAATTTAGTTGTGTATATAGAAAAGGTGGTCGTTGCTAGCTGGAGAGAGAAACACAAATAGCCAGGAGATATACTTTTTTCACCACAACTCAATTCCTACTTTCTAGTAAGAAACGAGGATTCAGCCAATGAGACAGCTTATTGTTTTAAACTGTAATGCTCATCTCCCAAGAGATATTGTACTTTCATTTCTCACGCTGAATAAATCTCCTTCACAACCCCTTTTCCTAGGGCCTTTTTCCCCTTTCAGGGCTGGCTACGCTCGAACTGGTTGGCGATAGGCCACTTGTGCCTATAATGGTTTTAAGAAGAGGGAAAGGAATTTGGTGAAAGCACAGACACTTAGAAAAACAGAATCTATTTTCTCACAATTCCTATTAAACAGAATATCAAGTCTATTACGCTAAATTAATGGACTCGTTTAATTTTTGTCCACCTACCAGAGCAATTAAAAAAACAACGAAATTTCCGTTTATTTATTCGTATTTTATGCGATTAATCGGAAATGATGGAGATAAAAAATGATTTTAATGTTTTGCAATAATGGTCAGCGATATTGGCGCGTTTATTACCCCATATGGAGTGAAAAACTGAATAGTTGTTGAGATTGAACACATTGGATTCTCGTTTGAAAACCATTTCTGCGGTCCGTTTAAATCTCCGACTGGAAAAGGTTTTTAAGCGCGTTATGGAGCTTTATGATAACATCAGCTATGTTTGATTACAAATGCGGGCAATTCAGGCTAATCGTAAGTATTCAGGACGACGAATGACAAAACTGACGACCTGGGCGCAAAAACATCTCCGCAACTAAGCGAATCGTTTTGTTTTTCCGTTTTATCATCCGGTTGCTAATGAATTTTTTTCTTTAAATGCCATCGGCGACAAGTCGGTTAAGAAACGTCGCCAAAGGAAACAGCAGAGCTATTTCGGTATTTAATTAAAGTCAACATCCGAGAAGGGTTGGTTTTTGCAAAAAACATGTCTCATAATATATTACATCTACATAATATGCCATTCACCTTTGATAATTAATTTCTATGCTGTAACACCCTGTTCATTGTTTTTCATAGTGTTTGTTTTTATGAATCGTTTTTTAATTTATTAACAACATACCATATTGTATTTTAACGTGGTAATAATTGATAATTTTCTGCAAGATCGAAGTACTGAAAGGAAGTGCGACCATGTTGCATTTACACTTCGATGCAAATATTTTCTTAATGTACTTCTTATTGCCCAAATCTGGCTGTGTAGTTACCAGAGGTTCCACCTGGGCATCAGTTAATCTGCATATGCGATTAAAATAACAAGACCAGCAAAGGCATTTTTACACTTAAGCGATGACAATCCAAGTTATCAAGGAAAAGCAAATTTACAGTCAGAAAAGGGGTCGTCGGTGGTCGCAACTTCAGGCGTTGACCTGTACTCATCACTGTAAGGTAATGGTCCCGGGTTCGAATACAGCGCTCCTGCATTCGATCCCGACATACTTAAAAATGAGCTTTTTTTTTCAAAAACTTCGGCACCCTGAAGGTTGATATGACTTCTGCTGTTGCGAATCCTCATAAAAAAAACTAAATTGTGTGTACAAGCTACAAACGGTATAGGGCAGTAAGGAAAATCAAAACCGTACAAAATTGAACGTTTTCATTCAATCCCTCCAGTACGAAGTCCTTAGATCGATTAAAACGCTCCGTTGTTTCAAATACTACTCTTCACAACGGCTTTAAATTCCAATTGATCCAAAATATGTTTCACAAAAATTGATCAAGTTATACGGTAAACTCTCCCCATCAATCAATTCGTAAAACCCCAACCTTTCAACCAGTCCGCTTCCTACAATTCTTTAAGGCGTCTTGGGGGAAATGTCCTTTTCGAAGGAATATTATTGAAATAGTGAAAGGGAGAATAATATTGATTATACCCCCTCAAAGATGTTGTTTATATGGCACTTTGTATACAATTTGTAAGCTGAAGAGGCTTAGTGATGTGTCGAAACATAATAATAAAAAATCTGAGAGGGGTTTAAAAATAAATAAAATATAAACAACTATATTATATCCATATAAATACATTGTATCCTCAAAATACACTAGTGAAATGGCAGATTGTGATAAAAATGATTTATAATAAAAAATAAATAAATAAAATTACAATACCTGACGTTAAAATTAAAAACGATAGAAAAATTTCCTACTTTTTAGAAAGTGTTGAATTTAAACGTCAAGTGTTGAAATTTTAAAATTTTAAACTGAAAAAAACCTTATTTGCATACCAAACGTGGTTCAAATTCCACATTTTCACGAATAGTAAAATGTATGGTGTTAAATCGTAACGTATGTCTCTCTACTACCTTGATCATTTTGATGCAAATTTGAGTGTTGTAAACGAAATTATTAAAAGTATTTAACATTTTCATTTTCTGTTTCTTTTCTTTTTACTGACCTGCCCAGGGTCCAACAATTTAAAGTTAACAAAACCACTTAAAGCACGTAGTCGTATACACCATCCTGGTAATTATTAATAGGCCGAGAATTTACTCTAAACTGCAGAAACAGTTGTTTCTTCCAAAACAATTGTGTTATATGGAAAGGGAAATTGCTATGGGGTTTTCAATATTACCTCGTATGGTAGTCGCAGTGCACCTGAGGTGGCTCCTAAAGAAACCGCAATGCAGGCTTCTATTTTATTGTTTCTGTTCCTTCCGCTTTATTCAATATAACTCATCAACGAAATAAAAATGCGAGGTTGAGGTGCGCTGGAGCGTAAGAGCGCTGAATATGGAAAGGTTACGGGAGACAAACTGCCGTTTGTCTTAGAAAAGAGGTGCTCAAGGTGATGGAGAGTGGAATTGTAAAAATTCCGGCGAAACCATTGGTAGAAATGCGCACATATGACGTGCACAAAAAAAAGATTACCGTCAACCCTGATGCAAACCAGATATATGAGAACTTATTTATATTTTATACACTTTCAGAGGAAAGTGCATAATATATGCACCTCGTGGAAAAGCACCGTTAATTTTTAAATCTGAATTTTATGTGAGAAAATCTTGTATTTTTGACATAAATTCGAACAGTAGACAGAAATTAAAAGTTCTGCACCACCGCCAAATTTACAGCATTTCTACTTAGGTGTTACATTCATGAAATATATATTAACAATCGATAATTACGCTATACATTAGGCTATACAAACAAACTTATATGGACTTACGCCCGTGAAAAATGTAGTGCAATCGCGCATACTAAGATTCGTAAAGGTAAACGAAGGTAACGTTCCATTTGACGATTCCAACAGCATTATGCACATCCCTTTTGTGGAGGATGTTCCCAGACCAAGTTATAAAAGATTTCTACATTTCACACTTTCCTTGGCGTTGTAAGCGCAATATTATTTATATTTTACTTTCTCTCTTATCATTAATGTCTGCTTTTGTTTTAATATTGTTGACAATTGTTATAATTTATCCAACTTGGCTGGAATGCTTATCCTGTGGATCAAAAATTTGAATCCATGAAAATATCTGACTTATTATTAAATTTGGATTCTACATTTATATATTCATGTACATATTTTTTTCTGTTAAGGCTTTAAATTGTCAGATGAAGCATTCACATAAGTTATGCCTCTGAAATTGGTACATGAATTTAAATTTAAATTTAAAATGTATATGATACACTAGTTTTATTTATTTATTTTATTTTTATTTTTGAAAAAATCTTCCTTAATAAAAAATTATCCTCTTTCATAAATCTTATGTAAAAATTCTCTCAATTAATTATTCTTTTTACGTAACGTCTTGGTAGAGATGAACACCAGCGGGATTCGAACCCACAGCCTTTGGCTCAATACGCCTTTTCTCTAACCACTTGAATGTGACTGAAGAAAACGTTCTTCCGGACATACTATGGTCTGATGAATCCAAGATAATCTCAAATGGCATGTCAAACCGTTGGAATTTTCGAACGTGCACAGAGGAATCCGAGAATTTTGTCATCATCAGGTAGTCCACAGTATCAACGTTTGGTGAGGGCCAATCGGAAATAAATTAACTAAGCTCTAATTTAAAGGTGCTCAGATCTTCAATTCTTTGAGAGAGGTTTTACCAACACTATTAGATGTTTTTACCCTGCAACAACGACAAAGAGTGGCTCTCCACCTTTATGGATGCCCAGCACGCAATTCTTTGCAGGTGAATTATTATTTGAATCATTACCGGGTTAGGTGGATAGGACCTCATGTCCTCCTCGGTCACCCGATCTAACTCAACTTAACTATTTCTGTTGGGGTACCATGAATTTGTACAAAAAGTGTTTTTATTGCTCTCGAGATAACTCATTACAACTTGAGGGATGCCCCGCACACAATTCTTTGCACTTGATTTTACATCCGAGGCTACACAACTTACAAGATTGGAGAGCAATTATTGTTTCCACTACCTAAGCAGAAAATTGATTCACTCAAATCCATAATTTTACAATTATAATAAAACCCATAAACGAAAACCACTTCTTATCTTTCCTTAATACCTTAGTCCCCGATTCATGTAAGCTGGTGACATTAACGCAAAACACCTCAGCTGTGGTAGTCGAGTGGCGAATCCGGCAGATCGAAACTTTTACAATGTTTTACTCAAATCATTTTCTCCCCGCCATTCCCATCATAACCGAACTACTTTCTTAACTCCCCTTTTTGTTTGCTCCAATTAAGATCCCTTTATACTGATAAGCACTACCTACGCAGACAATCCACTTACTCAAACGCCTGTTCCAGAATTATAATACAAAACATCATCCGCAAATCCTGATTGGCGACTGAAGCGACGTTAACCACGAGACAACTTAGTTTCCTAGCATGGCCAAATGTAGTTCAAAGATGACCTCCTGACCTTATATATTTTATTAATATTTGTTTTGTATTTTTATACAAGATATATATATATATATATTTATTTAATACGCATTGTTTGCCTGTCTATGTAAATTGTTTTTTATTTGATTTAAAACTTAGAAAGTTATAAAACCAGTGAAAGTTATAGTGAAATATCATGAGTGATTATCACAATATACACATTTTACACAGATGTATAAAGGGATCACAGCCAATATTCGTAATATAATCTATAAGTACAATAAGCCAGGCGGTTGCAGCGCATGGGGAACAAAATAACCCCACTTCCTAGCATGTATCAATATAATCCATTACATTTAATGTACAACGTCATAAATGTAATGATTAACTGAGGCAAATTCTGCAACCTTGATTTATGTTCAGCCCTAAAATCGGAAATTCGAATACGCTATGTTAACGTGATATTAATATATTAATTATTGTTAAAATTTTTCCCAGCAACCCGATTTTTTTAAACGGCAATTATATAAAAATAATACTTCTGCTTCTTACAACAAGATAAATCCAGGACTTTCACACCGACTGGCATTTGTAGTAATTTAAAACATTCATTCCCTCTTAAACAGAACGTTCTTGGGTTTGTACGCATGAAGGAACATTTTTTCCCACCCGAGAGTTGAGGGTAAGTTTTTATCTGCTACCATAAATAAGATTTACTTCCATCTTTATTTAGAATACAAGACAAACAGGGAAATGTCTATTTACGACCGAAACGGAAGACCTGCTATATAAACTTTTCTGGTACTATTGAATTTTACATGCACTTTCAGCACTGAACATATTATTGTTTTAAATTTAATATGCAATTAATTTTTTTTAAATAATCTGGTCCTCGGTTTGGATTGAACGAAAAAAATTTAATTTTCGTTGCGAAGCTTCTAACTATTTTAAAGTTAGGGCGAAATTATCTAAAAATGTCTTGAAATTGACAAAATTACGTATTTAATAATAAAAATACGCATAAAAAAAAAATTTTAAAAAAGCAGCTGTTAAATTCCTGGCTACCAAATTGGTTACCTACGATGGTATCATACATGAGCCTTGTATGATCATCGGCCCGTCCCAAGCCGATTCTTACAAGGGTACGTCATCCTTTTTCTCGATCTAACACGACTTAACAGAGTTAACAGGATCAACACAAAGATCGTGAATGCCCCTATATTTTTGAAAAGGGAAAGAATACTCAGACCTCACCCGTAAATAAATTGGCAAACTTGGTTTGTAATGTTACGTAATATATGTATATTTTAAATGAAATTTTATTTTTAACTTTTGCAATGGCAAAATTAATGATAAGAAAAATGGTTGAGTCACTTTTTTATTGAAATTTAATCGTTACTTCTTTGGAAAAGGTTTCTTTTAAAAACGTAACTGTAACACTTAAAAACCTTTCTAATTATAAAACTCAAGTATTAAAACAAAATTTTGGTAGAACACCGCGCATTCATAGGTCAACACAAGTGTGAAATGAGGTACAAAAGATACGAAGTATGACCTTAACTGGCAAATATGATTCTTAATCATGATGTAAATATTTTTTTATCATTTTCATTCATTAGTATTTGTAAATATAAGACATGTAATAAATAAATCTATTGAATGCGGTTTTAAGGCGGGAATAGACTGTCCTCGTCTTGAGCCTTCTTTGGACATCTACTGTGGTGGATAAAATATTTTTGTCATTCATATCTCCGACATATCGTTATCCGTCCAGCTACTTACTACTGGGAGTAGTCGTAAGAAGAGACTTCATAAAAGTTGAAAGATGAACTTAAGTAGATCGCTTGTTATTATTACATTTCCATTTAAAACAATAACAGTGGAAACCGCTTGTCGGCTTCAACAGTGTTCAGGGAATTTATTATTCCTGTTGGATTTTTTTAGATGTTATTTTTATAATTTCGTTAATTTTTTGGCTGTAAAAACAAAAGTATTTTTAATACTATTCTGAAGTTTATATCCTAAAGTAGACATTGGAAGTTTTTAGCGGGACTGGGTCTGAGTTAATTCCATACATAAAGTTGGAATCCAATTTACATATTCCCTCATCCCCTTTTATTTATTTGACGGATTCCTCAGTCAACAGACAAAATTAAGAAAAAATTATCTACACTCTTAATGGTTTAACACCAAAATTTTAATGTTAAATTGATACGTTTATTCTGCCTTTTCCTTATTAAAAAAAAGGCATCAACGGTTGCCAGAGCCACTCCCAACATCATATAATAATGCACAATGTGTTCAAAATAAGAAATAACAAAAAAATACAAAACAACAATTGTTGGTGTCAATTTTGAATTATTTAATTTGTTGTCTATTTTCAAACGGCTACTTTTCATTTTAATAATTTGCTAAGAACTAGAGTGGATCTATAATTTATGTATAATAATATTAAGGTAGTTTTAAGTAGTGTATAAGCAGGTGTGAAACTGCGATCGGCCGTAGGCTTAGTTGCGTACAGAGATTTTGATAAATCGGCACGGAGAGTGGGGAAAACAAGTGCGAATCAGTGCGACGCGTGACAACGAGCGTGCGGGCCTACGGAAACGTTCCTGCCGTTCTTGCCAATTTTCGGCGTCTACTCTCCATCGCATCTCCGAGGCTGAGACTTCTAACTGTACGTCTCTGCCTACTCACTTACGAGTTACGTCGCGTACCCATTCATATCTACGGAAGAGAATCAAGAATCTACAAACTTCGTGCATCATCTCTTCAATCCAACATCTAGTTCCATCTTACCCTTTTTCATCCAGCCTGCAGCATCTTGGACACTAACACTCAGTCAGATCATTTTTTTTTTATTAACTATATTAATATCTTCTTTTAGTTTTACCTTATTAACTTTATGACCATAATTGACCTGTGTTATTGCATGCAATACTAATTGTTCTCACGTGAATTTACCGTATCTTTTATATATGTGTATATATTTTTAATTACAACTTGTAATAACATTGTAACCTATTTATAAACTTAATCCTGCTCTCGTTATTACCAACTTCTCGATTTAATATTATTTTAATATTAATATAATTAGCAAATTATATTAAAACGTTTCAGGAATTGATTTGTTTTAAGACATCATCCGCTTTCCATCAGTGTCATTCGTGGAAAACAGGTAAAAATACATTAGAGGTGGGGATATCCTAAATCTTGTGGAGCCCTGACTCGAACAACAATAACAAATAAATTAATTAAAACTATTATTATAACTCTTATTTTAATATAAGCATACTCTTTTGTTTATATTATTCAAGAAGACTTCTATTGTCGTGATCACCTCCCTAGAGGAGGAGCTTATTATATTTGATGTTAATAATAATAATCATCTTTATTTACGGCATGAAATGGAGCTTTTTCTTAAATGCGTGAATTGAATTGCAAAATAAGTCCACTTCAAAGCATTTGCAGAATGACGCATTCTCATAATTGATATGCTGATCTGATGAACAATTAATTATGGTTTTTAGTCGAGATAAAAAAAAACCAATGGCACGAGCGGGAATCGAACCCATGACCTTCGGCTTGTTACGACGTTGATCTACCATCGTGACCTCGATCCACTTGGACACTTCCCATCTCAACCCCACCTTTTATTAATTTTCCCTCCTTTTTGACATTTTTCAAATGTGTAATCGGATTGGATTCTCGACGACAAATGAAATGGCCACGGAGAGCTTTAGTGAAGTATACTTCATTTTAAATAAATAAATTCACAAATTTCGTGGTCCGCTTGACCAATTAATATATTACAATTAAATAAGGTTTTTAGTTGAGATAAAAAAGTCAATGGGTCCCGCTCCGCTATTTCATTTTATATAATAGAAAATTATTTTCGGTTTTTAGTCAGTTCTCAAACATTGATTGGATCGTTTTGATCGTTGCACACGGATTTACTAATCCGCCTATTATCTCGTCTTCGAATCTTGATGAGGATAATGACGATCAGGGAATACTAGGTAGCGGGTGTTTTATATTCCCTTACACTCCAGCCTTCCGGATCAATGC
Organism: Cimex hemipterus; assembly: GCA_039619505.1. Classification (NCBI taxonomy): domain Eukaryota; kingdom Metazoa; phylum Arthropoda; class Insecta; order Hemiptera; family Cimicidae; genus Cimex; species Cimex hemipterus. Next base: position 1,491,298 of record CM077102.1, read on the forward strand.
ATTTTCTCATAGTTTCTTGGTTCATTTCAATTGAGTCCATGTTTCTTAAGAAGTAGTATATCATTGACTGCCATTGCTGAAATCCCTCCTCTTCTTTGGGGTTTCTTTTCTAGGTTATGCATCTACTAAGAAGTTGCTTCGTATTCGATTTATGGTGGGAAAATGTCGCAACGTATCTGATTTTCCAGCACATCCGGTATAGCCAGAGTAAGATACGTCATATACCACACTAAGAAAGCTCGTAATCAAAAAATGGTTTAATGTACTAAGATATTGTTTGTTAGAAGAGCAGACATTATTAAATATTATAATGTTGGAAAAAAAAGAAACGTTCATTTGATTAAGATTTTATGATTATTCTGCAATTAAATTTTGTACGTTTTTAATTTAAAGTTCTTTGTCTTTTATTCTACTGACATTGCAATTTTATAAAGTTTATTTAAGGAGTAAGAGTTTAGAACGGTGTTAAGTTGAGTAAAACCGTTACATTACAACCCAAACGGCAAGACATATTTATTTTCGTGGTGATGGAGGGGCAAACACAGTGGCCCACACATTATCCCAGTTGATAGGCTCTGAAGTGTGGCTCCTTCCCAACGACCCAATCGGTATTGCTGTCACACGCACGCCTTCCTCAGGAACATTTAATAATCTCACCCCTACCCTGCGACCTCTAACATCCCTTAAAGAACGTACGGTTAACGCAAGAACTCGACAAAAACGTGTTAAATCACTTGGGCGGAAGCCTCAAATTGTCAAATTGTCTCCCCTGTCGCAACCAGAGGGCTTGCTAATATATTCAAACATAAAACACAATTTTTTAGGCCCTCCTCTTCTGAAGGTTTTGTACTGAAATGGTAAATTACATTTTAATGAGATGAAAAATTTATCGATTTAGTGATGGATCTCACTCTACGGACAACAAGTGTATCCGCAGGTAGAGACAATCAACCTACATTGATAAGGAGCGTAAGCTCATTTGTACAATTGTATTATTTATTGAGAAAACTAAATCACTCCTTAAGGATGGAACTAACAAGATACAGAAAACAATCATTAACTTGCTTTAGTCTTAGAATCACAACCGAATAGAAGCTGAATTGAACTGTACAGACAGTACATGACTTCCTTAACGACTGACGAGATTACTTCTCGTGGAAAAACCCTTCTTTGCCATACAATGTATTTCTCAATCCTGCACCAAACAGACGAAGATGAAGCATTACAAGCCTTTTTTTCTTCAGAAATTAATATCTAGAGTATAATTAAAAACTTTCCGACACTTTGCTGCAACCATCATGACATCTAATTAGCATCATTCTCCATCTCGTCATAACATCAATTATATTTAAATTTTAAACAGTCTTGGTCTCGCAAATGGAGAATGAAAATTAACAAAACTAGATCAGTTCACATTTTTGCATAGTAAAAATCGATTGTCTTAGTAGAAAACCCATTCTACCAAGATACTGTTTGATATCAGGGACTTTACATGGAGAAAAGACATGACATTCTCTCACAGTTCTAACTGTGAAGGCAGGAACTAAAGATTACTCCTTATACTTAACCATAGATTACGAACTCACCATTTCAACGATCTTCTTAAGACCAATATAGACAACATACTGAGTTAAAATTTGGCGAAGAAGTACAATTCCTATAAATATCATGTTTAGCCCCAATCTACGAAAAGATGTTGAATTCGGGATTCGAATTCACGATCTTCCGTTAAATACTCCGCTGCTCTAGCCACTTGAAGTATCGTGACTTCGTTCGACTCGGACACCAAATCCCCAACTCAACATAGAACCTTTCGATTTCACTCTTTTCGCCATTTTTCAAATGTCTTGTAATCAGGTTTCGCCCTAAAAAGAATAACTAATTGCAAGAAGTAATTTGGTAAATTACGCCATTAAACGTAATGGATACTTATTATCGTTGGCGATGCTACCAGTAATTCGCCATCTTCATCGTGTCTGACGGAAACGTGTCTAAGGCTACGGTTACACTGGATGCGAGTTCTGACAAAAACAGTTCTGACGAATCCGTCAGAACTATCAAAGTACGTAGTTGCTATGGAAGTGTTTACTTTGGACCCGACTGGCTCTTCAGAACACGTGCGAATTCGTCAGAACTTTTCCACCGTTCAAACCAGTTTGTTTTTTCGCATCCGTTCTGACGAAAAGCCACATTGTGGGACAGTAACGCCCCTGTCATTTTTGTTGAGTTATAGGCTTTGATATATTCTTCTCAATTCTCTGGAGTATATATTTAAAGGTTTCAAGAGTCATCCTGAAGTACTCAAAAAACTTTTGAGAATTGGTACACAGATCTTCAAACAACATTCGGTGCTCTTCTTTTTCCTTTCTTGTAGCGAATAGTTCATTGACTTGTGTAGTTTTGCCACCTTCCGTAAATAATAACTTAATGCAACTTGCAATGGGCAATCCATTAAATAAAAATCGTCACTGTCGTCCATTATGACCAGAACACGGAAACGTACTGATGTTCAGAACTCGCAATAGTGTAACCACTCTGTTCTGAAGGACAGTTCTGAAGAGCAGCTCGGACGCATTCGGACTACTACTCTCGTCAGAATACGCATCCAGTGTAACCGTAGCCTAACATACTAACTAAGTGAAGATGGACAGAACAAAAAGATTAGTTATGAATTGCAATGTGGAATTGCGATGTCATAACTACGGTGAAGACGTAAAGGAATCCGTAAAGCACGCAAAAGCTACAAATTGATAGGGGTTCCAAATTTTTGGAAGGGAAACCCTTGGAAGGGACGCTGGCTCATTATGCAATGCTAACCAAAACGCTTTCTTTCACCCTATGTACACGTTGTTTTGTAGTTACATTAAATACAATTTACAACTACATTGCATTTTACAAGGTTGATTTCTTAAAAGTTGACAGCTCTCATCTTTCTGATTTCTTAGGTTATCACGACACCGTTGTGGTGGCATTTCCGAGGAAGAGTCAGTGTAGGACATATAATTCGTGCGGGCTTTTTAATAGCTTAATAGCCGAATAGTTCCAAACATGCCACGAGAGTTTTAAGAAGCAAATCAAAGGAGTTGCCGGGATTTGGAGGCTGATTCATAGTGAAAAGCTTTTAACAGACAGACAGACGAGTTTCGTGATGAATTTGTGTCGCTGTAGAAAGCATCTGCGTGAGGAACTCACCCACGCCTAGGCCACTTTTACTCAAATGGCCAAAAGCAAACTTCCTGCTGAAATTCATCGAGCTGAGACTATGAACAGGACCTACTACAATATAAATGTGTGGGTGCCATAGCAGATTTGGAGATAATAGCTCAATTCTATTACAAAAATAAATAGAATGCGTAGGTTGCAAAAAATATATTGTTTTATACCGTATAAATATGAAAAACAGTTTATCTACGATTCTTGCTTATGGTAACGTCGGGTGATGTTTTTACTGTATTATTGTTAACATTATCCTTTCATGAAAAATAAGTGTATTTTGGTTAGCTTTTTTGTATTTATATGTTTATCTCTGATTATTTCATGTTCTAAAGGACACGTGCCGGCACTATTTCAACCACAATTTATCCCTAAAGTAAATGTGTTTTTGCTCTCGTGAGAGATACATCAAGAGAACAATGTGTTTTTGTAAATAATTGTAATTTAATTATCACAACTTCGATATTTCATAATTGTAACTGATAATATTGTTTTGTTTTTTTAATTTGTAAAATACTTGCGGCGTGGCGCTTGTCATTTTTAGCTTTCATTATCGATTATAATTGATCAAATATTTCAATTTCTTCTTCTTCGACATTATTTGATTATCCTATATATTTATGGTTAAAGGTTAAAGGTTAAAAGGAGACCTCTTTACGACCTACGCGACCACCAGTAACGGTCTATTGTGCAATTTTCATTATTATTTAGAGCTCCTCTTTAAGCTTCAGGCGTTTTACTAAATACCAAAGCTTTGTTAAATGCTCCTGTGAGTATCCTACAGGACCGGATTTTTCATCCCCTAATTGTGGAACTGGCATCAACAAAGAGCATGTTCCGTTTCTACTTCCTAGCAATATGTACAGACGCCGAGTTTATACAGTAAGGCTGCTCACGATGTTTCTAAGATGTTAACTCCTGTTAGTTCGTGTTAACGCCAATTAATAGTTGAATATATAAAGATCGCTTTTCGTTAATCCGCACCTGTTTGTTGTTTGGCTCAGTGCGTCGGCTACGGCGGATTACGGCAGATAAGAGTCAGTCGTTTTTCGTTCGTTGTACGTTACGTCCAAGTAAATTTTCGTTTCTTTTCTCATCGTATCGTCACCATTTTTCCTCATCAACTTATCAACATCGTCGCCATCCTGTTCGTCGTTGGATCGTCGTTTTACGAGGGAAGTGGTACCGCTTTATTAAAATATTTGGACTGTTTGATAGTTTAATACCGATCGATCGTAAATTTAAGTTCATTTTAATTTTACTTATTTTGGACTCTGATTTTTTTATTCATTCGTTTGAAGCGTGTAACTGTTTATTTATTTATTTTTTTTTGGAGTTGAGAATTTGTTTTAATTTATTTACTGGAAGTTAAAGTCATTTATTTATAACTTAAAATTATATGTTTTTTTTTTCAAAGAAGATTTATTGATTTGTACCTATTTATTTTAATTGTAATTTAATTGTTTTTATCGTTTTATTTTTAATGTGTTTTCCATGAAGGTTTATGTACTCCTATTGTAGTGAGAAAGAAAACCGGCATAACTGGCCCAAAACGACCCGCCCCTTTCCTCAACAGTTCGAATAGGGAAATGTCCAATAAGATCCTGATCTTTTCTTTGCATGTCAAATGTTAATTTTTTCGCAATGATGAGCGTGGCGATTGGTAGAACCAGAAATACTAATGCTATAACAGTCCTTGTGTTAAATGGTAATATGCCAGAAAATGATAAAAAGGAAAAATTAATCGACTATTTTCATCAAAATGCTATCTATGCACACAAAAAGTATTAACAAATGATACACTTCAATTCGTACTGACATATGTAACTTCTAACCTAACGTCTAACAGCCTAAAACTTTATAGCATATGGGATGTATCTATTATAAATGAGAGTCTAAGGACAGACCAGAAATTAACAAAAAAATGTATTGTTCTGATTTAATTAATGCTTATTCAAGAATAAAAGTACATGTAAACAAAAAAACAACTATTAAATTCATGGCTGCCATATAGGTTACCAACGCCCTTTGGGGTAGCAATGTGACTACACGTTCCACTTATCGTCTAACATTGGCCCTACCCTTAAATCGAAAATGTTAACTGGCCGATTCTTACAAGTCTACATTATCATTTTTCTCGCTCCAATAAACAGTTAACAGAGTTAACAGGGTTTAGACGAAGATAGCGAATCCCCCTAACGTTTCCGGAATCCGCTATGTCCAGTCGGCATCAATCTAGTAGTTTAGGTTTTTAGCTTCAGCGATTGTCATTTGATGAACATGGAATATAAACCCATTAAACAGAGGAAAGACTTGATAGATCTCTGGACACACCAAAAATATAATTTTCGATAATGTCCGATTAATTTTCCTAAAGGATGTGTCCGGTTTTATAATAAAACAGTTAGGAAAGTAAGCGTGAGTTGAGTGAAATTTTATTACATAAACATCAGATTATGACAGCATGATTAGCGATTCCATATTAACCAAGATATAAAAATATCTATACAGTGTAGTCGAAAATCGTTATACACGACAAAAAGAACTAAGATCAATTATTTATCAGTAATTTTGTTTTGAGAATATATAACGCTATGATTACAACACAATAAACGTACCAAATAAGCGGATAAAGACGAATGACAGTGGAATGAAAATAATTCAGCTTTTCCTCTTGAGGCGACGACAGGTTTTCGGAATGGGAGTATTTTAAAATTGAATTCGTAAAACGTTAACGTCAACGTAACTAGATTTTTCTCGTACGTGAGTGAATTTATGAACTAGTGTTAAAATAAAATTTCGACATTAAAGATACAATATGACTTCAGGCAGGTTCTTAACTTTTTTCAAATATTAAATATTAATACATGTGAAAATAACTTTAATTGTAACGTTATAAATGTTCTTGCTAAATAATTTATACTAATTTTTGTTAATTCGTAGTCACCCTTTTGCCCATGCCAAAATAATTTATGCTATTTATTTGATCTTAGCGAAATGTTGGTCTCGTTGCACTACATAAAATTAAACCTTGATCATTTTGAGAAATGTTTTATCTATTCTCATAAATGATGCCAAAAAGTTTAAATTTCAGATTCAAATTTACTCTTTAGCTACTAAGCAGCATTACAGATTTAAGGCCAGATCTGAATCATATTTCTCACCTTAGCCGGAATACTGATGAAAACGTTCTGATTTTATGATAATTAAAAGAAGGCCATTGTATTGTGGAACACGGGTCTTTTATGTTTTCAGCATCAGTATGTTACTAGACTTTCCATTGAAGGAAAATTCCAAGAGTTTTTCCCAAGAGGGAAGTTTTGTCGAGAGAATGACGTCAGGGTGAAAAAGGGAGGCCCTACAGAAACAAATCTCAATCTCTCGCTCACCGACTATTCTTCTCCGTTCACCTTTTGAGCAGAGTCCCACATGTTTCTTTGATTCAACTTTCAATTTTGATGTATCAATTTGTTTATTTATTTAAATAATTATTCCACGTTCCGAGTACCCTTCCGCATAAACTATATTATTATGTTTTCAAATAATTAATTAACCAAATAATATGCGTCATATATTTGTGGCCTGTTGGTGTGGCACTCTCAGGACAATACCTTTATTGAATATCAGTAACTGTTAATCGGTACAGTAAACAAATTCAACGTCCTGTGGACGACTTAGAGATGTACAAACCACACATCACTGCTGACTAACGCCTTGACCTGGCCCGTAGCGACAAGGAACGGACCTAACGGCATTAAAGCCCAACTGACAGACGGGACAGAATTGAAGGTGAAGAGATAGAAAAGTCAGTGTCACGAATGGGATTCGATCGCACGACCTTCGGCTAAATGTGCCGCTACTCTGCAACTTGAGCTATCGTCACTTCGATCAAATAAATTCCACGACATTTGAAAAATGGCAAAAAGAGGGAAAATTCGAGAGGTGAGGTTGAGTGGGCAAGTTAGTATCCGAGGGGATCGAAGTCACGATAGCTCGAGTGGTAAAGTAGCGGCGTATTTAGCCAAGAGTTGCAATTAGCCAAAGGTCGTGCGTTCGAATCCCGTTCGTGACACTGACTTTTTTATCTCAACCTATACTTTGCATAAATATTAATTACTTGCATGATACATTCGTCGGAAATCGATGGTCCCTCTTTTACGATTCAAATGCTCTGAAGGCTATCTGTCTAGTTTTTGTGTAAAATATATAATTTTAATTGTAACTTAACTTTTAAAAACGGCGAGAAGCCGAAACCCATTCGATATACAAGGAAGATGAGCCTAAAAATAATTGTGAATTTCACCCATTGCTCAGGTTGATTTCCTGTTCCTTACCACAAATGCAATTATTGTTCAAACATTTGCCTGGGATGTCTAGTGGGATGATGAACGCAGATTTCGTTGTTTACGATCCTGGTCCGCATAATCCCGCCGTTTTTCCTGTCAAAAAATTTTCCTTCTCTCGTAAATCTCTCGTTTTACCTATTTGAGCCTATAATTAGGCTATCAGCCTGTATTTATACATATAAATAAATAAACTTATCATTCTTATATTATTTCTTTAGTTTATAACTAAAAATAAAATTTAATGATCGTGATGTATGTTTAGAAAACTGAGGGAAAACAAATACTTAGATTAAAACTAAAATTTTAATATTGTGTACATCTTTGCATAAATTCATTTTCACATCTCACATGTATTTGTATAATTTATATATAAATATATATAATATAATTTATAATTTATATATAAATTTTACAATGTTTATAAATCTCAGGCCATGATGATGATCCCAATAAAGATCGAAACGTTGGCACGATGAAGGAAATGTTTTTTTAAAACTACGTCACACCAAACCGCATCTCACAATCTCCAAATAATCCTCAATTAACGGCCTGTAAGGTCCACACTTTCGAAACAATTTGATAAAGACATGTGATAATTTAGACACTGTTTTCCATTTCAAATTAAATTCGTAATAATAAATTGGTATTTCGTAAACCGTGAAATATTTATGTATTTTGAAACTTTTTTCTGTGGACAATATATTTGAATTAAGCATGTGATTGGTTTTAATTTTTCAGACGTTCCAGAAGAAGACTGGAATCCACAATTTGGGGAGCCAATATCAAATGTGACCGTCCCGTTAGGAAGGGAAGCAGTTTTGTCTTGCGCCGTCAAAAATCTCGGCCATTTCAAGGTGAATTGACATTGTGAATTTTTTTTCTTTCAAAATATGATGTTTGATAATATTATTCATCATATAATATGATGAAATTATAAATAAGATATTTGATTTTTGAAACGTTTTCTGTTAAGCCTACGATAATTCTATTGGATTCGACCTCTTCAATTTTACACGAGTCAGTTTATTCTGGACGTTTTCACGTTTTAAACAAATTGGATCTGTGAGCGTCCTGTCGACCTGGGCTTAGCCGAACGATGTTCAAAGGCTTTTTTCTCATTTTTCAATGTCACTTAGATATTTTAAAAAAAATCCTTCAAAGAGGACGCTTGTGTACCGGGTCGATGTCCGACTTATTGTCCTACAGCTTTGTGCAGTATCACTTTTCTATTTCAAATAAAACGTTAAATTGAAACCGGTTCGTTAACTGTAATTGTAAGCCCCCAACAAAACAAATCTCTGCACTAAAGAATAACAGTTTATTATTTTTGTGAAACATACGACAGTGGATAAAAGGTATTGGCTATTCCAATGTCAATTCTATGGTAATAATATGAAAAGAGAAACTGTAGGATTTTATAGCGGCCTGGAGCTTTCCTCATTCAATGCTATGGCGGGTCGCTTCTTAAAGTGGTCTGTATAGTAACTTTGTAAGTTATTCCCGGAATGGCGTATACATATACCCCCGGAATCCTCTGCCTTTATACAATTCCTGGATGATGTAGGGATCCGCAAATGTACAATTCATAAATACTATCTTTTCACCTGGATTTGATGTGTTTTTCCACTTTCCTCAGTGAGTGGCAGGATTTCGAAAGACGGCGGCTTTGAAATAATTGAAAGCGTTGTTGCTATTCTACTTCCAAGTCAAAAGACCAGCTTTGTTTTTGTTTATTTAACAAACTTACTTATTAAATACATTTGCGTTAAAACTCCCAGATTATAGGTTGCAAGAAATTTGTTATATAGGATTTTAGTGCCGAAATATACAAGGATGTTTGAAAAACAATTTATTGATATTAATTTTATATTTGCAACATTATACAACACATATGACAAGCTGGGTTCTGCAGGAAGACAGCACATCAACGCGGTTGATTTGATCGATGGTTGATTATTTAATTATTCAGGGTAGTCAGCCATTGGATACCGTTCATAACTTACTAGCTTATTGCAATCACCTTGGGTTTGGCCGTTGGAAAATATTAATAAAATGGATAAGGAGATAATTTGTCACGGGGTTTAAACAATTGAATTTGGAACTTTCTAGGTCATAAGGGATGTTTAGGTCGGTGGATGTTTGAATCTTCTTTAATCGAGTCTATGTGCAAGCCTAAGTAGCGTACGTCGTGAGTCACTAGAATATTGTAATTGAGGTAGATAAAAAAGAAAAAAGAAAGAGGTGAATAATATGATGAAAATTGTTTTCTTTAACCCTGATTCTCGAAGCCCAAAATTATTTGATTGAACGATGTGAGGTTTCATAGTTACAAGAGAGTATGGACATTACTTGGACAAATGTAAAAATTATGGGAATCTGGTGATGGAGAAGATAATTAGAGTGTATAAAGACGTAGTGCCAGGATACTTCTTGGAGGGACCAAAATTAATGGATAATACGTTAAATCTACACTCTGATAAATTTGACTTAAGCTTCTAAGGCAGATTGAGATTCAGCTTTCACGGATGTATTGGCTCGAGCCGAACTAGGAAAAGGAAGTTCAGAGGTGTTAAGGTGTTGGCAATGGGGATTCTGGATCATATGGTTGACGAGAATTTTCAAATGATGGGAAAAATATTGCCTTAGTAGGAGGTTAAAGAACTGCGTTTCTGCTTGCAAAGCTACATCTCAGAAAGAAAGTTTAAAAAATTCATTAGCAATACCAAAACTTTCACAAATTGCCACCCGTGAAGAGCATTATTAAATTTAGGTCTTGATGACGGAGTAATATATTTGGAAAGCTTGATATAGTATATAGTTATCCGTTGAGCTCCTTGTGATCCTCACCAACTTAATTATAAACGTAAGGTATTTTAACAAAGATTTTCTATCAAAATGGAAAAAATTACTAGAATAGGAAACATATTTTGGCTATGTAAAAGATATTAAATTACATTGACGTTCCAAATCGAATCACTTCACAAAATTGGCTATCTTGTAAAGTCATATGTTCAATACATTTTTCTATGATTTCCAGGATTCTATGATTAAAAATATTTTTAGAAAGGAAATGAATGAAAATAAATAATTTATGATACTCAAAACACATATTGGTTCCAACAAGTTCAATAATTTCGCTCCAACAATATAAGTGTACCTAGGAAGGTGTAGGTCTAACACCTACGTACAGTACCTGAAATTCGTAGTAGATTTTTATGTTGTTTTTACATTTAGATGCAATCTTGATTGCAAAAGAACGATTAAATATTTGAATTTAAATGGGTGATATCGGGATTTTATGAGGGAATTATTTAATAGATATGACATAATTGATAGAGCACTGAGTGACTTGGCTTTTAAATTTCTGTTGTTGGCAATTGTGGACACACAATAATGACACATCTACACTGAAAACCGCCCTGAAAATGATCTCAATAAAGATCGAAACGTTGGAACTATAAAGAAAATGTTTTTCTAAAACCTATGTCGCACCAGACCGTATCTCACGATCTCCAAATAAGTACAATTAATTGTACCAATTATTACTTACAGGTCAATTTCAACAAAACTAACAACATATATTTTAAAGAATGTTTTATTTCGTGGATAGCTTTGTCACGTGTTAACATTAGTCACAGAAAAGAAGAAACGATGGGTCCATTAGTGAAAAGCCAAAGTCAATTTTCACAATTTTTCCATTTTTCAGCGGCCGTCTAAGGGACAAAATTCCATAGAAGGCGAACTCCAAAGCCTATTTGTTAAAGTAATTTATTTAATCTGTGCAAGGCTCGCTTCACCGAACTCACGGTCCTCGTGGTCGGGGAGGCGGTGAAAACATTTCCCGCTTGGCGAACTTTCAGAGGAACCGGTACCGCTGATAGGACATTAATTAACTTTGAAAAGTACTCCGTGGATTACATTCCCGATTAAAGCAAAAAATTAAAAAAAAAAGAGAGAGAGAGAGAGAGAGAGAGAGAGAGAGAGAGAGAGAGAGAGAGAGAGAGAGAGAGAGAGAGTGAGAGAGAGGCAAGAGTAATTCAATCGCTTTCTTAGAGACTATGATACTGAAGCTGAACAAAAATTAGGCCAGATCCACATCTTTACGCTGGTCGATAATTACACATAGTCATCATATTGAACTATGAATCACCATGACTTTTTACTCCATAATTCATAAAATGTTTGGTATTGACACACATATACCCTATTAACTTTGTTATTTTGTTATTATTATATTACTCATTATAAAGTCAAAAGAGATTTTTGAAGACTTTTTTTCAAAATTTAGATCCAATAAGATTTTTCCATCTTTCATTGTAAAATAATATAAAATGACATTATAAAGACGGAATGCTTGGCAAGTGATGGCAGTTTCCGTTTTCTTTATTGACTATGGACCAGATTCTCATCTCATATACCACTGGTCAATAATTTCACATAGTCATTATATGTATTTTTATCGCTACATTAATTAAAACATACTTAGTTTAATGTAAACCAAATTAAACGGAGTCAGAGTACATTGAGTTTTAATTAAAAAAATAGTTATTATAGTTTGAGAGAAAATTCATTAAACACAATGGAAAATTTGTTAGTGAAATAGGAAAATTTTACTAACAATATTTTGTTATCCTAGTTTTACCCCTAATGGGTTATTAAGAGCCAAATAATTTAAACACATCGCTAAACGATTTTCCGGAGTTTTGTTGAATTTTCTTTTAAACCATCATTATTAATTTTAATCAAAACTTATAACATATTTATTAACAATGTTTGCGGTAGTTTCATTTGCGAATTCCAAAATGCTTCTAGAGGTTTCACGATGCACTATGATAAAATACACGCATTTACCCCCTAATCTATACAACCTACATGTATAGAACAATTGACAATTTTTATAATTATAGCCCATTCTGTAGATATAAAAATATTTTTATTTATAATAGAAACAAATTGAAAAACCGTAAGTTAAAGCATGAAATATTTAGGCCCACAAAATGGGTATTGACGATGTTTGTAAGACGTTAACTCTTCTTAGTTCGAAAAGGGAAATGTCCAATAAGATCCTGATCGCCCCCCCCCTTTTTTTAGCATGTTAAATGTTAATTTTCAGCAATGAAGCGCGTGGCGATTGGTAGAACCAAAAGTAAAGCTATAACAGTCCTTCTGTTAAATTGTAAGAGGCCAGAAGTTAATAAAAAATGAAAATTAACCAACTCTTTCATTAAAAATGCTATCTATGTACTCGAAAAGTACTAACCAATTCACTAATTTTGTGGTCCGCTTGACCAATTACTTAAATGACTTGACATTTAATTAAGGTTTTAGTCTCAACTAAAAATCAATTAATTGTACTAACAAATGTCAACTTTACAGGATGTATCTATTATGAATGAGAGTATAAGAACAGATCAAAAATTAATAAAATGCATGTATTGGTCTGAATTAACTAATGCACATTTAAGAGTACGCATTTGTCCGAATGAAAACTTTCTATTAGTTACCGAGAAAACGTCCTGAGCCGTGTTGAGATTATCATCAGTAAATGTGAAATAGTCCATTATTAGAAGATAGAACGAAATTTCCAATAGATTATTCAGATTTACGAATCAATTTATTGGACATTTAATTTTTAAAAGGTAAATTTTTGTTGCGTGTAAAACTTTCACGGGTCAAAACGTTACATTAATCGTTTAAAACTTTTTAAATTTTAAATTTTCTAATGGTTTTACGCCACACATTAGGTGATCTCTCGCATAAAAAAAATTAAAATTAAAATAAATATAAAAAATAAAAAAATTAAAATTAAAATTAAAGCATTTACTTGCTACCTTCAAATCAATTTCAATTAATTCTGGTTATATTTTTCAATGTTAATTTTATTTATGTGCGCTCTTTATATGATTTGAAGAAGAATAAATACGGTTCTATGCATAATTGTGTTCAGGTTAATGCCGTGTATACGTTTAATTAAGGAACTATTTATAAGATCCCATCGCCAAAACTTAACTGTTTAAGTACTACTCAGATAATACAGAGCTTTCGTATTAACTAAGTACTTAATGCATTCATATTACGAAGTTACTTTGCCTGGGGCTGCTCCACGACTTCAGGTACAGAAACCGTCACGGGGTTTTGAATATTTAAGTATATCATTAAGGCGAAAAGTCAGGGAGGGGTGGAAAAAGTCGAAAAAGGGGGTTTCGTCGATCATTCTTCCAAATTTTAATAAAATTTTATTTTGTATTGTTACCGTTTTTTGGATTTTAAAGATTATTAGGCTATAAGATTAGGTAAGTTTAAACATATCAATACTATACTCATTGCTTGAACTAAGAAAACTTCGATATCTTCACTCCGCTTATCTGGTAAAGTCGAAAAAGAAATACAGTCAAAGGACTCTTGTAATTATTTGTTTATTTTGCATAATAACGAAGTATAAAGATTAATAGTTGACTTTAAACGTAATCACCTCAATACTATTTTGCTTACCTTTATAAAGAGTTACTATTCCTTGTATACTCTTTAGATTAAAAAATGGACTATCAGTTCAATTTCATCGTTTAATTGGTTTTTAAAATTTTTCTTTGATGAAACAATAAATGTGAGTACTAAAAACTCGCCCGGGCTGATACGTTGACCATCTACGGTCGTTTTTATTCAAGTCCTGGATGTGCAGCGTTGTACCATCCACTATCCGGATTCTCGATGGAATATGGTAGTGGTCGACCGAGATGTACGACAGGTAGAAACGATTGTTTTTCCGCACTACCGAACCGTCATTTGAGGGACACCTCGATACGTAGTCAACTCCAAACGATCCGTGATGTAAAGGCGAGTCTAAAAAATCAGAAGCGTTGAAGGCTTTGTCTCTAGAAGTCCCGCATCTGGTTCTTTACTGCTGGAGGAAAAGGTGAGCTGTCATCAGAAGCGTTGAAAGCCTATTCTTCAGACCCAGACTTGGAAGTTCGCTTGACACGAATCTTACAGAGCTCTGATAAGGGATGGAAGTCAGACATCCCGCATCCGGTTCTCTACTCCTGAAGAGGCTTCGAGTAGAAAGGCGACTATTCGCAAATCAGCACCTCGCTTGTGTACTTGAACAACGGAGACTGTTCTCTTCATAGATGGATGCCGGTTCGGTTTGTAGCAATCAGATGATCAGAAGTGGAACGCTTTGGTTCGTGTGGTATGAGTGGGCCGTTTCAAAGACCTCCATTTATGGTATGGGGTGAAATCAATGTTGAAGTCCTTACCGAACAGATTTTCATACAGAATGGATCTTTGTCTTCATTGAAGAGAAAGTAGCGGTTGACCTCGATGTACGATGGCTAGAGATGGTTTTATTGCTGTTACCGTACGAGGGAACCTTCATTTAACGGCTTACTTAATCGGAGGTTAATTCCTAACGGTCCGTAATATAAGGATGAGCTCTAGGGGGGATTTTCTTTACATTGAAGAGTGCCGATTTGGTTTGTGGCAATCAGATGACCGAGACCTTGTTTAAAATAGATGGAGAATGCTTTGAGTCTCGAAGTCTTACAAATGAAGTTTGTAATGACGGTATGAAGTGGAGGTCCAGCCCGTACTGAACTTATTGTGACACAGAATGGAATTTTGACTGCATTAAGATACATTGAGTACCATCTTCCGGAAGTTTTTGTCCCCTTTGTTCCATTCATTGGAAACAAGTTCGTGTTAATGGATGATAATGCTGGACCTCATGCAGCTCGAGTTGAAACCCATTATGTAGGGGTTACTGCATTGAATTGGTTAGAACGTTCTCTTGACACGAATCTTATAGAGCACTTTTAAGGGATGCTAAAGATTTCTGTTAGACATTGTTCATGGCCTTCAAGAAACGTTGAACAGCTTCAGGCCGCTCTTGTTGAAAAATGGGATTCTGTTTCTCAAGACGGAATCCAATTGCTTATTTAATCGATACCTAGGAGACTTAAGGCCATCCTTGAGGCCACAAGGCGTAATAAGAGCTATTAAGCAAAGCCAGGTAATACATTTTTAGTTAAATTGTAATCTATCTCTAAATGATTTTTGGGTACTTTGGTGAATTTTCTTTTATCAGACCATCATAATTACATATTTTTTGGTTAAAAGGCATGTATTTCCTATCGCGTGTAATTTGATAAAGAATAAAATAAGTATGTTGTAGATTAGAAACAAAAAAGAAACGTGGCGATTTTTTTGTCTTTGAGCGTGCATGAAAAATTAAAATAGAAAACCAATCTAGAAGGAGGCCGTCACACCAGATGGGTATAAAGAAACATATTGCTTTGATGTTTCATACATTTCAGCTTATTTTTTTCATGTGCCCAGTATTTGAGGGAATTTATTTCTAGAGAAGAAATAGAATCTTTAAGGTAGAGGGACAATTTTTTATGATCACTTTTGGAAACTTGTCAAACTTTTCTGGTAAATAGGAACATCATAAAAAATAAATATAAATACCATGTCCTCTCCTCGCCTATTCGGAACTCAAGCTCATCCAAACTAGGTTGCGATGTCCTTTACCTGCGCTTTATTTTATTAGCGATTTACCACACAACAAGGAAAATACCATAGCAACGTTCTTTGATGATGAGCAATTATGACGGATGAGGAAAACAACGCTGAATCAACTAGAAACTCAACTCCTCTAATCGCCGAATCCATAAATGACGACGATCTGGATAACTAAATAAAGACAAATCGGTACATGTCGACTTACCATTCCGAAAATTCTTACGAGGCAAAATACCAACACTATAAGCACAAACACGTGAGAAAAAAATAGCTAAGCACTAAACTTCATGAAACTCGTTGGATCTTTCTTTTGGCCAGATGATCGTGCCTATTATGACTATACGAGAATCTTGTGCAGTCAGAAATAGACTGTGCTTGCCAAGCGTATGGATCGGTATCACAGCGAACCCTGATTTGTGAAAACCATCAAATTGGGCATTTCGATCAAGTCCAGTTAAAGGTTTTATGCGAAATCAGGTGAACTCCTTCATGTCTAGAAGAAAGTTGACGAAGAAGCTTGCCATTTGGGACATTACTGTATAAATGTTTACCAGACTCGGGATTTTTCACTAAAAGGCCCCAGTAAAAGTAAGTGCAAAAATTAACAAAAAATTGCTACTTGATGTAGGAAATATGACGTTGAATAATAATAATAATATTAATATTAAAACAATTTTTGAAAGAACAGCGAATTTTATAAATAAGGTTATATTACCTTTCCTACGTTTTGAAGAACAGAAGTTGAACACAGTTTAAAAGGAAAACGCTGTTTCACAAATTTCAAAGTCTAAATGTCCGTAAAAGCGACATTGCCGAAAGGTTTTTTTTTTCTTCAACTTGAATAACTTCTTGCCACTTTTATAATAAATGACGAAAAGCCCAACGCTTCATGTAATTAAGCTATGTATGTAACTTTTATTAATTTTAATATTGTGAGCTGTATGATATAATGACGATAAGTGATTAAAATATTACTAATTTCGAGATTACAGATTTATACCTGTGAATAAGACGGATCAACTTTGTGATGGTTCACTATTTTCAAAAGAAGTCAGTTCATCATTATTCATCCATTGAAATATTTGTATACAACTAGCTAAACGTTCTAGTATTAACAAATTGTTTAAACTATTGTTAATTATTCCTTCTGACCATGACTTAAATTTATAATACCAAGGGATGATAGCTGATGATGATGGCCATAACCACATTGTTCATCGTCAGCCCTTTTCTTTAATTGCTGTTCTTTACCTTTCCTTCTCGCAAACTCATCCAATTAATTTATTTTTCTGACATTGCACCCTTGTTATATTCTATTATATGCTATTAAGATTTGGATGCTAAGGTAACCGACTCTCAAGTTCCCCTTTTATACATAGCCTCAATCATCTCAGGATCTCGTCGTGGAGGGAAATGTTTTCATATAATAAACATAAAATGCTTTACAGAAATAATAAAAATATATAGATTTGAAAACATGGTAGGCTGATTAGTAATCATACTCGGGGTGGTTGGAGAAAAGAAGCCTCACAATTCACGCAACTAAATTACATTCACATTCAAACTACCCGATATTCCTCGGGACTTCTGCACTAATAAATTTCCTTTACTCAGTACATTGACACAAATAATAGCTGTTTCGCAATCACTCTTTTCATTCCAGGCATTAAATGCAGTCATACATATTCAGTACTGTTATTCGTCGGGGGTCGAAGGGTGAGGCCCTTTCACTTCTCCCTTATAACATTTATTCCAAGAAATAACATATATCACCAACATGATCAAGATTTATGTACAGTTGAAAATATTTATGGCTCCCCTTAATCTATGCCCGCTGCTATGTCACAAGGCCTGGAAAATACAAATTTTTACTCTTTGCCTCTGAAATCAATGAAACTATGTTCTTTTTAATTGCAATTTCAATGTTTGTTGTTCTCCAGTCAATTGTGTTGTATTGGCTGTTTTTCAATATCCCTAGGTCGTATAGCGTTTATGGTGTTGGGTAGTCTATTCGTTACCAACTTTGCTGTCTTATCTACTTCTTTGTATACCTATCTACAACAACAAAGATTGACACTCTGCAGAGGCTCCTTCCCTTAGATGGGTCGTGCTTAGGAGGACTGTGCATATTAAGAATGCATTTTTTTCTTTTCAGCTATCTTTAGTGCGAGTGTAATGGCATTCAGCTCCGCCATTAATAACCTTGCTGCGGGTTTCAGAAAGAAGAATCTCCATCTCTATGAAACTGTCAGGTTAAGAGGGTATGTGAGATCTCTTACACAAAACGTGAAGCAACAATAATGTAGTTCAAATAGCAAGGGTTCTGCGTTAGAATCTCAGCGGTTCTGAATTCGGATAGATACAAATAGGATTTTTTAAAGACCGGAGTGTCGAGGGTTAAATGGCCTCTTCTGTTGTGAAACCCCATCAAAAATATTATATTCACTCGGTTTTCCAGCTATTAACTTACAAGTTCGTTTGCCTTTACTTTTTTATTCACGTGCTTTTTTTATTTCATAGGCATAGGTCCATTTCCAGCTATTACGACATTTACGGTATATTTTATTGTGATAATGGCTCTATCGATGATGTGAGACGTAGTGCGGTCTAACATTTTATTTGTAAAATTTATACGCACGGATTTAAGCTGATTCTCATTTTCCCACTTATTCATTTTGTCACGCGCCTTTTGAAGGTTGACGTTCGGTCCTACTGATATCACGGCTATTTCAGTTTATGCCATCTATTTTCCACAAATTGCTGATATACCGTAAGTAAGGCATGGGATATAGTATGCGCCCTTAAGTTAATTATGTTTAGTAGTAAGTGATATTACTGACATACTGCTTTGGTAGCGTCACACTTAATTTATTGATGAGGGCTTCATGCCAGATCTAGTCAAAAGCCTGTGAACCAATTAGTTTTTCGTCGAGTGATTTTTCTATTACACTACTTGGTACTGTATTGGTGAATTCGGTCTATTGTTGAATCAGAATCCAAATTGTTCGACTGGTATAATTTTCTTATTTTCTATTACGGATTTTTTCCATTGCAACAATAACTTCCAAAAATTGGATTAAAAAAAGAAACCTTCTGAAAAATATTTTTAAATTAACTATATTAAATAAATTAAAAATTGAGTAACAAATAATTTTTTTTAAAGTATGGAATCGAAACATCATACAAAGCTCAGAAGAAATTGGAACAACTAGAGGATCTTGAAAATTGGCCAGTTGACCTAGGATTTCATAGCCTGGCTACTTTAATTTGTTCTCAGTCTGAAATGAAACACGAGGTCGGACGTCCTCATAAAACATGATCCTTTTCCTGTTTTTCAAATAGAAATTGTGATGTATTCGGTCAATAACTTGGCAGTACGTCGTTCAATTGATTGTTCTCCACTCCCTGGGTAGAAATGAAAAATGAGTGACCACAACCACAGACCACTATTCGGCTGATCGATATCTAACAACTGGCCTGATCGTCGATTATGATTCATGAAAAAAATAGGAAAAATGACCACCTCTTAACACGTAGGTGACGTTAATTCAGCTAATGTGGGCTCAACGTAACGAACTGTTTTTAATTTGTCTGATTAAATTTAAGTGTTTACTTATCTGTTGTTTCTAGAGTTAGTATTTGTTACCAGTTTTCTGCAGATTTTTATCGACAACTTTCTTATGTAATCAGTCATAGGCGTCATAAGTATCAGACGTTTGTACTAACGACGAAAAGGTTTTAAATAATCTTATTAATATTCTGTGCATCTTAGGCAGCGGAATGGCGGAGTTTGAATGTTAACATTATTATGTAGTTTATGTAAGTTATTGGTTGAGAAAAAAAGTCACTGTCATGAGCGGTATTTGAACCCACGGCCTTCGGATAAATACGCCGCTGCGATTTTAATCTTTTATATAAAACACCTCTCTGCATCTTGCAAATGTAAATCGTCAAGTTGTAATGGTATTGTTTATCTATCAAGATAATTACCAATCTAAACTCCAAACAGCAAAATAATTAATAATTCTTGTTGATATGATACAAATTATTATCGCATTGGCAATCGCATCTTCGGAAATTGTCGCGACTTTTTTGGATGATTGGCAACAGCACATTAAGCACTTAAATTGCCATTGAATCATCATAAAATACAGTGAAACACCAACTCGCAACATGTTAAAACATCAGGAATGAGGACAGTTCTTCAGCAATTCTAGATACTGGATGAATGCACAATAGCGCTTAAAAAACCATTTGAAGCATTGGATCGAACATAGCAAGATTTACATGGAAACGAACGGAGTGTACGGTGAAGTGCGAATATTGATTCAGCAGTTGATTTTCGATAGACATTACCTGTTATTCCACTTTCAGCACCAGTTACTAGTAAATGTTTGTTTAAAATCATCACTTTTGTAGAGAAATGTTAATTAATTTTCATTGGCGTTAAACATGCCCGTTAAATTACAAAACTCCTGCAGAACATTTTACAATACAATTATCGGATATTGGAAATAGGCAAATTCCAATTGAAGAAACATCACGCTGCATGAAATTCCAAACGATTTTTACAAAATCATTCATTTACTAAAAAAAAATTGGTTCAGTGCGTATTTCCAGATAGCAAACAAAATTACAAAGGTCAAATAATGCACATGCAATATTAGCTTCAAAAAAGTGGATGTAAATATCATTCAAATCAGCATTCAACACACGTTACCAGGAGCAACATCTACTTCCAAGTCAATAGGTACAATTATAAATCAAGTTGAAGTGCTAAATTATCCAACTGATTTTATAAATTAACTTCATTTTTCTGGATTCGCACTTTATTAATCTGAAGGTTGATGTTCTTAGAAACACCGAACCATTCATTTTTAAACAATTTCATTGAAAGAACGAATTTAATTGGTAAATTCAGAAAAGAGGATGTGCTAATATCAAGTGAATTAATGATATCGACAGATACGCCATTCCAGTGAAAACGATTTTAATTTCCAATTAAACTGGCTTTTGCAGTAAGGATAAACAAATCGTAAGTTCAATCATTGTTTTAGTGTGAATTGAATGTGGAGAATCCATTTTTCTCGTAGACAATTATACGTTTAATACCCCAGGGAAGGAAATCCAAGGGATTTGTTTGTACATATGACAAATGGAATCTTAACAATATACAAGGTCAGTGCAATGAACATAAAGCTGAATACAACATTAATTATAACATTTATAATGTATAAAATAAAACCCTTTTATCATCAATGCTGAGTAATACGCTTGTACTCTCATATTAGAAAAAAATATATTATATTTATTGATTTTTTAGTATCAGGGATGTTGACAATAACTTTTCTCAATTTTGCAATAAAAAAAACGAAATAGAGAATTTCCTAGATAGAGAAATTACTTAAATATATATATATATATATATATATATCTCTTCT